>JAKJXM020000013.1:0-600000 GCA_022225955.2 Diaporthe eres | reverse complement strand
CCGCCTACGTCACTCTTCTAGTATCATATCACCTCTACTTCTTAGTCACTCTCATCTTATTAAAACTTCAGCTTTACTTACACTTAATGTAGTGAATTCTAATATTAATATTACGGCGACCTCACTGTCATATAATAACTAGATAGCAATATACAAAGGTCCTTCAAGTTTTCTAGGATAAGACCTTTAGGAATTAATAAGAGGGAGTTTAGATTCTCAACCTGGTAATAGCAGGAAAGGCCTGGTGTAAATTTCGCCCCCTCTACCTGAAATCGGTTCGCGTACTTGCCTCGCCCTTCACCCTTGCTGCAGAACAGAGAGTCAGGCTTTCGTGGTTTTGTTTATGTGGGGCGGGGGGTGTGAGCATGTTTTCCATGGGTGTAATTTTACGTACACCCGGACATTCGACTAAACCCTATAGCAAGCACATCCTGCTGAACAGGACACGCTGAATGGCTGAGCTCCCAGCATCGTACTTTTGTTTCTGTTCAAGAAGTCCAGGGTTCTTTTTGGCGGTCATGTACATAGTTTGAGACGGGGAGTGTTCCGGTTCCTCTTACATAATTAACTCTGATTAAATTAGAAAAGATCCACTCGACTTTTTGTACAAACGTGCGCAGATTTCTGACCTGGTCTAGGACACCCATGATGGCTCCATCTCAGATCTTCTTCAACTACGGTAAATCAAGTCCACTCACTTCCAAGCACCATGATCCCCCTATCAAAGCCATTCCTCCCACCGACCTCGGTGCCATACCTGCAAGAGGTCCTCCAGTCTGGGAAATTGGTGGGCCAGGGTCAATGGACACAACTCTGTACAAGATGGTTGGAAGACATGATGCTGGAGGGCAAGGCATTTCTGGTGACTTCCGGCACGACAGCTCTGGAAATGGCAGCCATGGTGATCGATATCTCCCCCGGCGACGAAGTCATCTTCCCAAGCTTCACGTTCGTGTCCACCGTGAACGCCTTCGTCGCCAGAGGTGCCGTGCCCGTCTTCGTCGACATTGAGGAGATGACGATGAACATCGACGTGTCCAAAGTCGAGGCCGCAATCACTCCAAGGACCCGCGCCATAGTTCCTGTCCATTACGCCGGCATCTCGTGCATGATGGACGAGATCATGGACCTTGCCACTATTCACAACCTAGTGGTTATCGAGGATGCGGCGCAGAGTCTCACCTCCAAGTACCACGGTAAATTCTCCGGGACAATCGGCCACATTGGGTGCTTCAGCTTCCACGAGACCAAGAATTTCACATCTGGGGGCCAAGGAGGAGCCGTGCTCATCAACCAACGAGAGCTGGTTGATCGTGCAGAGGTTATCTACGACAATGGCACAAATAGGGTGCAATTTCTCCGCGGGGAGATCCAGCAGTACGAGTGGCAAGATGTAGGGTCAAACTATGTCTTGTCTGAATGTCTTGCGGCTCTACTGTGGTCACATCTGGAGCTGTCCGATGTCATTCAACAGCGGCGCCGTGAGATCTGGTACAAATACCATGCCCAACTCCAAGAGATGGCAGCTGCGACTGGTGCCTTTGACGTCCCTATCATACCGCCTGGCTGTGAGATCAATGGGCACATATACTGTTCGTTCTTTCATCTCCCTGTTCAGACCTTATATTACATGCGGGAAGCTGATACGTACGTTGAGCAGATATCAAACTGAGAGATGCTCAGCGACGGGGAAATTTCATTGCCCACATGAAGCAGAACGGAGTTGCAGTGACTCCTCATTATACCCCGCTGCACTTGTCATCTATTGGCCAGCGGATAGGGAGGTTCGTTGGCGAAGATTGCAATACGAGCCACGGGAGCGAGTCACTGGTACGACTGCCAATTTTTCATGAGTTAGGGGAGGTGGAGCAGGATGAGGTTGTCCGGAACTTGCATTCATTCTTTGTATCTCGTCTTGACTCTAGACTATAGCCAAAGAATATAAGAATGTGTCTATTGAGCAAGTAGTCGGGTGTGCCGCTTCACATGAACTTCAAATGCTTGGTACTGGAAAGATGCTACGCATGCCACCCTTTGAAACCTGCTCTGACAGAATCTGCTGTCGCGTCATGCCTGTCAGCGCATCAATCTCACTCTCTGCCAAGCCCCGCACCATCACATGAATATGATCCAGACTCTTCACACTTTGCCATTCCGACTTTTGCTTAAACCACAGGACGTTATTGCCGAAGTCAGCACCAAGTCGCTTGTCGAAGATCCGCTGTAGAAACGTCTCTATGATTGCAGTGGCCTCTGCCGTGGGGAGGCTTGTAGCGGGATCAATGGGGATGCTGACTTTGGACCAGATCACAAGGTGCGTGATTCCCTCAGCCAGACCGTAAGGCCAATCGTTCCGGATTATTTTGAAGTCATGAGGATGATTGAAAAGGGCGGCGTCCCGAGCGACAATTGGGTGTTCCCATTTTAGCCTCTCTCGTCGAACAAATTCAGCAATAGACCCGTACTGTTTCTCAACTCCGGAGTACCAAAGGATGTAGTTTCGAAGGTCATGTGGACTTCGCCGAAGCAGGCCCATGTCGCCTGCATCTTGTGCGTTTTAGCGCGATGGGAATGAATTCACACAGAGCTTTTGGCAAGGGAGGGAAATACCAATGACGTTCTTCAACTGCGCCCAGTCATAAGGTCTGAAGTCGTCGAAATATCCCAACAAGGCGTTCACATCGTCCTCGCTGAGTTTGAAAGGCGGGTTTTCGATGACGGATTTCACGTTCATAGCCGGTCAGTTTTGCGGGGTCAATCTGAGGCGACTGCAACAAAGTCCAGCTTTACTAGGATCTACAAAGAGAGCGATGTATGTAGAAAGAATCCCTTTCAAAGCACCCGTTCATTTACCTTCATTGCAGCCAGCTCCTCGGTGTTTGGATGGATGCGACTGCTCGCATCTTGTGCCTGCATGCAGTGTAAACACAGTTTATGCACATGTAAATCGAATGATTCCGACCCCCCCCCTGGGTATTTAGGCTCGGATCTACCGACCAAGCGTACGGATCCCCACATTCCAGCTTGAGAGTTCAGGAACCTCTTCCTTGATTTCGGGAAAACATACTCTGCGTCAGCCGGTTTTCAGAAACCTAAATTACCAGCACGGTTCGTGCTACACACTTCCGCAGATATGGTCTGGCTGGCATTAATACGCATAGAGTTTATTATAGGGCTGGGCCGTCACCTAGCCTGTTACCTGGGTGGGTCACTTTGCACCAAAGGAGGTTAAACAACTACCACTACCTAGGCACTTAAAGGGGTTTTGATGTAGTAGTCAATTGGAGTAAACTTTCAGGAGTGGAAGTTAGGGATGACAAAAGAAAAGTACTGCGCCATTCAAGCACAATAAAACAAGGCCGTGCCACCTCGTAAAGACACATACAAGCAGGCTTTCACGAACGAAACCGCACTGTATTGCTCCTATACCCATCTGTAGTCAGTTTCCCCTTGATCAATTCACCTACTGGCATCCCTTGGGCCCCTTTTTAGGATCACGACCTCGCCACTATGCCTCTCTTTAAGCCTAAGAACGTCAATACCCCCGTGCTCGATCAATTCTCCCTCAGCGGCAAAATTGCTGCCGTTACTGGAGGAGCCAAGGGTATCGGCCTCGAAGTAGTCCGCGGACTCGCCGAGGCGGGCGCCGACGTCGCCCTCATCTGGAAAACCTCGCACCAAGCCGCGGAGGACGCGGCGGCTACCATCTCTCGCGACACGGGGAGGCGGGTGCAAGCGTACCAGTGCGACATCTCGAAACGGGATGCCACCCATGATACCATGCAGCGGATAGCCAAGGAGTTTGGCCGCGGCCGGCTGGATATCGTCGTGGCTAACGCCGGGGTGGTCGCAATCACCCCAGCGCTCGAGGTGACCGAGGATACGTGGTCGGCTAACAACGGTCCGAACCTCGACGGGGTCATGTGGACGGCGCAGGCGGCGGGGAAGATTTTCAAGGATCAGGGGAAGGGTAACCTGATCTTTACGGCGAGCATGAGCGCAAGCATTGTGAATATTCCTCAGACGATATCCACTTATTGTGCCAGCAAGGCTGCTGTGGTGCACCTGGCCAAGTCCCTAGCGGTGGAGTGGGCGGACTTCGCTCGTGTGAACGCTATTTCACCTGGTTTTGTTATGACGGACGTGCTGGCCGTGTGCCCAAAGGAGTTGCTTAGTACATGGGTCAATATGACTCCTGGTAAGAGGATATGTGATCCTGCAGAGCTGAAGAGTGTGAGTGCCTCCCTTATTCCATCTATTCAATCTAACATTTGGTTCGCTTGGCTTTTAACATTGGATTTGCAAACTGACATTGTGCTGAAAACAGGCATATGTATTCCTCGCTTCCGACGCCTGCAGCTTCATGACCGGCGCGAATATTGTGATAGACGGGGGTTATACACTCCCCTAGCAACAGACTGCGGGCCGCCACATAGCGTCTCTAATCAATTATTCTTTTCTGGCACCCTTACAAGGATCAGCCTTTGTGACTTGATGCCGGAAGTCGTCAAGTTATAGTGCGCAGTCTGAAGTCAATAGATCAGATGTCGCTTTTCCCAGTCGGGCTGTACTAGCCGTCTAGCTTTGACCCGGAACTCGTGTCAAGTTCAACTCAGCAAGCCTTCTGCCTTTTTGAGCCTCTGACTGTGGGTCGTCTTTCCCAGTACTGATATGGTGTGATGAAAGGCGTTCGTCAATCTGGAGTATTCCAGATCTGGCCAAAGTGATGCCCGACACTGAGAGCAAGAATAGGCGGCCCACCACTTGTGATGAAGTGGATACCAGGTAAATATACAAAGGACTTCGCCGAGAAATCGGTGTCGTCCATTTCAAGCTCTACCCGGACAGCCGTAGGTAGCCCTCGCCGGGCTTACCCGGCCTCATTATCAAGACGTGCAAGATTCCTAAGCCTAGGCTATTCTTGAGATGCAATATCAAATTCCACGCAGGATGATAATTAGATTCACAAATACAGTGCAGCAAGACAAAAGCCCCTTAGGCACTCGAAAAGATTAACATCAAGGCTTAACAGAGATTGGCATCAGCAGATCGCGTCATTGTTGTAAGCGATCGCCGCTCGCCTAAAAGCCTCAATCGACACCCTTTGATTCTAGCGTATTGCTTGGATAATTTCAGGTACCAACTCTTAGACTGTTTCCCTCCGCTCCGGGCGAGTAGCAACACGCGTTCTGCCGGCTGCCGTGTCATCAGGTAGGGAGACGATGTCTGCGGCATCATTGCTGTCGATCAAGCTATCGAGTTCAAGTTCGTCGTGAGTCTGCGGGGCGTGGTCACTTGCGCTGCTTTTCCCCGATACGTCGTGGGGAACGGTGGTCGCGGCACGCATGGGTAGCTCCGCCAATATCTCACCAGGCTTGGTCCTGGGTATGTTGTCCATTTGTCCGGTCCACTCGCCAGAGTTGATTCCCTGATAAGCCATCCGTTGGAAGTGGAGAGTCGTGTTGGTTGTCCACTCCAGGTGTGCGTATTCTCTGAACTTGAAGCGCCGATACAAGCAGGCACAGATGGGTTCAGTCACGTAAGACACGACAATTATGAAGATGCCCATGGCGTAAATGAAACAGAGACCGAACATGCTGATCGAGCTATGGTCACTGCTTCTTATTTTCTGGTATGAGACGGATGAGTCAGCTTCTTTCTGTTCCATTGCCGCTCAAAAACGAAACCACCAGCACAATAAAGCAGGGTGTCAATGACAAATATGGATGGAATCCAACATGTGAGGTCCATATCAATTGAAGAAATAACCTTGCAGGATCCTGAAATCCTTTTACATACCTGGTTGTTGCATAGTGTCCGCAGGTGATCATTCCACGGGACTTCCTTGTACTGTTCCAGCTCCCCCGTCGGATCAGCTGGTCCGATGGCTGTCTCGACGAAGGCACCTTGGATTGACGCTAGGTATGTAGACCACCAATGAATCACATCGAGCTGCCATTGATTTGGTGGCAGACGACCTATGTAACCTTCTGCCATGTGTGCTTTCGACGATAGGGAATCTGGTCCGAGCATCGGAACGAGATTCCACAGACTGGCTGCAGCATTATTTAGCACGTAGGTAATCCAGTCGAATTGGCTCGATATTGGATCGGTCCAACCGTAATCGTCCCCATACTGTTGTGATGCTGTCACGTTGAAAAGTGACTTGGATTCGCCGACAGCGTCATCCCAAGAGGCCAGCGGTCCACATTGTTTTCCCGGTGAGAGCGCAGTATTGCAGAACTGGAATTGTGTCACGCATCCTAGGGGCGATGCAGCTTCCTCAGGCCAGTATGTCATGCGGGTTTCGTTGTGTAAAGTTTCGACGATCTCGTCGCCGAGGGCTGTTCCCCGGTACCACGCATCTTCAGTTTGCTCGAGGAAGTGAACGCCGTTTCCAGCAAGAAATATTACCTGAACGTCGCCATCTGGTCGAAATAACTCCGGGATTGGGACGAACAGAGAGGCGCTGATGCTTGTTGTGTGATTCTCCACTATGGATCCGTAAGTTCTATGGACATGCGATGCTGTAATTAGCACAAACTTTTGCATTAGACACAGATCACATGGAAGGTTTCGCCACTTACGCGAGCATAAAACTGCTGCCACGACTTTTGAACCTATCATAAAGGCTGTAATCGCTCGAAGTCACGTATTGAGAGTCACGGCTTAGATATTCGTAGGTCATGTTTTTTGGGGTTAATTTTGATGCGTTGAAATAGATGGAGCCGTAATGATACCTGGTATAGTTCGCGTAGGTTGTATTCCTTGTGCTGGTGTACCCTTTGGTCACCAAAGGTGCACAGTGAAGTACACTCCGGAACAGAAGTCTCTCGTTAGGGGCCGTGTTCAAGCCAAAGTGTTTACCTGAATCGAGGAACCCACTGTCCAGATACAAGCCCAAAGAATCGGTTCGGCAAATTTTGGCGTCAAATGGGCACCGCGCGTTTTTATTTATTGAGCCTGGGAGGTGATCCTTCACGAATAGTTTGCAGTCGAACTTGCGGGTACTCTTTGAAGAGTAACATTGCTGGGCATAATTCTCCGCGTTTGAGAACAGCCGCGCCAGATGCATAGAAATGAGGACCGAGGCAGACACTCCCATATGTTGGTCGATCACTATGCCACAGCCATGTCCGGATACCAGGACCTCGTCATTCGATGCTGTTGATATCCACGAGGATAAAACACTGGCAGTCGCAAAGCCCGCTGCACACAGAACGGCAGAGATCGCCACCGGGAGTGTCCGCCGCATTGCTTGAGAGACCGATCCCCGCCACTTCCAGGAGAGCAGGGCGAATTGCCAGCAGTCTGATAAGGCCGAGACTGAGTTTCGAAGAATCGCCTGGCGTTGGTGATGTAGGGCATCCCGTGGGTCCTGGGTGGAGTAGCACCTGTGATAAATCTGAGAAGCAAGACGCCAGAAGCGTGACGAGACAAGCGCGACGAAAAAAGCAGTAAAGGCGATGAGCTTGTCCGCGTCTCTTTTTTGGAGGGTTAATGTCGATCCCATTATTGACCCACGGTCCCAGTTTGTCCATACCCCGCAGTACACGGAGTATTGTCCCGTTGAGGCTTCAAGTTCTGGACTTGCCAAGTCGTCCGCCATTATGGGGTGAATGAAGAAGAAGAGGGGGGGGGGGGACTTGAGTGCTTGCTTGAAAGTCTGCCAGACAGCAGAAGATTGCCCATTGGTGGTGAGATATAGCGGTCAACGTCGATTTCTAAAGGGCTTAATGCATTCCAGTTGGCGCTGTTGCACTGAGCCTTTTGCTTTGCTCTTCTCGTTTCGTATTTGAGGTTTGACTCGGCCCCCAAAGATCGGTGGATTTGATTGAAATCGGGGTCGACTACAATCATTGCTCCTATTTGAAACCAACAAGTCTCTGATCGCGTCGCGTGGATCGATAAATCGAAACACTAACATCTCACAGATTGCCAGTGCATCCACAGAACCTTTCACCAGTGGCGTACATCGTGCCAGTGTGGCACTTGTTATGTCGAGCAGACATCCACTTTCAGCTCCTTGGGTTGCACGGAGCTTCACTGAGGCTTGTTTTGGGCATTTCGGTTGTATACATCCACCTTGATAGTGTAACTTACTCCCTGCAGAGACGGGAGTAAATGGCGAGGTGCAACTACATTCGTGCTCCGGTGGGAGATTGGGGATGGACAGAGCCGTTCAGCTCGCGCAAATAATCGGGGAGTAGATATCCGTCCAAAGGCACGTAATTGTGGGGGCGAGGGGGTCGCATTATATCCTTGATGGGCTCATCATGCAGCGTTCGTCCCTTACTTTCCAAATCTTACAAACGCCATCTATTATACAGGACAAAAGTCCAAACGAAACTTACCCTCTGGCTGGTTTAATCCAAACCTTGGAAGGTCGGGGGTGAGTTCTGGGCCAAAAGTGGTAGGCCCCCACAGTCCCAGAATGTATGATTAAAAACCCTGAATGAAGGATTAGAGAAGAGCCTTTGTTTGTTTGTTATGTATAAGCGCTGTTGCGATGCGAAGGTACGCCACAGCCAGGCCATGGTCGCCGTGTTAAATGCTGTACCAGCAGCGCCTTTGTGCCGTGGGGACCTCTCTGAAGGTTAAGGATAGGAACGTTTCAAGTTCTAATGAAAGTCTAGAATAAAGTAAACGTTGGCGTGACTTAATTACTTTTCTCAGCTTCAAAGGACCTTGACCGTCTCAGAGCCGCCTTTTAGGACGCGACTATTCCAGAGTAAGGCTTTCGTGCTCTCTCAATCCGCACGGCCCCAGTTATCCGAACTTGATCCTTTCCTTTCTGCAGCTAACCACTTCAGCTATTCTAGCACCTTCCACATTGTTTGGTGCTGGCTCATTCATTGACTTTCGGTGGGTATTTCTTCACAAGTCTGAGCATATCCACGAGAATCCTACGATTATGATCAATCAGCATGGTCAATGATCCCTGTTGCATAAGTCGCATTCAGGTACGCACTGTTCCCGGACCAGTGGCAGACCCGGTCTGTGTAGGCTGTAGTCCAAGTCAAACTTCAGCACATAGAGCGCATTCCTGTCATCGAATTGTTCCACAGGTTCACTGGGAGGGAAGTTTCGGAGGTACTGCTCGAAGTAGGGCCTCCCAAATCTGACCATTTCTCGCCTCCAGATGCCGAGTTCGTATCCATTGTGTGCGTAGAACGCAGCCGCATCGAACACCATGGGCTCGCCGGTCTTGAGGTTGGTGGTAGTGTTTCCTTCCCATAGATCCCCGTGCACCAGGCACGGCTTAATGGTTCTCCTTTCTTTAGTGAGTGGATCTAGAATTTGTGGAATGACGTCTTTGACGAGCCGGGCAAAAGCCTCCTCGTATTCAGGCCATCGACCATTGGATATGAGGTCTCTTTCGAAACCCTGTATATATTGATCAGATTCAGAAGCCTTCGAGCTTTTTAAAAAGAAAGAAGATGAACAAATGGACTGGGTTAGTTAGAAAAATAGTACTGACGTAGCTGATCAGCCTTGTGAAATACTGCGTCCAGTTCTTCTCCCATTCTATCGGCTGGGGTGTCTTTCCCTTGCAGTTTTTGATGTGAAAACCAAACTTCCCAGTCGGGGAGACACTCTCGCGATGAAGCTGCGCAATGCGAGCGCAGAACTTCGCGGGGTCTGGTAAGCTTGCGGACATGTCGACAAAGTCGCACAGGAAGAAGTAAGTGTCAATGGCTGCGTTTTTGAACTTGCCCCAAGCCACAGGCCTCGGTGTGAGTGTCGGGATGAGCTTGTAGATCTCAGAGATAGAGTGAAATTCACCCTCCGTCATCGCAGCACCTGATTCTGTAGCGCACTGACAGGATTCGTTAGCTATGAAATATACGCATTACGAATTGATCTCCGACCTTGAGGAAGTAGTCCTTCTTCTCCCCATTGAGTGTAGTCGCCACTCGAGCACTTCGTGTCCAGAGCGAGGTTCCATGGCTGCTAACCTGGAGGATGTGGGTGCCTTCTGGTAATTCTGATATAAATTAGTCTCATCAATGGATTCGTTCGGCTGGTATTTCGTACTTTCGATGACTGCAGAGTCCAATTGGAAATTCCCTCCAATATCCGGGATCACGTTCCTCACGCTGCTTAATGTTTCCTTGGTGTTGTTCATTATGCTGGGGCTGAAGAAGGGCACGCCTGTGAGCGATGGGTAACGAGGTTTGCAGAATCTGGACAATTTGGGCGAGCGACTGACGAATTCCTATCCGTCGTTACTTCAATGGTTGCAAATTCCCCGCACAGACAAATAGTCAGGGGTATATGAATAAATATTAGCTTCGGCGCTTAATGGCGGGAACGAGGCAAGTTCGTACTAGGTAGGTGAGTGTTGGTTCATCTCAGCCACTCAGCTGCTGCTCACCCCTCCCAACCGTCCCGGAGGACGGCTCCCCTGGCAGCAGTTGGTGCACACTGCAGCCCAACCAAATGTGACGCAATAGCGGAATGCTCGTCACAACCCAAGGGGACGGATCAAAATTGACGCCAGTTTCTGGTAGAGAAGCCATGGCAAATGATAGCAAGAAAGATGAGGAAATATTAAGGATGGGAATTGGAAACGTCACCTTATTTGTCACGACAGCACGCCAAACAAAATTTAACACAGCGCCACGGGAGAGATAAGCCGACAGCCTCTTTGCGAAACATATTTACGACATTGGCTATCTCATTATGCCAAATCGGGAGGCTCTTATAAGGCTGTACACTGCCTTATATCCTGCTCCACATGTGAGACATTGTAGATCTTTGCAGCATCCATTGTCGACCTCAACTCAAACCAGGTACGGTTGGGGAATGCTAACCCATCTCTGATGGATAACTCTCAATATTCTTTAATGAAGCGACTTCAAAGGCTCACACATAATTGGTTCTATCAACATTAGACGGAATGTGATTAATCAATTTGCGAACTCGAAGCCTAGAACTTACCAGGCCAGCTTGAAAGACGTTTTGTCATTGACCACAATTTTCGACAAGGGTCTACCCGCCGACACAAGCAAGTACTGAACGGATTGACAGTTCCGTGTAAACTTGCTTGCCAAAATTTGACAGACATTGTGTGTCCAACGCACTTGAGCATCGGGCCTGGCACGGGTATTGCAGTTATTTGGTGCATGCGTAAGTGAGATGTATGGACATACCTAAGTAGAACAGGCCTTGTGTGAGTTTGCCGCGCTTCTCCTTCGTTTGTTGAAGCAGGGCCCCATATCCCCCCCACCCCCCAAACAAAAGAAAAGTTGACCGTCTAAATGATCTCAGGAAATTCTAGGCTGCGGATGCTTGTTGGTGCACATCTGACATCATGCAAGAGTCACTGAGGGGAAGATGGGCAGTTGGTGGGATCAGTCAACCTGTCTGAACCTCCACATCCACAACAACAGCCCAAACTCGCATAATGCACACTGTTTCTCAAATCAGGTCACCAGCCAGAAACATGTCGGGTACAACAAGTAGTCCCGTCACGGACACCAGCACCAACACCCACGGTATCTCTGAAACAAACCCTGTAGGTCATGTGTCTTCGTCATATGAGTATCTAGTACCTGTGTCGGCATGTGACGGAGACATGTAGCACATAGTGCTAACAAACATCATACAGCGTGATCCCAAGACCGCAACCGACCACTCTACTCACCAGAGCCACGGGAAGGGAGAAGGCGCAGATTCCGTCGTTCCCAAGAAGCTCCAAGAAAAGATCCCCCAGGGTATCGAGCGTACCGTTACCAACGCCCTCCACGACACTGGAGACCAAGGCGGTCTGCACAGGAAGCAAAAGTGAGCACTTAGCGCGAAGATGTTATCAGTATATTGGGCTCAATGTATGATGATAGTTGCGAGATTTTGCAGGCGCACACCGTGACCTGGGCAGCCAGATGCAGCAAACGTTCGATCGCGTTGCAGGGGCTTGCAGCGCTGAGCTAATCAAAGTTTCGTGAATCACAAAATATGTAAAACGTGGTCTTGAAGTTATATATGATGGTCTTTTTTGTACATTAGCTAGCGCCAAGGCCTACGACTACTGTTAAACACTGACCGTGGCATACAGCTCTGTGAGCGAAACGCACATGTTAGAGCATGACGTCAGCAGCCTGACGTACCACTATTAGAGCCCTGGAGCCTGGAGGGGTCGATAGCTGAACAGCAAAGGACAGACATCAACACACCACTTTACGATACCGATCCAAAGAACATCTCACACCACCGCAATGGAGAACGAGTCCACCCCCATCACCAACCTCCCTCTCGACGTCCTCCTGCTCATCTTCCCCTACCTGGACGTGAAGAGCTTCCTGGCACTATGCAGCACCTGCAAGGCGCTGCACCAACCCTCGATACGCCTCGAGCCCTTGTACTGGAGGAACGCCACCCGCAGCACCTTCCGGGTGCCCAACCAGCCCGTTGTCGAGAACGACGGCGCGCGATGGCAGCAGATGTACCGCCGCCTCCTCACCCAGACCCGGGTGTACACCTGGGGCAGCAACGGCCACACGAGACTTGGCCACAGCTACGCCGCGGATGCCCACAGCCTCATGACCCCCCGCGTCGTGACCCCCCGCGTCGTCCGACCGGGCCTTCCGGGCGGGGCACGGCGCCAGAACCGGGCTCCCGCTGGGGTGCCTACTGAGATGGAGGATACGCGAGATCTGGGCGTTATTGCAGACATGCAGTGTGGGGGCTGGTCGACCACCCTCCTCGCCTCCAAGGGCACCCTCCACACTGCCGGTGTCTTGGATGGGCAAAGAGTCCTTCGTTCGCCCCATCGACTGAAAGAGCTCACATTCCCAGCCGAAACACAGCATGACGAGGCCGCCACCGCTATCCGGCACTTCTCGGCCGGCCGATCGCATATCTTGGCCCTCTCGGATAGCGGCAGGATATGGTCGTGGAACGACGCGAACCAGCCCGCTGTGCACGTCAAATTCGCAAGCTTGGATATCAAGGAGGTGTCTCCCGCACTCGAGGACCACCCGTCTTCCGGCTACGGCGTGGTGAAACAAGTAGTGGCTGGCTGGAGCAGGAGCTCAGCATACGTGCAGGGCGTGGGCATTGTGGTGTGGGACCCAGCCGAGCCGGAGCCTGTGCGTGCAGACAATGAGACGAGCACTCCGCGCGCCTTGGAGCATGGTGAGGTCCCCAAGACCGGCTACAGGCGTGTAAAAGACACATCTGGGGAGTCGGAATACGAAAAGGCGCTGGGGTCTGAGATTGGGAGTGTGCTGAACTACATCATTCTTGAGCACTTCGTTGTGTTCAACACCGACATCGGCAAAGTCTTCTGTGGACGGTTTGGCGACGACAACAGCGTGGAGGCCGTCCTCGAGCTCCGTCAGCTCCGCACAGAGAAGGTGTCGCCATTTGACGTGCAGGGCTCATTCCGGCGCTTCGCCGTCTTTAGTAACGACGAAGTCATCACCGCTGACCAGGGCTATCTGGACGCATGTTGGGAAGCCCGGCACACCGATCTCGAACAGGCTGAAGTCCAAGGGCTCGAGAGGATACCCGCACTGCAGCACAAAGACATCATCCAAGTTGCCTTTGGTGATTACCACTACCTGGCACTTCACTCAAGCGGGAAAATCACATCCTACGGAAGTGAGATGAACGCCTGCGGCGCGCTAGGCCTAGGGGATGGTACCGGCGAGGGAGGACACTCCCGAGGTGTCATCTATGACAGGTTCAACTTCGCACGCCAGGGCCATGTCCTGCCACATGCCTACACCCATGGCCGCCAGGTGTGGTTTGATGACAGGAAGAGGGACTGGCTCGACCAAATAGTGCACGGCCGCACAGACCCAGACGAGAGCGAGGAGCGCAGGGCCCTGTTCAAGAGCAACCGCAACGTCCAGGGTGAGGTGAGCGAGTGGATCGAGCAGGAGAGCAGGGCGTGGGACCAGGAAGAGGAAAAGGACGGCTTGGGGGCGTATTTCGCACTGGGGGTTAGTGCTGCGGGGTGGCATTCTGGGGCCCTGGTCCTCGTGAATGAGGAGCTGGCGGATAAGGAGCCTGCGACTCACTGGGGGCAGATGAGGTTTCCGAGACTGAGGCTCGCGGATGGGACTGAGATGCCCGGGGAGAAGGAGTTTGATGAGTGGAGGAATGGGAGGCCTGAGTGGTCATTTCCTGCATTGACTTAGTGTCATAGCATCCAAAGTCATAGTCCATAGCGTTTAGCTCTCTGGTATTCCTTCAAATCCGTATCATCCAGCTTTCCCCATAATCTCTTACACTTCAAAACATGATGACCTTTCTTACAGTCGAGCTGTGAAATATGGAGCATGCGGCAAGAGGGAGGGCACGCGAGCCCCTTTGGCCCAGTCTTATATTAATCTGCATGATCAAATCAAGAATTGGGACAGGTTATATTATGTATTTCAAAGATTTCCCTATGTATATCCATCTCCAGCTGTGAAGAAAAGTAGTGGTAAATCGAAACTCCGTTCTAACAATCTGTATAACTCCTAGCCGCTATCCAAATTTGTAAATCCTCCTACTACCTGCTATCTGAGGTTGTTAAAAGACTCCTGCCGGGATCCCTGCTATCTGCGGTCGTCAAAAGACTCCTATTGGGATCCCTGCTTGTGGTTCTTGTCAAAAGACTTCCGCTGGGAAGGCTTGACAAGTAAATCGAGTCTTCTTGGTTCAACTTGGTGTGGGAATACTGCTGGGAATATTGCCCGACAATCACGCCGTCCTTGTGGACCGTGCCGTCAAACAGCTCGTCCATCTCCTCGAGGGTCCTGCCCTTGGTCTCGACAAACAACCAGATCACGACGGCCAAGATCCCTACGTTCCAACCGGCGTTGATGGCATAATATCTCCAGGCAATGCTCTCAATGGCCAGTGGCGCGGTGTAGAGGTTCAGGAAACTGAAGGCGTAGCCGATGGACTGGGCGGCTACTACGCCCTTGGCTCGCTGTGAATATCGTAGTATTTCGTTCGGGTAGGTGTAGGCCAGAAGCATCCTTCAATGCTGTCAGTATGATCCAGGTCCTAATGGGGATGCATAAAGTCTTACCAGCTGGTGGACACCGCAAGGAGAAACAGGGCAACGACAATAATGGCACCAATGGCGTATCCCGGATTCTCGGGGTGGGCATCTGAAAGGTTTGAGAGGCCAGCAAGGAGGCCAAGGAGGAATATAGTGGCAGATGTGCCGGTGACTAAGTTACAATGTCAGTTTGGTCTAGATTCACTGGCCAGCTCCGTGTCGCTTACTTAGGGGCTTGCGGGCACCGATCCTGTCAATGAGGAAGATGCCTCCGACGCTGCAGCATGCCTTCCACAACAGGAGGAAGATGTTGATCATAATAGTGGTCCTCTTATCTTTAATTCCGAGGTTGGCAATGACGTAGCTCGAAAAGTATCTGCCAGTGAATCAGTCAGTACTGATGTTCCATATCTTGCTCAGACGGTTGGACATACAGGATCATGTTGCCTCCGAGAATTTGATAGAAAATATTCATCAACACCGCGATGCCGAATCGCTTGAGGTTTGGAACTATACATCAGGGTCAGAGAGTAGCACATTGAAATGGGGGGGGGGGGGTGCGCAGCGTACAAGGCGTGACTAGCTCTTTCCAGCCTCCGTCGGTTTGCTTCTCGTTCGCCAAGGCGCTGAGTATCTCCTGAACTTCCGACACAATCATCGAGTTGTGGCGATCTCCGTTCGCGTGGAGCCGAGCGAGGATATCGATGCCCTGGGCAAGGCTTAGCTGAGATTCCGCCATGGGGAAGGTGGAGTCTTTACCTCTTCCCTGCGCCCCTTGGCAAAGAGCCATCTGGGACTTTCGTCGACAAGCGGCAGGAGACATAATGATAAGATAGAAGGAACTGCCTCGCCCTGTGCGAATTGTGTCAGTGGTACGTGGTTCAATTTGATTCCGGAGAGACTCACAAGCATGACTCCCCTCCACGCCCAGTCTGACTGCTTGTCAAAGACCCCTAGGATTATGCATGCCACGAGGAAAGAGGCAAACGGCACGGAGACGACCGTGGAGCTCGAGAGGATGGACCTGTACTTGGGGGAAGCCAGCTCCATCACCCACATAGGGGCAACGGACCCGTTGATCAGAGTAGCGAAGCCGATGATGAAGCGGCCGATGATGAGTTGAACGGCTGGAAAGATTTGGAGTAAGCGCGAGTCCCGGGGTGGTCGATGGACGTCATTCACCTACCACTTGCTGCCGAGGCCTGCAGGATGACTCCAAAGATAATGCAGCATGAGGCCACAGCAAGGCCAGCCTTTCGTCCCCAGCGATCAACGATAGGGCCAACCATTGGCCCGCCAAAGATGCACCCGGCACTTATAATCGCGGAGTTGAGGCCGGTGAGGACGCTGTTGAGCTGGAAGTCTGCCATTTGAGGTCAGCAAAGCACCACTGAATTTGAAGCGGCTGACGAACGTTCGACGAACGGCTTGACCGTGTTTAGGTTGTTGATCATGCCGGCGTCGTAGGACAGGATGCAGATGTTGCACATGGCCACCACCAGGATGAGCACATGAGAAGCCACAGGGCCGAATGATAAAATAGCCATGATGAAGAGGGTGTGAGAGGAAGCAATTCCTTTCTGGTCGATGGCTATGGAATCAAAGCCTGTGTTGGCAGCTCCAAGGCTCTACCTGGAGGGGCAGACTTTTATGTAGCCAAAGCGAGGCCCTGTCTGCAGGTCAAGGCGTCGAGCTGTGCAGGTGTTGATAGCCTGTGCGTGGATGACTCGTCCCTCCCGAGGCCGCCCAAGTTTAGCACAGAATTGAAACCCCTGAGTCTGCGTTTCAATTGTGGGCCCTGACGGCCCCAAAGAAAGAACAAGCCCCCCCCTGGTTCTACAGCCTGCCAGTTTTGCCAAGGAGCATTCAGCCCTGCTTGAGGCTTTCACGGATATTTTTTTCTTCTGCAAGGATTTGTTTACGTTTCTTTTCCCCTTAGTGCTGTGATTCCCCATAGACGGAATGGTTCTCCATCAGGCGATTTCTCTTCGAAAATTTCCATTCGGGCTAGCGCAAAAAATCCTTCATCTATAACTACTCTAGGCTCTATTTGCTCTACGTGGTAATAATTTTCTTGCCTGTGACCTGCTACTGTCCCCTCTAGAGACAAACAGCGTCTGCGACGCTGTCCTCCAGCCAAGGCAGACGCAACCAAGGTTCTCAGACAGTAAACAATCGGTTACTCCCATGCGGTCGGTGTATTTCCCGAGCATCCCGAGAGAGCCTACAGCGTCGGCCGAGGACTGCCGTCTGGTGGCGGTGTTCTAATCCCACCCGTTTTCATTGCCCATCTCTCCATAATTCGCCGTCCCCGTTCCATTGACGGCTCGTGTCGTAATGTGAATTTTGAGGACAGGGGCTTTGGGAGGGTCGCATCGTGTAGATCTGGTTACAAATCCAGACGCATTTCCGGGGCTTTTCAGCCCAAGCAGTGGCGCGTACGTGTACTATCACTTGGCCGACGCTGGACCAGCCATCAACTTGCATCAATAATATGCGCGCCTTGTGGGCTCGGGAACATCACCGGGGAAGCGGGTCTTCATGGAGTCCTATCTGCCGGGTCTAGTTTTGCCAGACGCCGCCGGGAGTTGGCGATCACCCGCCCGGGCTATCAAGCCGCCATCAACACCACGTCATGGCATTCGTGTGATTCGAGAATACTTTGCCGGTGATTACATACGAGATAAGGAAATTCGTGGCCTCAATTCATTGGGCTGCTCCAGAGGTGGTCTACAGCCGTTGCATTACTGTCCCGAAAAGGGACATCTGGGGTCTCTGAGCAGGGTGGTGGCAGATTGTTTTTCAACACATAATTCGTTGAGAACGTCACTATCTAAAGCTCTATCTACCAAATACCGAGGTTGAATATGGTTTCAACCTCAGTTTGGACCTCTGTATTTGAGACTGACCTGTTCACTATGTGACCATCTCGTGTACATGTTGCTCTTGAAATATTAACACAAGCGGCACAGTACTGGTATACAACAAGTCTATATGGCTCAATATACTACTTAAATATAATTCTCCCAATAGTGGTTGCGTGATCGGTCAGGCTCGTTCCCTCACCAGTAGCCACCCTCTGGTGGAGGAACAGCAACGTCATCCAAATGTCCCTCGACCCCTTTCCTGATATCCTCTGCCACCTTCGGAAACTGGTCTATGGCGAATTGTAGCGCGTCCCAAGGTTTCAGCATAGGAAATCTCTTCCTGGCCCATTCAGTTGGAGCCGCCTCGATATCATCCCAGGGGATCTTGTAGAACGCGTCCCTGTTCTTCTGTCCACTTTTGTGGACGGCGTTGGACCGATGGTAGCGAATCCTCTGCGTAGCCTCCAGAGCGAGTTTAACGTCCCCTTCAGACATGGCCAAGCACTGGGCCACCGTGACGGCGTCTTCCAGTGCCTGGGATGCTCCCTGGCCAGCGGTTGGCAGGTTCGCGTGGGCTGCGTCTCCGATGAGGATCGTGCGGCCGCCCTTGCTGACCCAGGTGTCTATCGTCGGTCTGTAAATGAGCTTGAAGTCGATGGTCTTCCCCACGGGGGTGACATCGAATAGTGCTTGAGCGTCCTCAGCGGGGAAGAACTTCATCCATCTGGCCACATGCTCCCTTTCGGCAACATTGGACCAAGACTCGCTGGACTCCTTGTCATCCTGTTATATGAAGTATTAGCAACTCCAAAGTCTATCCGCGGCGTCAGTGGTGCTGTCTTACCGGATGAATCAGGACCCAGGCAATATCCTTCCCCTGGTTCCAGACAAAAGCCATCAAGCTCAAGTTGTCATACATCCAGAACCTCACGGTATCTCTGTCCGTGTGGTACAAATCCCGCAGGCCGGGATGCTTCAGCATAGCTTCGTCAGTCTTGAAGAAGCTCCTACATACAGCCCAGCCGCTGCTCCTCCCCTCCTTACTGTCGTCATCGAGGTTGAGTACCTGTGTCCGGGCAATAGACCGTGGCCCATCAGCAGCAATCACACAATCGCCCCAAAGAGTCTCGCCTGTGGAGAGCAAGACACCTGATCTGCCTTGTTCTTCGAGATATTCCGTAACTGCCACGCCGATCCTTATATCCTGCACAAGTGTCTTCGCATGTGCGAGGAAGATGGCGTGGACTTTGCCTCGGTGGCCGGCGTATGTTATGTTATGTTCCGTATCGTTTCTTGCCCAAGGCACGTTGGTGAGGAACTTGCCGTCGAACTTGCAGAGCTCCATGGCTCGGATTCGGCTGCATCCGGAGTCATGGATCTGCTGGCCGACGTTGCCGTTGTCCCATCGGTGGATTATGCGGCCAGCATTGGGGAAGAAGTCGAGGATATCTGTGCTCGAGTATTGATGGTTAAATTGAGTTCCGAAGAAAATGGTTACCGACTTGGTTGGATTGGGACTTACCTCCCTGACTGTTTGAATCGGGGTACTTTTCGATCACAGTCACACCCATGCCACGATCAGCACATTCAATGGCCGCACCTAGGCCACCAAAACCGGCACCAACAATGATAACCTTTAGCTGTTTATTCGCCGTCATTTTGCCACGTAGATACAGAGCGTTGATATGATGATGATGCTTGCGTAACTCGAGCCTCGCGACTTGATCACATATTGTTTTAAAGAGTCCATTGTGACTGCTCACCCAGTTACTGACCCATCTTCCCCTTGGCATCCCCGAAAGAGAACTTCCAAGATCCGAGGGACAGTCGGGATGCGGTGAGTGGCATCACGGGAACATTGACTACCTTATCGTCAGTTTCGGGGCTGTCACCGAATTTCCCGACACGCCCGAAAAGCCGTGCTGCACATCAATGATGTGTGTTTCGGTGATAGGACTGGGACGTTGACCGTATTTTGGGAGTTGGAAATCGATTAGACACGAGACAGACAATTCCAAGGCACCTAGAATTGCCAATTACGATCATCAGCCTCTCTGCTTGAATCGAATTCGTCACTGCATCTGCGAGACAGCATAACAAATTCATTTGATATCAGAACCCCCAGCTCGGCCAATCACAACAAACATGGCTGAAGCGAATTCAGCCGAGACGTCGACAGAGCATGTCCCCGAGTTCGAGACGCTGCAAGTCCACGGTGGCCAGGCGCCCGACTCTGCGACTCTGGCCCGGGGCGTCCCCATCTACTCGACCTATGTCTTCAACTTCCACAGCTCTGCTCATGCCGCAAGACTCTTCAACCTCGAGGAGGAGGGCGAGATAGCCACCCGCACAGGCAACCCAACCACGGCGGTGGTAGAACGCCGCGTGGCAGCGCTCGAGGGCGGCGTTGGCGCCGTCGCTGTGTCGTCCGGCCAGGCCGCCGTCTTCATGACGATGGTTGCTCTGGCCGGGCACGGCGAGAACATCGTGGCGAGCAAACATTACTACCACGGGGCGTACAACCAATTTTCGTTCCTGCTTCCCGAGTTCGGGGTCGACTGCCGGGTTGTCGAAGAGACGGCTGAGGCGGTGCGGGCAGCCATTGACGACCGCACCAAGGCAGTCTACATCGAGACGGTCGGCCACCCCAACTTCAACGTGCCCGACATCGAGGCCATAGCCAAGGTCGCACACGAATCCGGCGTGCCCCTCGTGGTTGAGAACACCGTCGGCTGCGCGTACTTCTGCCAGCCCATCAAGCACGGCGCCGACATTGTCTGCGAGAGCATGAGCAAGTGGATCGGCGGCCACGGCAGCGCCACGGGCGGCATCATCGTCGACTCGGGCAACTTCAACTGGAAGGACTCGACGCGCTTCCCGCAGTTCAACAAGCCCTGCCCCGGGTTCCACGGCCTCAATTTTAGCGAGAGGTTTGGGCGACAGGCCTTCATCATGCGCATCCGGGGCCAGATCCTGCGCGACGTGGGCTCGTGCTTGTCCCCGTTCAATGCCCAGCAGTTCATCCTTGGCATCGAGACGTTGAGTCTGAGGTGCGAGAGACATGCTCAGAATACTATTGCCCTTGCTACGTGGCTGGAAAAGCACGAGAATGTGGAGTGGGTCTCGTACCCAGGTCTTCCAAGCCACCCGCACTACCAGCTCGCGCAGAAGTATCTCCCTCGGGGAGCTGGAGCTGTGTTGATGTTCGGTATCAAGGGCGGGGCAGATGCTGGGGAGCAGCTGGTTGACAACTTCAAGATGATCTCGAATAACCCTGGGTAAGCACCTCATATGTTGATCCTGAATCTATCGACTGACCATGTTAGATATGGCGACGCGAAAACAACAGCTATGCATCCTTGGTCGACCACACATAAACCAATGCTGCCGCATGAGAAGATCGACCTCGGTGTTGCACCGGAAATGGTGAGGGTGTCCGTTGGCATTGAGCATATCAAGGACATCATGTATGATATTGAGCAGAGTATGCGGGTGAGCCCGGCGGTTCCCAGTGGTGTGAATTAGCATCTTGATACAGTGGCTTGCCTTAGCGATTCTTTTTCGGTCACAAATAGATCTAGATTTGGTCATCAAGACAAAATAACTTCTTCTAGACCCGTCTCTTTTCGAGTTTTATGACCTTTTCAATTTTTTCTACACTGTATCCTCCGCCCCAGGGTTTCGAATGTGTGACATGACGCTTATTGCTTCTCAGGAAGAAAACATTACCCTTTCCAATCGTGGACGGCGTATGTCGGTGGACAGTCAACCAATGCTCAAGAGTCGGACTGACAATCAGCTGGCCAATGGTGCGTATGTTGTAGCCGCAATTCTCCAGACTCCCAATCCGTGGCTGAGCCGCCCATTATCTTGTGGGGCTAGTCCCTGGCTGAACGAAATGCCATGACGTTCATCATCCCACCCGGAAACCTGAGTATGTTCCCCGGGTCTTCAAGCTGGGTCTAACCTTTCATGCTATTCTCCCCGCCAAGAACGATCTACGGCTTGTCCGTCGTTACCAAGCCCCTATAGTGGCGGAGCGTTGAGGCGTGGAATGTTCGGGGCTCCGAGTCGATCGGCCGAGGGGCCCGAGGCGCCGTGTGTCATGCACGTCACCCCCTTTCTGGGAAGAACATGGCTTGGGAAGGGTTGTTTATTGAGGCATGTCTATAGCTCGCCTCGAGACTGTGTGGCAGAAAGTACCTCGCGCCATATAATTCAGTTTTCATTTTGGCTCAGCCTGAGAGCTGCAACAAGTGCGCAATACTACACTGAACTGCTATCACGGCCACTGTCATGTCCGAGAAAATCGAGGTCTTCATTCCCATCCTGGCAGCCAAGCTCGAGAAAGATGTTTTCGAAGTCGCAGGATGGGGCGTGCTCAGCGCCGTCCTTTTCGGCGTGCTGTCCATCTGGGCGTTTTCCAATGGAGACAGGATGCCCAAGTTGCCCATCGCCATGAAGGAAGAGGTACCTGATCGGAAGAAGAGAATCGACATTTTCATCAAGGACACACGAAGGCTGCTTATTGATAGCTACAACAAGGTATGATAGTTTCCCGGATTAACTACCTCCAAACTCCATGGTGCTAATTCGAGATGCCTAGTTCCAAAATCAAGTGTTTGGAATTACAACCACAGAAGGTAATAGATTTGACGGCAATTGCATGTTGAACTTTGCGGAACCTTTTCCTAACTTTAATTCCAGGGACCAATATCATGATTCCTTTGGAATTGCTCCAAGGCCTAGGAAGTCAAAAGTCTTTGAGTTTCTCTGCCTTTCTCGAAGAAGAGGTGGGTATTTCACATCAGAGAAATAGCTAGACGAAAAGCTGACCCAATCCATATTCTCTGCGCAGTTCAGCATGAAGCAATACACCAAAGTAGGCAATCTTGATGAAATCCAAATCGGCATTGTCAACAAAAAGCTCAACCCAAGTCTTCGTGAGCGGAACCCAGCCTCCTAACGAATAAAGGCACGAGTTCTAAGTGTCCTAGCCCAATATATTCCCGTCATCCAGGAGTTGATTCGCAGGCACTGGCCACTGGAGGATTACGATAGTGAGTTCATCATCAACGAGAACCATACGAACGAATTGCTTGGTTCCTTTCTCTGCAACTCTTAACTTGTTACTAATTCAATTATGAAAAGCACCAACCATCACAAAGCCCTGGTCGCATGTCATGCGTCTAGTCTCTCGCATCTCCGCCCGAATGTTCCATAGCGCCGCCTCCGCCGAAAACGACCACTGGCTAGACATCGCCACCGAACACGTGCATTCTACCGTCGTGTGGACCGAGAACCTCAAGAAGTGGCCTGCCTTGCTCCGACCCCTCGTATATCGCTTTGTCAAAGGGCGAGGGTACATGGTGCAGCGGTTTGAAGAAGGCAAGGCTCTGGTCGCCCAGACCCTGCAGGGGAAGAAGGCAAACGGAGACAAGCCTCTAAGCAGTCCCCAGACACTTTTGGATTATCTTTACGAAGGCCCACTTGGTCCTGATGATGTTGAGGCGCACACGATCGCCCAGATCAATCTGTGTGTGGCTGCCATTCAGTCCATGGCTGCAACGGTGACTCAATGTCTCATGGATCTTGCAACACATCCAGAATATGTGCCTGAACTTTTGGCTGAGATACAAACCGCCATCGAGAAGAACGGCGGGGTGGTCGACAAAAAAGTATTGACAGAGATGTGGAAGCTGGACAGCTTCATTAAGGAGACTCAACGGCTAAATCCTCCGGATCTGAGTTCGTTGCCCCACAAGCACCCCACATGAAGGTAATCGTGACTGACCATCATGAAATACAGCTAGTTTCCAACGAAAGGCCCTCTCGGACATGACCCTGTCCAACGGGCTGCGCATCCCCAAGGGCGCCCGCATCGTGCTCCCGACAGCAGCCATTAACATGGACCGTGAGTTTTTCCAGGATCCCGAGACATTTGACGGCTTCCGGTACTACAAGCTCCGAACCGCGACCGAAGACGCCCGGAACACCAACCAGATGGTGACGGTTGGCAAGAAGGACCTGACGTGGGGCTACGGCAGACACGCGTGCCCGGGCAGATATATCGCCGAAGTAGCCATGAAGCTTGTGGTGATTGAGTTTCTCACTCGCTACGAGATTCGGCTACCGGACGGTGTGACGGAGCGGCCGAAGAATATTGAGTTTGAGGGTTTGGTATGTTGATCCAATTATTCATATTGAAATGCTCGGCATACTGACTTGTCTCAGGTTATTCCGGATCCCGAGTGGGAATTGGCCATGAAGAGCCGCGACTAGACGTAATACTGTATGTAATTCGGAGAAGATTTCCAGGTGGGCCGGAAATTTGCAAAGAAAGTTAGAAAATTAGATAAATCTTCTCGCCTCCCTAGCCCTGGTTGCGTCCATTGGTCCGATACGGTTGCATGGAATCAGGGCAGAATGTTTTAAAAACCTCAGAAGTCATCCAGATAGCCAAAAAATGGTAACACAAAGCCACTTTATCGCATTACACATCAAGCTCAAATTCTGATATAGGAGATACGCTATAAGTGACTGTAATGGCGTAAAAGTCAACTAGTGGCTGCGCTGATCATGGTGCAGGTGAGTGGTCACTGCTGTTCTAATTGTGCCTGAGCTCAACCAAGAGACCATGTGTGAATGGGTTCTACAGAGATCCAAATAATGTTACGTCATTGACACTCCTCCGGATAGGAGCATAAACTCGCCATTGATGAACCGGGACCTTTCCTCTGCGAGAAAAGCCACAGCCCAAGCAACATCCTCCACAGACGCCGCACCGCCCTCCACCGGCGTGTCCCTGATCAATGCCTCCCGCACCTTGTCCCATTCCTCGTCAGTGAAGTGCTCCAGAAAGCTCTCCGTCAACACCGGCCCCGGAGCGACCATGTTGACGGTGCAGCCGTACCTCGGCGGCAGCTCCCTCGCCCAAACGCGCAGGATGGAGTCGAGAGCCCCCTTCGTTGCCGCATAAATCCCCTGGCCCGCCTTTGGCACGCGCGACGCGGCCGAGCCGACAATAACGATCCGCGAGCCGCCGACCGCGCCGGACATGTTCGGCGGCTCAGCCGGCCTGTACGGGGTCAGGTGCGGCAGCGACGCCTGGACCAGCGCGAAGGCGCCGCGGGCGTTGAGGTCCATGGCCCGGTCCCACATGCCCAGCGTGGCGTCCCAGAGCGGCGCGATGGGCACGTAGCCGGCGTTGCTGACGAGGATGTCGATGTGGCCGAACCGGGCTACCGCCTGCTGCACGAGCTCTGACGGACCGCCGTGTGATGCGAGATCTGCGCAGACGGCGATCCATTCTGTCTTGAGGGTCTGGCCCACGGCTTCGCACTCGGCTTTCAGGGACGGGAAGGGGTAGTTGAGGACGATATTCGCCCCGCGGTTTGACAGCTCCACGGCGATGCCTGCGCCGATGCCTTTGGACGAGCCGGATATTACGGCTGTGCGACCGGCCATGGTTCTTTGAGTTTGGAATGAGGATGACATAATCGTTTGAGAAACCTAGGGTGCATATGCCAACAGTGCAATGGAGGATGACTCTGTGGTGGCCGAGGAGGTGTAACTTGAAGTTACTCTATAGTTCACCTCAATTAGCATTTCTTTTGTTTTGCAACTGCTATCACGTCGTTTATCGCTGCTAGCCAGAGACTGAGAACCGATTGATGGCTCCGGGCTCGGATATTGTCACCGAGATCCACCGAGGGGCTTCGCCACTTCATGCGTGGGAGCAAATGAGCCTCACACAAGACCGCTTGCGCCATTAATACTTTAATGCAAACAATAAATGGAATGAATATTTGGCTGCTTCGCTTGGTTTTCTCAATTTGAACAGTATGCAGCGAGAAGAACAGCAAAAAGAACAAGTTACGTCCGCCCTTTTCACGCACAGCTCAAGCCTCGAGAGGGATGCTGGGGACGTCCGTAATGCCCGGAAGATCCTCGACCTTCTTCGTGAAAAAGGCACGCGGAATGTCAGGACCCCAGCTAGATACCGTAGCAGCAACCGCAGGCTCGTCCGCGTGCGGCGACTCCTCGTTGACCACGTCGCCGTCTACGTAGTGTTCCACAATGAAGCCAGACGAGTCGAACCTGTGACGTGGTTAGGACAGAGACAACCCCGAGAACAGCCTGGGAGCTTCTTACCAGTAGTCGAATATCTGGCTGCCGAGCACATGCCGTCCTACTCCGAAGACGTTGATATACCCTTTGCGGCGCAGGTAGTGGTGCCCGACTACCTGACTGTCCACGTCGTCGACTTCAAAGCTGGTATGGTGCGCCTTGATCCCCTCCGTGACCTCGGGCGAGCCGGCGATGAAGATATTCTACCACTTGTTAGCACTTGTGAAATTTGGACCAGGGCTGGAATGACATACGTGATGGTCGACAAATTCCTTGCCCTTGTCGAGGTGGATGAAGATCATGCACGTCTTATTGCTCTGCGGTTGGAACAGAGTGTCTGTCTTCTTCATGTTGAATGTTTTGGAGTACCAGTCGAAAACCCTGTGAATGCTGTCGATGTTCACCTCAAACCCGTAGTGGCCCAGTTTGTGAACCTTGGAGGGCGAGTCTCTGTCTGGACGTTGGAATTCACCCAGTCGCTTCTTGTCCTCCCATGTGTTCCACATGACCGGCTTTGGGGTTTCCCTGGCGTCCGGCACACAGTCCTCTTGCCCGTAGATCAAAGTGATCTCCTCCCCGAGGAGGTCTTTGACAATGACCACTTTTCCTCCGCCCGGGGCATCAAAGTCATGAATGGGCGTTGAGCCCGGAAGCTTGGCGGCCTTCTCCAACTCAGCCATGGACTGCACGATCCAGCCACCTCCCCGGAACTTTCTCTTGCCGTCTTGTGTTTTCTCCGCTACGTAGCAAAACTGGTCTCTACCAAAGCCGCGAAAGTATATCTTGTCATCTTCCTTTAGGACCGGGATCAAGCCGAAGTCGGTGAAAAACTGCTCTGCCTTGTCGAGATCGGGGTGTCCGTAACGGCAGTGGGAGAGCCTATCGAGGAGAATGCGACTATCGCCCGAAGATTGAGACATTTTCAAGTTCCGACGTGGCTTGATTGAGAGTGTTTGATACCTTGTTGACTGCAAATGACCAGCTGTAGAGCCTAGCCATTATATGCACACTCCGCACAACCTGGCCGAGTGTCCGAGACGCCGGTGTGGAGGAGTAGATCAGAACTTTAGCACGAGCCCCCCGAGGCGGAAGCCGGGCCACGGGAAATTTACCCGATCGATTGTAGAAGGAGGATATTATAGTATTTTTGCCTGTCCTTATTCCAGATCACATCCCAACTTTATCAGAACGTCCTCAGGCTGTAAAGCAGGCAGACGCCGTTGGTCGACGACTACTAAGTTCTGTAACAGGTCAAGGCAACTCATATTGATCGATAGCCGAATCACCTCGTCGCTGCAAATTGCAAGACATTCATTTTACGCACCAGGTCCTCTCAAGATGTCATTTGACAGACTTATTCGATTCCAGGACCGGGAAGGTATCGAGAGATTTGGCAATGTTGAGAACGAAGTCGCACCATCAGATCTCAAGGGCAAGAAAGTGCAGCTTGTCTCGGGGAGCGTCGAATCCGGGTTCAAGATCCTAGAAGAGAAAGCCGAGGTGGCCAAGGTGAATTGATCAGCCCAGAAATTGTGCCCGTACGACACTGATATCTCACTATAGTTACTCTGCCCGTTACCGAGCACACCTATCATAATCTGTGCGGGAGTAAATTACAAGTCCCACGCGAAAGAAACGAAGGCAAGCACATCTTCCATAGTTCAAAGAACGATGCTAACACATACGTCAGTTCCCGCCCCCAAAGAAACCCGTCATCTTTGCAACCCCACCCGATCGCCTGACAGGGCCACTAGACGACATCAAGATCCACCCAGACGCACAGGAACTGCTGGACTACGAGGGCGAGCTGAGCATCGTGATCGGAAAGGACGGGTACGACATCAGCGAAGAGGACGCGCTGGACTACGTGCTGGGGTACACCATCAGCAACGACGTGTCGGCCCGCAACCTCCACGCCGTCGACATGTCCGGGTATCAGATGGGCTACGCAAAGTCGTTCGACGGGTTCGGGCCGACGGGGCCGTACCTGGTCTCACCAAAGCTCGTACCAGACCCGCAGGCCTTGGAGCTCAAGACGACCGTGAATGGTGACGTGCGGCAGACGACCAACACGGCCCAGATGATTTGGTCGTGCCGGCAGCTTATCTCTTTTGCCTCCCGGGGCCGGATTTTGCGCCGTGGGACTGTGATTATGACTGGGACTCCGGAGGGTGTTGGATGGCATACCGATGGCTGTCTCAAGGACGGTGATGTGGTAGAGGTCAGCATCGGAGGGCTTGGGTATATCAGAAACAGGATGGTTTTTCAGACGGGTGCTTGACCGAGTGAAGTTGTTCATTCGACCCTAGACACAAATTCTTCTGTTTGGTCAACATCTGCGGCTTGGTGATTGGTGCATTCGTATCTGTTGCTCTGCACCACGGACGATCATTTTCACGCCGGTGAAGTCTAGTGAAACGCGATTATCATTACTGGACTATATCCGATTGGTGCCATTTGATGACTCGTCTAACCGACCCGATGTTATAGCAATAACAGCGAGCCACGGAAAACAGCCAGAAAGCAGTTATCATGTCATCTACACCAATTACGCTCAGAAGCGACACACGGCTGAGCTTAAATTCGACCTCACTCGAAACGCAAGGCTGGCAATTAAACTCTCAAAGCCATTCATGGGAACGCAAGACCATAAGATAGACCAACAGATCAGCAAAACGATGGCTAAGACCTGTACACACAGAGACGCTTGGCTTTGCCACGAACAGCAAGCCAAAGTGGGTCCGAGGAGATTGGCATCGGTTTGCTAGCATGCATCATGTTGAGGACGGAGTCCTCGGCCGAGAAACCCGAATCTAAGGAGAGGGTCACACTCGGGCTGAGACACCCACCCCCATCCATTCATTCATCCATGCCGCGCCACCCCAATAAAACCAAATTAGACATCAGATCTCAGGACGCGTCGCGGCCACAACCTAACGAATCATTTCCCCCCAGCGACCCGCACACAATGGCCGCAGCACCAGCAATCCTGCTCAAAGGGGGCACTCTGCTTCTCCACGACGACAGGGATCACGTGAGCCCGCTACGGCAGACTGACATCCTGATCCAGGCCAATCGCATTGCCAAGATTGGCCAGAACCTTGTCGCGCCCGCTGGCGCTGAGCTCGTCAACTGCAGTGGCAAGATCATCAGCCCCGGCTTCGTCGACACGCATCATCACTTGTGGCAGACACAGCTCAAGGGATGTCATGCCGAGCAGTCGGTCTTTGACTACTTGGTCACGGGTTAGATATCCTGCCCGTAGTCTCGTTATATGTCTAGTGCGCTGACTTGGAGTGTCATGTTATCTAGGCTTCTGGCAGAGCCATGTCTACAAGCCCCAGGACATGTACTGGGGACAGCTTGGAGGAGCTTTGGAGGCAATAAACTCTGGAACGACTTTTGTTCTGGACCATGCCCATGGAAACCAGACAAACGAGCATGGTGAGCCACCTTTCTCCGTCGGGGACACATCGTGTAAGCAACGTACTCATGCAGCAACGCCACTTACAGCAACCCAAGCGTTATCGGCGACCATAGCTTCGGGTATCCGCTCTATATTTGCATACTCACACGCGCCGTACTTCACGAAATGGGACTCGAAGACCTGTGAGCTCTCGCGCGATATCATGCCCGAGTCCAGCATGGCACATATCTCCGAGCTCGCCAAATCACAGCCGTTTGGCAATGGCAGGGTTCAGATCGGCTTCGGGTTCGACTACTGGTTTCTGCCCAAGGAGGCTGTCCTAGGCATCTTTGCTGGACTGCGGAACGCGGGAGTCAAGCTGATCACGTCTCACTATGCCAAGAATCCAGCTCTAGGTGAGTTTTGCCATCTGTGGTTAACATCTCTATGTTGCTTGCTAATACCACTCAAGGATCAAACCCGCTCATCCACACCCTGGAGTCCTACGGCCTCATCAAATCACCCAGTGACATACTGCTCTCTCACGCAACTGGCCTGGACAAGGGGGAAGTAGCCAGGCTGGTCGAGACCAAGGTCCCGGTCTCCAGCACCCCGGACACCGAGGCCCAGATGGGCTTCAGCTGGCCAATCGCTTTCACCCCGGGGGTCAACACCACGCTCGGCGTCGACTGCCACACCAGCAGCACGAGCTCCATCCTCGCCCTCGCCCGGTCCGCGTCGCACATGGCCCGCCAGCGCGACGCCGTCGCCGAGACGGACGGCGGCGGCGAGGGGGCCCCCCGCCGGATGCACCTCGAGCCGAGGGGCAGCACCCTGGAGGCCTTCAACGCGGCCACCATCAACGGGGCGCGCGCGGTGCTCCTCGGCGACCAGATCGGATCCATCAGGGAGGGCAAGCTCGCGGACCTGGTGATATTCGACGCGGCGGGCAGCCTGGGGATGAGCTGTGTCTCCGAGTCGGACCCGCTGGCTGCGGTTGTGCGGCACAGCGACGTGGGAGACGTGGAGGGCGTCATTGTTGACGGGGTCTGGAGGAAGAAGAATGGCAGGATCTGCCCGGTGTCTGTTGAAGGGACTGGCAAGGCCCTGGAGTGGACTGATATTCGGGAGAAGCTGCTGCAGAGCCAGTCTGATATTCAGCAGAGGCAGAAGGATCTGAACATGGACAAGGCGAGGGAGGCGCTCATTGCCATGTTCCATATTGACAAGAGTACACTTGTCGAGAAGCCGAGGGACTAGGGTAGCTTTCGTGTATTACAGCGGCTGGCATTCATGCATTGCGATTATCCGATGGCTGATGAAATGTTGGAAATCATTACTACTGGGATTGCTACGACACTGTCTACACTGATCGTGCTCGAGGTGCATCGAGGAGCACTTCTTTTCCGCCTACGTACTTCTCCAAGATCTTAGATATCAGCGGTACGATGAGCATTTCCAAGACCCGTCAGACGCTTCAATCAAATACCCTAGGGTGTATGAGTCTCGGTGCACCTGCACGCTGTGTGATGAGCGAGAGACATGGCTCCGGGCCTTGGGAACTCGATCATCGACCGGACAAATACAGAGCTGGCATAGGCTATGGGAACTCACGCGGTCAGTATAGCCGACATCTGCAGTAATCTCAGCGGCCGAGCGCGGCCGATAAGACAGGAACGGAGCCGCGCGGCTGTGTCCGGGAGCTGGAGGGCTCATCGGAGCGCTGATGGACTCCCAAGCCATGGCGACCGGCGCAACCCGAAGCCTCGGACCCAACAGGCTTGGGTGGAGCTCGAGGTGAGAGACAAGGTGCTGAACAGCTCTTCACTGTATGGATTACCAGTTTGAGAAAGAGGATAGTGGGCTCGTCGCCCCCGGGGAGCTTGGGACTCTCGCGTATCGGAATGCCGAGCACCTGTCACCGGCCAAGGCGACCGCGATCGGGAGGGTCGGAGATCCGGGCGAGGTCCCGAGTGCTCATGCAAGCGTGGGTAATCTCCTGATATGGATAGTCCTCCGTGGTGTCAGTGCTGCTATATATCATGATCATCGATGTCCTTTCCCCATTCGTCGCTTGAGCTCGACACCCCCAGCATTGATACAACCTCGAATCAAGTTTCATCAACAATGCCTTCCAGAAGCAGTACTGTTATACACACTGTCGCCATTGCCGGGGTAAGTACAAGTTGCATCCCACGTGGTTTAAGCTGTCATGACTGACCGCGCCTGTAGGCCGGAGGACACCTTGGCCGCAAGGTCCTCGATGCCCTTCTCGACGAGGAAACCTTCGACGTCACAATACTGGTACGCCGCGGGCGCAAGCTCATCGACTATACCCCCGGCATCCGATTCACGACGGTCGACTACGAATCGCCCGAGTCACTACGGGCCGCCCTCCGGGGGATTGATGCTGTCGTCTCTACTCTTGGGAAGAGCACGGGGCTCGACTGCCAGTTCAAGCTCATCGATGCCGCAGTCGCCGCCGGGGTGAAGCGCTTCATACCCTCAGAGTTCGGGGCGGACCTGCAAAACGCCAAGATCCGAGGATTTCCCACATACCGCACCAAGGTCCAGACGGAGCAGTATATCGAGAAGCTGGCTGATCGCACCAGCCTGACCTACACATACATCTACAACGGTTTGCTGTTGGAAGATGGCCTAGAGATGAACGTGTTCGGGGATTTCACCACTCGAACGGTTAATATTTACGACGGTGGAGATACCCCCTTTTCCACCACGAGATTATCCACAGTGGCGCGAGCGGTGGTGGCAGTTCTGCAACAGTTTGAAGCGACAGCAAACCGGGCTGTCCGTATCCGAGACATCTCAATATCGCCGAACGAGCTGCTCCGAAGGATTCAGAAACACGACTGCGCGTGGGGACACCAATGGACGGCCGTTGATGTCGATACTACGGCGCTGGTCAAACAGGCAGAGAGCGAATGGGCGTCGGGCAGATTTAGCCCAAAGGCATTTGCCGCGTTCGCAACGAGGGCGACCTTTGGGAGGGGAATAGCGAGCAGCTACGATGGTGACAACGAGCGGCTGGGTATCTCTGAGATGGCGAAGGAGGACATGGAGGAAGCGTTGAAGGGGAGGTTGGTGTAGTATTTCGAAATCTGTTCTAAATATTATGTGGATAGCTTCTTTAAAGCTTATAAAAGCTATTCTTTTATAATTAAGGGGGGCGGGTTATTTAAATAAGTTATATAAAGGGGGTTATATAATATTATTTAATAATAATGCCTTTTTATATTTAGAAAAAGATATAAATATATTATATAATTTAATTAATAATTTTAATAATTAAAAGTATATTATATAAGTATAAAGAGCCCCTTTATTAAAGTATTAATTCCTTTTATATTTAAAATAATATACCTTAAAGTACCTTAAGATTTTTTAAAGGCTAACCTATTTTTTTTAAATATTACTATCTTTAAAGAAGATTTAAGAATATTTTTCTTAATATAAGATATTTTTTTTATAATAAAAGCCCTTAATTTTTAAATTTTATAATATAAAGGCTTTAGATATATTTCTTATTTAAGTTAAATTTTTAGATTTTTTCTTTAATTTTTTTTTTAGCTTAAGATACTTTTAAAAGATAATAAGATAAGCTTAATAATCTTTATAAAAAGGGCTTTTTTATAATAAAGTTTAAATTAAGTATAAAGATAAATATAATAATTTTTATAAAAAAGGCTTTTTTATAATAAAGCTTAAATTAAGTATAAAGATAAGCTTAATAATTTTTTTAAAAAAGGTTTTTTTATAATAAAGCTTAAATTAAGTATAAAAATAAATATAATAATTTTTAAAAAAAGGGTTTTTTTATAATAAAGCTTAAATTAAATATAAAGATAAGCTTAATAATTTTTAAAAAAATAGCTTTTTAATAATAAAGTTAAAATTAAATATAAAAAGAGTCTTAATAATCCTTATAAAGAGGTTTTCCTTATAATAAAGCTTAAATTAAATATAAAGATAAATATAATAATCTTTTTAAATAAGGCTTTTTTATAATAAAGTTTAATTTAAATATAAAAATAGGTATTATAATTTTTATAAAGAGGGCTTTTTTATAATAAAGCTTAAATTAAATATAAAGATAAGCTTAATAATCCTTTTAAAAAAAGCTTTTTTATAATAAAGCTTAAATTAAATATAAAGATAAGTATAATAATCCTTAAAAAGAAAGTTTTTTTATAATAAAGCTTAAATTAAATATAAAAATAAGCTTAATAATTCTTTTAAGAAAGATTTTTTTATAATAAAGCTTAAATTAAATATAAAAATAAGCTTAATAATCTTTATAAAAAAAGCTTTTTTATAATAAAGATTAAATTAAATATAAAAAAGGTTTTAATAATTCTTAAGAATTAAACTTTATTATAATAAAGTTAAAATTATATAATAAAATAGCTTTAATAAAGCTAAAAAAGAGGATATTATAATTATTATTAAAAATATAAATTATTATAAATTAATTACTTAATAATATAATTTACTTAATTTATTTTTAATATAAATTAAATATTATAATTATATTTTATAATTTTATTTAATTTAAAATATTATAGAATTTAATTTAATATTAAAATATATTATATATTAAAATATTATTAATAAGATATTTATTTTTTAATAATATAATATATTAATATAAAAGTAACTTTCTAAGTTTTTATATATAATCTTAATAATTATAATTTAAAAATAATTTAATAAATAATATATAGTTTCTTAATTTTATATATATATTTTATTAATATTTATTTATTTATTAGTATATAATTAATATTTACTTTTAATAAGCTTTTTTTATTTTATAACTTAATAATATTAATATATATTTATTATATTAATAATTTATATATTTTAATTAATTAAAGGTTTTTTATTAATATAATTTAAAGTTTTATAAGTAAATTATTTATTATATAATAATAATTTAAATAATTTATAATAATATTTATTATAATAATTAAAACTTTATTATTATTATTTATCTTATTTAATTAAAATATTTTATTAATTATTTCTTATTTCTTTTTTAATTTTTATATTAAAGTTTAAATAAATTAATTTTAATTTATAGTATTTATTTTTTTTAATAATTATAAAGAAATTTATTAAAGTAATTAATATAATATAAATATATAAAATAATAATATATAGCTTTTTATAATAATCTTTTTATAATATTATTATTAGCTTTTTATTATTAATTATTTTATTAATTAGTTTTAAAAGTATTTATAAGTTAAGTTTATTATATTTAAGCTTATTTATATATTTAATAAAATTTTATATTTTAAAATTATTTAATTTTACTTATTATTTCTTTAAATATTCTTTAATCTTTTTTTAAATTCTTATAAAGATCTTTTAATAAGGTTTAATATTAAATATTTTATTAAAAATATTCTTTAGCTTATCTTTTATTTTTCTATATTTTAACTTTTATTTTAAAAGTATAATATAAAGATATAATATAATATATAAGAGTTTAAATTATATTATATTAATATTTAAGCTTTATTTTTTTAATTATATCTTATAAATTAAGCTTTTTTTTATAAAATATTTTATTTCTTTATTATATTTAAACTTTTTATTATTCTTAATAAGCTTTTTTTAAATTAAAATCTTTAAAGATAATTATTTTTATAAATATAATAAAGTTATTCTTTATTTATTTTATTTTAATAATATTAATTAAGCTAGTTTTAAAATTATTAATATTAATTAATAATTATATATTAAGTAGTTATTTATATTAAAATTAATATTAATAATAACCTTTAATAAATAATATAAGATATATTTAAATTATATTAATCTTTTCTTTTATATTAACTTTAATTATAATATTCTTTATATAAATATAATTAAGCTAAATATAAAATATTATAATATAATTTATTAATTTTAATATTAAGATAATAAATAATTTATTAAATTTAATTTTAAAAATATTAACTTTATTTTTTTTAATTTTAAAAGATTTTTATTACTTTATATAATTATTAGCTTATACTTTTTATAAGATTTATACTCTTTTAATATTTATATAATATAATAAAAAGAAAGTAATATAATTAAAATTAAGTTTTTAAATTTAGTATTTAATATTATTTATTATTATTATTTATTTTTAATATTCTATTAATTTTATATTTAAATTATAATAATAATGTTAAATATTATTTATAAGTCCTTTTTCTTTTTTAATCTTTATAAGTTTAATTACTTAATAATTATTATATTAATAATAAGAAAGATATTATATATTATATTTTTATAAATATTAAATATATTATTATTATTAATTATATTAAATATATTATTTATAAATTATTTTATTTTTTTATTATTATATAAATTATTATTAGGTATTTTGTATTTATAATAATAAAAGAATCTTAAAAATTATTTAATTATTTAATAATTAATAAATATTGCTTTTATCTTAAGGTTTTATAAGTTTATTTAATTTAAAGTTTTAATTATAAAGGTTAAAAAGTCTTTTATATAATTTAATATTAATTAAGATTTAAATCTTAGGAATAAAAGTATTATAATATATAATTCTTTTATAATAAGTGGTGTTATTTTTTATTTAAGAGTTATATTAAAGGATAAAGGTATAATTAATTAATAAGTTATTTAATATTAATTCCTTTTTTAAATATTAAAATATAAGCTTTTTTAAAAAGTTATAATAATATAAATTATATTTTATTAAATTAAATATTAAAGTTAATAATATTTTTTTTTTTTTTTTTTATAATATAACTTATAAATATATTTAATATAATATAAACTTAATAAATATAAAGGAAGTTCTTTATATTTTAAATATAATATTTTAATTATTTATTAAGGTTAATATTAAATAAAATAAAGATTCTTTTTAAATTAAAGGGGTTAATCTTATATAATTTTAATATTATATTTAACTTATATTTTTTAATATATTTAAAGTAAATATTATAAAAAGTTATAACTTATTAAATAAGCTTAAGAAACTTTTTTATAAAGAGATTTTAATAATTATTATTATTATTATTAAAAATAATAATAATATTAAGGGGGGGGTAAGGGTTAGATTATATTTTTATTAAAAAAGTTTCTTAAATTTATCTTTAAGTTCTTTCTTTTATTTATACTTCTTTAATTATTTAATTTAAGCTTAAGGCTAGATAATAAATAATATAATTACTTAAGCTTTATAAACTTTAAATATAGCTTTTTTATTAATTAAATAAATAAGCTTAAAAGTTATAATTTAAATTTAAATTTATATTAATATAAATTTAATTTTTATTAATAATATAACTTATTTTTAAATTCTTAATTTATTATTAATTTTAAAATTAATAGGGTTATTTTATAAGATTTATAATAATATTTCTACTTAATCTTTAAAATTATTATAATTAAAATAATTAAATTAAAAATAAATATTATAATTCTTTTTATTAAAAAGCTTATTAATTATAATTTATTTATAATAATTTATTTAAATTTATTTAAAAAAGATAATAATATTAAGGGTATAAAATATTTTATTTATTAATAAGTTAATATATTACTTCTTAAATAGGTATTTTTTATTAAAAAGCTTAACTTTAAGTTTTTTTAGCTTTAAGAATTAATTATTTATTAAAAATATTAACTATTATATTAATATAGCTATATTTATAAATTAAGAGCATAATATATTATTTAAGGTTATTAATAAAAAGTAAGTTATTTTTATTTTAATTTAAATAATTTATATTTTTTATATAATATTTAATTATATTATTTTTAAGGTTATAAGGTTTATAAATAATATAATATATTTTAGCTTTTAAATAGCTTTAAGATTTTAAGATTATAAATAATTAATTTAAAATAAGAAATTTATATATATTAATTTAATTAAATTTAAAGTAATATTATTTTTAAAGATATTTATTATCTTTATTTTATTTTTATAATTAAGTATATATAATAATTATTATTATAATATAATTATATAATTATTTAAAATATTATAAAAAAAATAATAAAATAATTATATTTTTATATAATATTATAATATTAATATAAATTATTAATAAAAATATTAATTATTATAATTTCTTAATAAATTAAAAGAAATTTATTAAATTAATAATATATATTTATTATTTTTTTAAGTTATTTAATTTATTTTCTTTATTAAAATTCTTTAAATTATCTTCTTTATTTATATTATATAATTATAATATTTATATTATATTTATTATTATTAATTATTAAAGTATATAATTATTTTTTCTTAATTTTACCTTAAATTATAAAATATAAAAAGGAAGATAAAGTAATAAATAATTAAAATATATAAAGTTAATAGTTAATTTAAGATATTCTTAATTAATAATTATATAATTAAGTTTATTTTATAAGCTAAAGTTAAAATATTATATTTATTATAATTATTATTATATTAAGTTATTTATTGTTTTAATATTTTAGCTTTTAATTTAATAAATTATATAAATATTTTATATTTTAATTAAAATATATATAAATTAATAAGTATTAATTAATTATAAATTATTAATATTTTTAATAATATAAAATTAAGCTTTTTACTTAATAAGGTTATTATTTTAAAAATTAAAGTTATTATTAAAAAGCTTAAAGGATTACTTAAAAATTAATAAATTATAATAATAAAATAGCTCCTTTTTATTATATTAAAAATTAATTTAATAATTTACTTTTAAAATTATATTAATAAAGGTTTTATTAAAATAATTAATACTTTTATTTAATTTATTAATTTCCTTTAAAAAAATATACCTTTTAAAATTTATAAAATAATAATTAAAAATATATATTTAATTAAAGAATTTTAAATATTAAATATTTTAATTAAAATTATATTAATACTTCTTAAATAGCTTATTTTAATTTTAAGGGAATTTATAATTATAATATTAAGTTTTATATTTATAATTTATTAATATTTAAAATATTAAAAAATTAAGATTAAATATAATTATAAATATAATATAATTTAAAAATAAGGTTATCTTATAATAGAAAATTAAATAAAATATATAAATTATAATAATTATATCTTATTTTAAAATATTATTTTTTTTATTTATATTAATATTTAATAATAAAATAAAGTAAGTTAATTATAATTTATAATTCTTATAATTTTTATTATATAATAAATATATAGTAATTAATAAGATTATAATTTAAGATATTAATTAATTTAAATAATATATTAAGAATAATTAAAATATATATATTATTTTATTATATAGAAAAAGTAATAATTTATAATAAATTATTAAAATTATTATTTTCTTTTCTTTATATATCTTTTTCTTTTAATATTTAAAATATAAATAATATAATAATAAATATAAATAATATTAAGTATAAAATCTTATTATATTTAAAATAAATTTATTAAATTATTATTTATAATAATTTATTTATTTAACTTAATTTATAGCTAAAAATAGCTTTTTATTTCTTTTTATTTTCTATTATTTAAAGAATAAGAAATAAGGTAATAAATATTAATAATTATAAGCTTAAAATCTTATTATATTTAAAATAGATTTATTAAAACTTAATTTATAAAGATTTCTTTATATAGCTTAGCTTATAATTTAAAGTAATTTTTTATTATTATTTTTCTTTTGCTATTAATAATATAATAAATATAATAATTAGTATTAATTATTTAAGTTTAAATTTTATATTATATATAATATAAATTTATTATATATATTTTATAATATATTTTATATATATATTTTAAGTTATAGCTATAATTAAATTCTTAATTCTTTTTTTCCTTTATTTCTTATAAGGTAAGTAATATAGTTATTAATATAAGCTGCCTTAAGTTTAAAATTTTATTATATTTCTTTTAAATTTATTAAAGTATTTTAATTAATATAATCTTTTTAAGGCTTAATATATAGTTAAAAACTATTTATAATTCTTTTTTTATATTATTTCCTAAATAAAAACTTACTTATTAAATAATATTTCTTTATTTATAATTTTAATAATATTTTTTTTAAAATAGCTGCCTTTATTTTTTAAGTATATTATATAAGCTATAATATATAACTTATAATTAAGAATAATTCTTTATATTTTTCCTTTTTTATTATTTAATGCTTTATTAAATTAATAATTAATATTTTTAATTTTTTAACCTTAACTTAGTTTTTATATATAAATATAGTTTTTAATTTATTAAGCTAAAAGATTATAATATTTATCTTTTTTAAAATAAGGATTATATTATAAGAATTTTTTTATTTAATATCCTTTTAATAAATAATTTTATTTATTAACTATTAATTATAAGTTATAATATTTATATTATATAATTTAATTAAAATAATATTAATTAAAAGGTATATTAATAAATTATTATAAATAGGTTATTTACTTTTAATATTTTATTAATATATTAAAAGTATAATCCTTAATTTTTTATTTCTTTTTTATTAAAAATAGATTATAATAAAGTATTAATTAAGGATTTAAATTTAAGGTAATTATTTATAAAATAAGTATTTATAATTAATTAATTAATTTAGTTATTTTTTTAAGCTTTTAATTTAAAGTTAAAATAATTATAATTAGTTAAAGATTTAATAATTATAAGTTTATTTATAAATAAATTAGCTAAAATTAATTAATAAGCTTAAGTATTTAAGTAAGCCTTTAATTTAAAGTTAAGATAATTATAATTAATTAAAGATTTAATAATTATAAATTTATTTATAAATAAATTAATTAAGATTAGTTAATAAGCTTAAATATTTAAATAAGTTTTTAACTTAAAGTTAAGATAATTATAATTAATTAAAAGTTTAATAATTATAAAATTATTTATAATTAAAATAGCTAGGGTTAATTAATAAATTTAATTATTTTAATAAGTTTTTAATTAATTATTAAGCTTATTATAATTAATTAAAAGATTAACCTTAATAGTATTATTAATAATTAAATTAATTATAAATTTTTAATAAGCTTATTTATTTTATTAAGCTTATAATAAGATATTAAAGTAATTATAAATAATTAAAGAATTATTTTTATAAGATTATTTATTATTAAAGAAAGTAAAGTATATTTTATATTTTATTTATAATTTTAATTATTTTTTTAAGTTAATAATTAAAAGTTATAATAATTATTATTAATTAAAAGATTAACTTTAATAAAATTATTTATTATTAAAATATCTTTAAATTATTTTATTATTTATTAATAATTTTAATTATTCTTTTAAGTTAATAATTAAGAATTATTATTATTATTATTAATTAAAGGGTTAGTTTTTATAAGATTATTTATTATTAAGGTAGCTTTAATTTATTTTATAATTAATTAATAATTTTAGTTATTTATTTAATTTAATAATTAAGTATTATAATAGCTATTATTAATTAAAAGGTTAGTTTTAAAGAGATTATTTATTATTAAAATAATTATAATTTATTATATATTTTATTAATAACCTTAGCTATCTTTTTAATTTTATTCTTAAATATTAATATATTTATATTTATTAGGATATAGTTCTAATTTTATTAATTATTTAAGTTTATAATATTAGTTTTAATAATTTTTTTTTAAATAAAGTTATAAATTATTAAAAAATTTAATTTTTACTTTTATTATTTAATTATTAGCCCCTTTTTCTTTAATTAAGCTTATATATTAATATATTAATATTATTCTTTTTTAAGATTTTATTTTTAATTTAGCTTTTAAATTATATAAAATAATAAATATATTTTTTTTATTAAATATAATATTAATTTAATTATTTAACTTTATTATTAATATTATAAAGTTAAGCTTAGTTAATATTATAATTATTAAAGAAAAAATATTTTTAAATATTACTTGCTTTTTAATTATAAGGTTAGCTTTATAATTTAATATTAATATTAATTATATAAAGTTAGATTTATTTAATAAATTTAAATTATTAATATTTCCTTAATCTTTCTTTTCTTAATTTTTAATATTATAAGAAATATCTTAATAATTTTTTATTTTAAATAATTTATTAATTAAAGCTAAAAAGGTATAGCTTATTATAAAAGCTTAGTTTATTATAAAAAAGGAATTATTATTTTAAAGTTTTATTAATAAGTATTTAAAGTTTTAAATAAAATATTTCTTAATATATATAAGAATTTATAATAATAAATATAAGATCTTAAATTCTTAAAAAATAAGTTTTTTTATTAATTTAAAATTTAAATATTATATTAATTTTATAAGCTTAGTAAAAAGTAATTACTTATAAAGTATTAAATTAAAAAGTAGCTAATAAATTAATAAATATTAATTATTAAATAAGGATTATATTAGTTAATTTAATTTATTAATAAAGGGATTTATTAAATTAATAATAAATAAAGTATATATTAATTAATTAAGTTTATTAATAAAAAGATTTATTAAGTTAATAATAAATAAAGTATATATTAATTACTTAAGTTTATTAATAAAAAGATTTATTAAGTTAATAATAAGTAAAATATATATTAATTATTTAAGTTTATTAATAAAGAGATTTATTAAATTAATAATAAATAAAATATATATTAATTGCTTAGGTTTATTAATAAAGAAATTTATTAAGTTATTAATAAATAAAGTATATAATAATTACTTTAATTTATTAATAAAAAGATTTATTAAGTTATTAATAAATAAAGTATATAATAATTATTTAGTTTTATTAAGGAAGATATTTATTATATTATTATTAAATAAAGTATATATTAAATATTTAAGTTTATTAATAAAGAAATTTATTAAGTAGTTATTAAGTAAAATTTATATTAATTATTTAATTTATTAATAAAGAAATTTAATAAATAGTTATTTTTTATAAGTAATAATATAAGTTAAAAAATAAGATATATTAAATTATTTTATAATAAGCTATTTAATATTAAAAAGTTTAATAATTTAAAAGATAAAAAAAATAATAAAAAAGTAAGTTTATTTAGAATGCTTAAATTTTAAAAAGCTAAATTTATAATATATTATAATAATAATAAAATATAAAGATAAGTTTTAAATAATAATTATAAAGTTATATTATAAAGAGTAGTAAGTTATAAGATAAGTATAATAATAAATTGCTTTTTTTAATATTATAAAAGAAGTTTATATTAATATTAATTAAAAGTTAAAATAAAGTAAGAAGGAAATATTATTTTAAATATTAATTATAAAGTATAAATTAATTAAATAATTAATTAAAAGTATTTATATTAAATATTAATTTTATAAGTTAAAAGTTTATAAAATTATTTTATATTATTAATAATAAGGTTATTTAAGTAAAGCTAATTATAATAAATAATTAAATAATAATAAAAATATTTACTTTTTATATTTTTTTAATTTTAAGGCTTTTTATATTAAATATTATTTTATATATATAATTAGTTTTTTTTAATAAATATTATATATATTATAATATATTTTAAATTATAAAAAGTAATAATAAATTTTATTTATTTAATATTAATTTTAATTTTATTTAAAAATTAAAATAAATATTATAAAGTTTTTAAGAAAAAATAGTTAAGCTTTAAATTATAAAATTTATATATTAAATCTTAATTTAAAAGTTTTAAGAATAATATATAAAAAGAATTATTTTATAAAAAGTTTAAATAATTTATTAATAAATTAATAAATTTAAATATAAGTAATAAATTAAAGTTAAAATAAAAAAAATAATAATTTATTATTAATATTTTAAAATAATAAAAATATGTAAATAATTTAATATTATTAATTTTATAATTTTTAAGTTAATTAAAGTTAAATATAAGCTTAATAAATATTTAAAAAAGTTATTTATTAAAGTAATTTAAGATATAAAGTTATATTTATTATAATTATTTAACTTTATTTTTATTATAAATAAAATATTATATAAACTTTTTAAGTTAATAATAAATTTAGTTTATAATATAATAATTATAATTAAAGAATTATTTATTAATTAATTATAAAGATAGTTCTTTATATAAGCTATTATAAACTTAAGATATATATATTTATTTTAAATATTTATATAATTATAATTTAAATAATTATATTATTATATTAAGTTAATAAATTATACTTAATTTAAATAATTAAATAAAGCTAGGATAATTTTTAAAGGGTTAAAGGTTAAAAGATATATTATATTTATTATAAAAAGTTATTAATTTAATATTAAGTATAATTAAAGATATTAAAAAGGTTATATAAGTAAAAAAGCTACTTAATAATAATTATAAATTAATAATTAATTTAAAATAATAATAAATATAATTTTTAATATATTTTAAAATAATTTAAAATTAATATTAAAGATATTATATTTATATTTTAATTAACCTTATTTATATATAAATATTATAATTATTTATATTAAGTTTTTAAGTTAGATTTTTATTATAATTAAAATAGCTATTTAAATTATATATATTTAACTTAAGAATAAAATTATTAAGGCTTAGCTTTTATAAATAAGGTTATTATTTTATATATAATAATAAATATTATTACCTTATAAATTAATAAATTATAATAAGAATATAAGATTAATTTGCTTAATATATATATTTATAAATTATATAGCTTTATTAAAGTTTAAAAAGATATTTAATTTTTATTAAAAAGGTAAGTCTTATAATATATTATATAATCCCTTAAAGATAAAAATTAATTTTAATAATATAATTAAGTTTTAAAGCTTATTTTTAATTAATATATTAATTATATTATATATTAATATAATTAAATATTAAGATTAATTATTAATATTAATATATTAGCTTAAGATTAATTATATTATATTAATTAATTAATATAAAAAAAGTAATAATTTATTATAAATTATATTAATTATTAATATATCTCTTATTTTAAAAATAATAATATATTTAATAATTATTTTATTAAAAATAAAATATTTATTATTTAAAGTTATTAAAGATTTTATAAAAAATTATATTATATTTAATATTTCTTTTAATAAAGTTATAAGGAGCCTAAATTAATATTTTTTTTTTAAAAATAAGTTTTAATTTTTATAATAATTATTATTAAATAAGGAGTATAAGATATTTAATAATTATTTTATATTATTAAAGTTATTATATATTATTAGATTTACTTTTCTTATATAAATAATATACTTTTTTTAATATAAATATATTAAAATTATTATTTAATAAAAAAGCTAATAAATATTTTAAATTCCTTATTTAATTTTATATTAATTAAATAAGGAGTTTAAAATATCTATTAATTATATAATTAAGATTTTATTAAAAGTAAATTATTAAAAGTTATTAATAATAAAGATTATAAAAAAAAAAAAAAAAAAAATTAATTTAATAATAAATAAAAGGTATTATCTTAATTTTTAAACTTTATTTTAGCTTTTTATATATTTTATTATAACTTTTTATATTTAAGTAATATAAATTAGCTTTTATTTATAATATATAATATATATTAGCCCTTTATTTATTTAGCTTTTTATTATATTTTTTCCTTAACTTTTTATAATATTATTAATTTAAAAGGAAAAAAGAAAAGAAATTATCTTTTAATAAGTTATTTATATAAGTAATTAATTATTATTTAAAGAAGTAACTCTCTTAATTATTTAAGTAGCCTTTTGCTTATTAATATAAAGCCCTTTTTCTTTTTTTTCTACTTCCCTTTTTTTTTTTTCTTTTTTTTATTATATAATATATATATTTAAATCTCTTCCTTATATTATATAATCTCTTTAATATTAAAATTTATAAATAATAATTAATCTTTATTATATAATAATTACCCTTACCCTTTTAATTATAATATAGCTTAGCTTAATTATATAATATATTATTAATAGCTAGCTTTATATAATTATTTTTATAATAATAAGTTATAATTATACTTAGCTAAATAAATTTACTATTAATATTTATTTAAAAACCCTTTTTATTATATTTTTATAATTATATATTAATTAGCTTTTAAGATAAAGAAATAATTATCCTTTAACTTATATTATATAATATTTTTATTTATATATATTTAAATAAGAATATTAAACTCTTTATTATTAAAATTATTTATTTTTTAAATCTTTTTTATATATTTATTATTAATTTATATAAATTCTTTATTTATTTATATATTAATAAATATATTAACCTTATAATTATTAAATTTTAAAATTATATAATTATCCTTAGATTTAAAGATAATGCTTATATAAAGTATATTTAATATTTAAATAATTATTATTATAAATATAATATTGCTGCTTAGGCTTTATTATTTAATAATAAGAATAATATTTAAATAAAGAATAAAAGATATTATTAATATATTAAAGGATCTTAAATAATTAAAGGTAGGCTTATTATAAGCTTTATAATTTAATATTTATTAAATAATGATTTTAAAAGATTAAGATTATATATAATAAGAAATATTTAGATAGAGTTATTATATAATAAGTTTTTATTTTATTATTTAATAATTTAATTTTTCTTTTATTAATCTTTCTTTATTTAAAATTATTAATAATATTATTACTTTTTTATTTATAAGCCTTAGATTTCTTTTTAAAAAAATAAGTTATTAATATAAAGAAATATTATTTTTAGATTTCTTAGCTTTAAAGTATTATTTATATTATATTTTTATTTATATTTAATTTAAATTATACCTTTTTTATAAAATTAACTTTTTTAATATTTTTAAATAATAAGTTAAGCTTTTTTATATATTTAAATTTATTTTATATTTTATTATATATATTAGCTTTTAATATCTTCTTTTATTAGTTTTTATATATTTTATAAAGTATAAAGCTATTTAAAATTAAAAGTTATTCTTTCCTTAATATTATATTATAATATTAATAATATTAATTCTTAAGTAAATATAATATATATAAAAGTTAAATTAATTAATTAATTTATATATATATTAATTAATTTAAGAATTATAAATATTTTATAAATTCTTTTTATTTATAATAAGCTTTATTTATTATTATTATAAAATAAGGTTTATTTAATATTTATTTTAATTATATAAAGATATAACTTTATAAATATATTTAAAGTTTATTATTATTTAATATATAGTTAATATTTTAATATTTTAAGATATATTATTAAAGTTTTAATAATTTATTAATATTAGATTTTAATACTTTATTATTTAAGTTATATTATAATTTATTTTAAGGATTAGTATTATTAGTTTATTTATTTAAATCTTAATATTTAAATTTTATTTTTTTAAGTTAAGCTGGATTTAAATTTACTTAGCTAAATTATTAGATTTAAGTTAGTTTATTTTAAAATTAATATAATATATAGCTTAACTTCCTTCTTTTCTTTAAGTAAAATTAATAATCCTTTTAATATTAAGAAAAATTATAAGGTTTTAAATTTTATTAAATATCTTTAAAGCTTTATATTATTTAAAATTAATTATATTAAATTTTTTAATATAAGCTTATATATAAAAAATAAAGTTATTATCTTAAGTTATTTATTAATTATTAATTTTATAAATATTTATCTTAAATATATTAATAGTAGCTATAAATAAAAAAAGAAGTATAAAATCTTTTTTATTAATAACTTATTATATATATAATATATATAATAATATATAAATAAGTATTATTAAAAAGTCTTTTAATAATAAATATATGTTTTTTTTTATAATATATTAGTAATTAAATTATAAGTATCTTTATATTTATTAAATATAAATATAATGCTTAAGTATAAAAAAGTAGTAAAAGATATTATAAAAGAAATTAAAAAAATAAATATTAAAGAAAAGAAAAAGCTTATTAAATTTATAAAGGTAGGTATTTATTAAATTTAAGGGTCTTAATAAAGTTAATAAGAAAAAAAGTAAAAAAAAGGTAATAATAAAGTTATTAAATTTAATTAAAAGAGATATATTATATTTTTATTATTTTAAATTAATTTTAAAAGGAATTTTTAATAAAGATTATATATAATTTAATAAATATAAATTTTATTAATATTACTTTATTTAATAATATAAATATAAATTAATATTTAAGAGTATTAAAGAAAATATATATATTTTAATAAAGATATTAAGTTATTAATATTAATTAAAGCTTAAGGTTATTAAATAAATAAAAGATAATTATTTTAAGGTATTTAATAATATATCTTAATTTAAAGATAATGATAATAAAAATAATTATAATTAATATTTAATAAAATTTTATAAATTAATATAAAGCTTAAATAAGATTATTAAAATAATATTATAAGTAATATTAAATTATTATATTTATATTAATAGTTTATTATTATAATTAATAAATAAATAAATTATTTATATAAGTTAATATTATTTATTTTATAAATATATTAAAAGTATTAAAATAAAACTAGGGTTAATTATAATAATATTAATAATAAATAAAAAAGAATTTAATATTATAAATTTTAAGGTTTTATAAAGTAATAAAAAGAAATTAAAGGATTTATATTATAATAAATTAGCATTTAAAGAATATATATTTTATATTATTTTAATATAATATATTAATATTCTTAATATTGCTTTAATATAAGGAATAATAGATTATATATAAATTCTTATATTACTTTATTTTAAATATAATAAAATATACTTTTATATAAATTATAATATATTATTAATAATTATAATAAAGTTAAGGAATAAATATTAAAGGATTTTATATTATTAACTTTTAAATATAATTAATATAAGATAAATTATTTTTTAATATATATTTAAGTATTAAAGGGTGAAAGAAATAAATAAAGTTTTATATTAAATATTAAATAATAATAATATTAAAGTAAAGATAATATATAATATATAAGGGTAAACTTTTTATTATAAAGAAAATTAAATTCTTAAATAAGTTTATTTAATATTAAATCTTATAATTATAATATATAATTTTATTTTATATTTATAATTAAATAATATAATATTATATGCTTTTAATATAATTAAAGCTTATTTAATAATAATATAAAAATAAGCTAAGCTTTTTATTTTTTTAATATTATTATAAAAGTTATTAATATTTTTTTTATTTTAATAAAAATATATATTAATATTAAATTATAAGGATTAGGTTCTTTATTAATAGCTATTAAGTTATAAATATTTTAGAATTTAATATAGCTTAATTTTTTAAATAAAATAATTATAAAGTTATTTTTATTAAAAATAAAGTTTATATTAACTTTTTTAATATTAATTTTTAATAAATATTCTTTAATAAGTTTATTAATATTAATAATATAATTATAATTATATTTAATGAAATTTCTTTATAAAATAAATAATAGTTAAATAATATTAATTAATTTATTTTAGTTAATATTAAAGTATTCTAAGTAATTTATTAAAGTATAATTATATATTTTTAAAATATTAATAAAGATATCCTTACTTTTTTAAATATTACTTAATAATAAAATAAATTTATATTATTTAAAATAAATATTATTAAAATAATGCTTTTTATTATTCTTAATTTATATTTAATTAAATATATTATTAATATTAATATTAATAATAGCCTTTTTTTAAGTAATATATTAATTTATTAAGGTAAAACAAATATTAAAATTAAAAATATAATTCTTAATATTAATAAATAATTTAATATTATAACTATTATTTTATTTAATAATTTAAAGATTATTAACTTTAAATATTTTATATATTAAATATATTTTAAAGATAACTATAAAGTTATACTTTATTAAGTTAAAATCTTTTTTAAATTATATAATATTTAAAATTAATTTATTATAAAAGATAAGGTAAATATTATTAATGCTATTTTAAATTAAAATAAAGATTTATTATTTTATAAGGAAATTAAAAACCTTAATAAGATTTATAATCTTTATAATAATTATAATTTTATTTTTAGCTTTAATATTTTTTTAATTATTAATAATAAGGTTTTAAGATATATTATTTATAATATTTTATATAGCTTTTATTATTTTAAAATAAAATATAGCCTTAAAGGTAGCCTTATTTTTATTATTTTTAAGTTTATTATTAATATTTAAAGTAATAATAATAACTATTTTATTAAACTTTTTATTTATTTAAATAATTATTAGCTTTTTAAGATTTTAAATAATCTTAATTTAAGCTTATTTATTTTTAATATAATTAATTATTTTATATAAATATATAAATAAAATTATAATATTTATTTTTTATATATATTTATTAATATTATATTATTAATATTATAATATTCCTTAATATTAATATTTAAATAAATTATAATAATTAAAATTCCTTTAAATATATAAATATAAATATTTAAATTATTATAATTAAACCTTATATTTAATATATTTACTAATTTATTTAAATTTAATATATTAAGTTTTAATAATATAAATATAATTTATAATTAATATATTTTATAAATACTTTTTATTAAATATAATTAAGTAGCTATAAATAGATTTTATATAAAAAATAACTTAAAAAAGTAATTATTATTTATTTTATTTATTTATTAATTATAATATAACTTATAACCTTACTTATAAAATAATATAATATTTTAAAATACTTAATATTATTTAAATTAAATATTATAATATTTATATAATTAATATTATTAGCTAAAATTAATATAAAAAATATAATAATATTAAAGTTAATATTTATTATATTTATTAATTATAATTAATAAAAGATATATATAATTTTTTACCTTTTTTAAAAGGAGTAATTAAGCTTAAATATATAAATTAAAGAATATATAAAAAAAGCTAGATTATTTTAAATATTATAATTATTCTTTAAATTATTATAAATAAAGCTTTAAAAATATTCTTAAGTTATTATATTTAAATATAAATAAATAAATTTTATTAAATAATAATAATAATAATAAAGTAAATAATAATAATTATATAAATAAAAGTATTAAAAATAAAAGTAAATAATTTAATTATAAAGATATTATAAATAAGAATATAATTATGCTTTAAAATAAAGGTTAAGGAGATTTTATTAATAATAATATAATATTATTATTATTAATAAGCTAAAGTAATAATATAATAAAATTTATTAGTAATAGCCTTTTTTTAAATATAAATAATAATAATAAAGATATTAAGAGCTTAAATTTAAAAAGAATTTATTTAAGTAATAATAATTTTAAATCTTATTATTTAATTAATAATAGCATTAAAGGTAAAGAGTTAAGTATTAATAATATTAAAAGTAAAAAGTTAAGTAATATTAATTTTAAAACTAATAATTTAAATAATATTAATTATTAAAATATTAATAATATAAATTAAAAAGTTTCTTTATTTAATATAAATAAAAACAATCTTTTATTAAGATTTAATATTAATTTAATAAATTAATTTAATAATAAAAATTAATATTATAAAGAAAATTAGTTAATTAATAATAGCTTTAAAATTAATAATTTAATTAATAATGGCTTTAAAATAAATAATTTAGCTAATATAAGAAGCTAAAGTATAAATAGTAAAAATTAAATTATTCTTTAGTAAAAAGCTAATAAATAAAGTTTTTTATTATAAAATAATATTATTTTAATAAATTAAAGAAATAAAAAGAAGTAATTATTAAAAAGTAAAGGATTTAAAAATATAAATAATATTATAATATAGCATTATTTTTATAAAAAGTTAATAATAATATTAATTAATAAACTTATTATAAAAAGTTAAGTTATTATATTAAAAAAAGTCTTTATATTAATTTATATATATATTATATATTAAATTATATTTAAGGCTTTATTTAAATTAATTATTATAATAATATATATTTATAATATTAAGTTAAAATATATATAATTAATAATAATTTGCTATAAATTATAATTTTTATTATATAATAATATTAAGTTTTAAATAATAATAATATTTATTATACCTTTTTTTATATATTTTTACCTCTTTTATTTTATAATATATAAAGCCTTAAATATTATTTAAATATTAATTCCTTAGAGAAATTAAGTTTTATATAAAGCTATAAAATAAAGTATATATATAAATAAAAAAGTAAAGTTATTAAGTAATATTTATTAAAATCTTAATAAAGATAAGGCTTATATATAATAAGGAATATAAAAAGCTAGAATATTAATTTTAAGTAATTAAGATTTATTTATTAAATTAATTATTATAGTTTTAAGTTTTAGCTTTATTTAATATATCCCTTTTTTTTTATAAACTAGCCTTTTTATTAATTAATATAGTTTGCTTTAACTTTTAATTTTATATTTATAATTTATTTATTATATTTTTAATATTTAACCCTTTAACTTTATAAGACTTTAATTATAAATCTATTAAGTATTTTTTTTTATATAATTTATTTTTTAATTACTTTTATAATATTTCTTCTTTAATTTATTTTTTATATTTAAGCTATAATTATACCTCTTTTATTTACTTTTTAATATTATAATACTTATATTAAATAAATTATTCCTTTAAGTTTAATATTATAATAATAATATTAATTTTAATAATAACTAAGTTTAATATATTATACCTTTTCTTATTATTATTTATTATAATAAAGATTTAGTTTAAAATAAGTTTTTATTATAAAATTAATTATAATAATTATTTATATTATATTATATTAAGGGTAAAAAGTATAACCTTAATAATAAATAGTTTATTAATTAGCTATTATATTAATAGCAATAATATTAATTTAAATAATAAGCATTAAATAACCTTATATAAATTAAGATAATAAGAATTAAATATAAATTATTTAAAAGTATTATATAAAGATAAGGATTATAAGCTTTTTAATAAAAAAAATCTTAATAAGCAACTAAGTATATAATTTTTAATAAATATATATCTAAGTAATAAAGAATAAGTAATAAAATAATTATAATTATTATTTTAAGTATCTTAATAATAAAGTAGTTATTAAAAGTAGTTAATTAAAATAAATTAAGTTAAGCTATAGTTTTAATTATATAATCTCTTTTTTTAATTATAATAAAGTAAGGTTATATTTTAAGAGTATAAATAATAATGGTTAATAGCTTATTAAAGAGGTATATATAAGTAAGAATAAGAATAAGAATAAAAAGAATTAATATAAGATAAATAGCTAAAGGTTAAATTTAAGTTTAATTTATTTATTTTATAATAAAGCTACTTTTAATATTAAGTAATATCTTAAAGATAATATAAGTAATTAAAAGATAAATTATATTAATATAAGTAATTAAGAAATAAATTATATTAATATATAATTTAGTAATAATAAGGATTATAATCTTAATAATAAATAGTTTATTAGCTATTATATTAATAATAATAATATTAATTTAAATAATAAATATTATATAGCTTAATATAAAAAAAAAAAGTAAAAATTAAATATAAACTACTTAGTAATATAATATAATAATAAGGATTATAAGTTTTTTAATAAAAATAATTATAAAGTTATATTAATTAATTATAATTATTAATATTAATATAAAATAAGAATATATAATATATTAAAGGTTATATAAATAATTAAGAGATAAATTATATTAATATATAACTTAATAATAATAAGGATTATAATCTTAATAATAAGTAGTTTATTAGCTATTACTTTAATAATAATAATATTAATTTAATAATAAATATTTTATAATTTAATATAAAAAAGGATAATAAAAATTAAATATAAATTACTTAATAATATAATATAATAATAAAAAGCATAAGCTTTTTAATAAGAAAGATTATAAGGTTATATTAATTAATTATAGCTATTTATATTAATAAAGAATAAAAATATATATATAAAGTAAAATTTATATTATATATTTTTATAAAGGTAAGGGAATTATTCTTAATAAAGATTAATATAAAATTAAGTTAATAAAAGGGTATAATTATTATTATAATATAATATATTACTATTTATAAGGGTTTTTAAGTTTAATTTTCTTATTAAGCTATTAAAGTTTATTTATAAATATTAAAAATAAGAATATTTTTATATAATATTACTTTATATTAATATAAAGGTAATTTTCTAATTTTTTATATTAAGGCCTTATAATAATAATCTAAGTTTTCCTTAAATATTAGCTTATTTTATTTTAATATTATAAATATATTATAATATAATATATTTATTTATTAATATTTTAAAGATATTATCCTTTAATAAGTTTTACTTATTATATATTTTAATAATATTAATCTTTATCTTTTAACTTAATTAAATTATATATTTAATTACTTAAAAATATTTTATTAATATAATTAGGATTTTTATAAATTAAATATTATTTATATATTAAAAGTTATAACTTTTTATTATAATATTTATTATAATAATAAGAACCTTATTTTTATTAATTACTTTTTTTAATTACTTTATTTTATTTATTATTTCTTATCTTTTTAATAATAATATATTAATAATAAATAGAATTAATTTAACTTTCTTATATAGCTTTTTATTAATAATTAAAAAGAAGTATATTAAAATTATATTAAGGGATTATATATAAAAAGTAATTATATGCTATTTTTTATAAGGATCTTATTTAAATAGCTTTATAAATAAATTAATATTTATAATTATTTCATTAATTAATATTTAAAGTTTTTTTAATTTAAAATATTATTTTTTAAGTTTATTTATATATAAGGTAAAGTTTTACCCTTTAAAGTTATTTAATTTTATATATTATTTATTTAAATCTTTTTTAATTAAACTTTAAATTTTTATAAAAATCTTTTAATAATACTTAGATTTAAATATATTATTAAGGATATTAATTACTTTATTGCTTAATTATTTATACTTTAATATTTATTTTAAAATTATAATATAAGGATATAATATAAATTATATAAAAATAAGCTATATAATATTAATATTAATTTAATTTAATAAGGCTTTTTAAATAATATTATATTTAATAAATTAATCTTTAATAAAATTTATATTATTTTTCTAAGCTTAGTTTTTTTTTTAATTTTATTCTTTCTTTTTTTTATTAAATTTTTATTTAATAATTATTTTTATATATAAAATAAGGCTATTTTTAATTTATTATATTTTAATATTAATAATTAAAATAATCTTAATATTTTTATTATTAATTAATAATAATAAGTTAAGTATTTATTTATATTATATTTAACCTTAATAGATTATATTAATAAATAATATAAAATATATTTAAATTATATTAATCTTTATTTTAATTTTAATTTTAGTTATAATATTTTTTATATAAATATAAATAAGCTATTTATATAATCGTATAATATTATTTATTAAATTCTTTAATAAAATATTAAGTATTTTATTAAATTTAATTTAAAGAATGCTTATTTATTTAAATATTTTCTATTAATTTATATAATAATTAGCTAATATTTTTTATAAGATATATATCTTTTTAATATTTATATTATATAATATAAATAAGGTAATAAAATTATAATTATTTAATTAAATATAATTTATTACCTTATATATTATTATCTTTAAGCTTTTATTACCTTTAAAGTTTTATATTTTATTTATAATAATAATATTAAATATAGCTAGCGGATATTTTATTCTTTTTAATATATAAAAGGTTAAAAGCTTTTTATATATTTTATTATTAATAAAAAAGATATAATATAAATTATCTTTTTTAATATTAAGTAGCTTTTTATTATTAAATATATTAAATATATTATTTATAATCTTTTATCTTTTTTTAATATTATATATATTATTATTAAGTATTAAGTTATTATAATAATAATAGAATTATAGAAATTGCTTAGGTATATTATAATTAATAAATATTATTTTTATCTTAGTTTTTTATATATCTTTTAAATTTAATAATATAATTATAAGGGCTAGGAGGTTTTTTATATAATTTAAGATTAATTAAAGTTTTAAATCTTAAAAGTAAGGATATTAAATTATATAATTTCTTTATAATAAGTAATATATTATCTTATCTTTATTATTTTAAAAAAGATAATAAATAGGCTTTTTTATTTTTTATTTAATATTTATTTCTTTTTTAAATTAATAAAAATAAGCTTTTATAAAAACATATATAAATATTAACCTTATTTTATTAAATTTAATATTAAGGCTAATAATATCTTTATTAATTCTTATTATAATTAAGTTTATAAATATTTAAAATAAATTTATAAATTATTATAAGTTAAGAGTATTTTTTAAGCTTTAAATAAGATATTTATTTTTATTATTAAGATATATATTTAAAAATATTAAGGCTTTTATTAATTATTTAAAGTTAATTTTTTATAATCTTAATTTTATATTTAGTTTATCTTTTATAATATATTTAAAGATAATATTATTAAAGGTCTTAGCTTTTTAAATAAAATTAAGGAACTTTTTTATAAGAAGAAGTTATTAGTTATTCTTTTTATTATTAAAGAGAATAATAAAAGAAGATAATTTTAAAGTAGGTTTTTATAAAAGGTTTTTATTAAGTTTTTTCTTAAGCTTAAGCTTATTTAATTACTTAACTTAAGCTTAAGGCTAAATAATAAATAATATAATTATTTAAGCTATATAAATTTTAAATATAATTTTTTTATTAATTATATAAGTAAGCTTAAAAATCTTAATTTAAATTTAAGTTAATATAATTATAAAATTAAATTTTATATTTATAATTAATTAAGTTATTTTATTAAATATATTTTTAATATTAAAATATATAAGTTAATTTTATAGGATTTTTAAAGATATTTTTATTTAATTTTTAAAACTTTTATAATTAAAATATTTAAATTATAAATAAATATTATAATTATTCTTATTAAAAAATTTATTAAATGTTATATATTTATATTTTATAAAAGAAACTTTATTAATAAGAATTAAAATTTACTTAATAAGGATAATAATATTAAAGTTAAGGAATATATTATTTATTAATAAGTTAATATATTACTTTTTAAATAGGGATTTTTTATTAAAAAGCTTAGCTTTAAATTCTTTTTATTTTAATAATTAATTATTTATTAAGGGTATTAATAATTATTTTAATATAAAAGTGCTTATAAGTTAAAAGCTTTATATATTATTTAATATTATTAATATAAGGTAAATTATCTTTATTTTAATTAAAATAATTTATATTATTAATATATAATTTAAGTAAGTTATTTTTTAAAATTATAATATTAATAATAAGTAAAAAGTATATTAATTACTAGATAGCTTTATAATTTTAAATTTTTAAAGTATTAATTATAAGTTTAAAAGGTAAGTAAGATATTTAAGTATTTATTTATATAATATTGCTTTTTATAAATTTATTATAAGCTTTATTAAAGTTAATCTTTTATAAGTTATATAAATATTATTAAAAGAAAATTAAAAGGCTATTTATATTATTAAAAAGATAATAAAAAGGTTATTATTATATTATATTATATAAGGGTATTAATATAATAAAGTTATAAAGGTATAGGTTTATATAAGTTATTTAAAAAGTAATTAAAATATTAAAAGCTATTATTTAACTTATATATTTTTAAATCTAGTTAATAGAGTTTTATTATAAGGATATTTTAAATAATGCTTAAGTTAATAAATAATCTTTTTATAATATTAATAAATTCTTTTTAAGCTTTATTATTAAAATTAAATCCTTTAATATTAAATTAATCTTCTTTAAGTAATAATAAGTTTATATAAAGCTTATTATTTCTTTCTTAAAAGTATATAAATAAGTAAATTAAATATTATATTTATTATTTAATGAATTTATTTCTTATATAATTTTAATAATAATAATATATAATAAATTATATTAATATTATTAATATTATATAAAAGCTTAATAATTATAGTTTATAATAAATTATAAAAATATAATTTAATTCTATAATATTATTACTTAATAAATAATATCTTAAATATATAATAATAATTTATAGAAAGATATTTTTTAATTTATTTTTTAAAATATTAAGATAATTAAGATTTTTTTATAACTTAATTTATATTTATAAATATATTTCTTTAGCTTAATATTAAAGATTTATTTATAAAGATTTTTTTATATAATTTAATTTATTATTAAATATAACTTTTTAATTTTTTTATTATTTTATTAATAAAGGTATAATTAAGGTAGTGATTAATATTAATTATTTTAAATATAATATATTATTATATATAAAATAAGTTTATTAAATTTTTTTTTATAATAATTTCTTTATATAATTTAATTTATAATTAAATATAGCTTTTTAATTCTCTTTTTTTTTTATTATTTATAATATAATTAAAATAATAATTAATATTAATAGCTTTAAATATAAAGTTTTATAATATTTATAATAAATTTATTAAAGTTTCTTTTATAATTATTTTTTTATATAATTTAAATTATAATTAAAAATATATTTTTATTATTTTTTTATTTTTATTCCTTATAATATAATAAATATATTTATTAAAATAAGGTAATTTAAGCCTAAATCCTTATTATCTTTATTATAAATTTATTAAAGCTCTTTTAATAATTAATTTTATTTAAGGCTTAATATATAAATAAAAATAACTTATATATTTTTCTTTATTTTATCTTTAAATTTATAATTTATATATTAATAAATCCCTTTATATTTATATTTAAAATAATATTTATTTTAATTAAATAGCTATCTTTACTTTTTATATATATTATATAGCTTATAATACTTAATTTATAATTAAGAATAATTCTTTATATCTTTTTTTTTTTATCTTTTAATACTTTATAAAATTAATTATTAATATTTTTATCTTTATTATTTTAATTTTATCTTTATATTTAAATATAAAAAATAATTTATTATATTAAAAGGTCTTAATATCTTTATTTAAAATATAAAGGAATATATTATAAGATTTCCTTTTCTTAATATATTTTAAATAAGTAACTTTCTTTATATTATATTATTTATTAATTATTATATTTATATTTTTAAAGGAAATTAAAATTATATTAATTAAAAAAAATATTAATAAATTATTATAAATAGGCGCTTTACTTTTTATATAATTTTTAAAATATTAAATATATAATTTTATAAATTTAATCTTTTTTTTAATAAAAATAAATTAAAGATAAAGGTTAATAAAAGAATTAATATTATTAAAATTACTTATAATAAAATTAATTTAAGCTTATTAATAAATTTAGTTATCTTCTTTAGTTTTTAATTAAATATTATAATAATAATAATTAATTAAAAATTTAATCTTAAGAAGATTATCTTTTAATAAATTAATTAAGATTAATTAATAAACTTTAAGGCCTTAATAAGCTTTTAATTTTAAATTAAGATAATTATAATTAATTAAAAAGTTAATAATTATAAGATTATTTATAAATAAATTAATTAAATTTAATTAATAAGCTTAAGTATTTTAATAAGCCTTTAACTTAAAGTTAAAATAATTATAATTAATTAAAAGATTAATAATTATAAAATTATTTATAAATAAATTAATTAAAGGTAATTAATAAGCTTAGCTATTTCTTTAAATCTTTAATATAAAGTTAAAATAATTATAATAAATTAAAAAGCTAATCTTAAAGGAATTATTTATAATTAAAATAGTTATAATTAGCTAATAAAATTAGCTACCTTATTAAGCTTATAACTAAATATTAAAGTAAATATAGCTAATTAAATAATTAAACTTAATAATATTATTAATAATTAAATTAGCTATAAATTATTAAAAAAATTATTTACTTTATTAAATTTATAATAAAATATTAAGATAATTAAGGTTAATTAAAAAGCTAGCTTTTATAAAATTATTTATTATTAAAGTAATTAAAGCTTATTTTATATTTTATTTATAATTTTAATTATTTTTTTAAATTAATAATTAAGAATTATAATAATTATTATTAATTAAAAAATTAAATTTAATAAAATTATTTATTATTAAAATATCTTTAAGTTATCTTATAATTAATTAATAATCTTAGCTATCTTTTTAAGTTAATAATTAAGAATTATTATTATTATTATTAATTAAAGGGCTAATTTTAATAAGATTATTTATTATTAAAGTAATTTTAATTTACTTAATAATTAATTAATAATTTTAATTATTTATTTAATTTAATAATTAAAAATTATAATAATTATTATTAATTAAAAGGTTAATTTTAAAAAGATTATTTATTATTAAAATAATTATAATTTATTATATATTTTATTAATAACCTTAATTACCTTTTTAATTTTATATTTAAATATTAATATATTTTTATTTATTAAAATATAACTATAATTTTATTAATTATTTAAATTTATAATATTAATTTTAATAATCTTCTTTTAAATAAAGCTATAAATTATTAAGAAATCTAAGTTTTACTTTTATTATTTAATTATTAACCTTTTTCTTATTAATTAAGCTTATATATTAAGGTATTAATATTATTTTTCTTTAAGATTTTAATTATAATTTAACTTTTAAATTATATAAAATAATAAATATTTTTTCTTTATTAAATATAATATTAGCTTAATTATTTAACCTTATTATTAATATTATAAAGTTAAGCTTAATTAATATTATAATTATTAAAAAAGAAAAATTCTTAAATATTACTTTTTCTTTAGCTATAAGGTTAATTTTATAATTTAATATTAATATTAATAATATAAGGTTAAATTTATTTAATAAGTTTAAATTAATATTAATCTTTTAATCTCTCTTTTCTTAATTTTTAATATTATAAGAAATATTTTAATAATTTTTTATTTTAAATAATTTATTAATTAAGGCTAAAAAGGTATTATTTATTATAAAGGCTTAGCTTATTATAAAAAAAGGATTATTATTTTAAAGTTTTATTAATAAATACTTAAAATTTTAAATAAAATATTTATTAATATATATAATAAATTATAATAATAAATATAAGATTATAAATTTTTAAAAGATAAATTCCTTTATTAATTTAAAATTTAAGAGTTATATTAAATTTATAACTTAAATAAATAATAATTATTTATAAAGTATTAAATTAAAAAGTAATTAATAAGTTAATAAGTATTAATTAATAAATAAGGTATATATTAATTACTTTAATTTATTAATAAAGGGATTTATTAAATTATTAATAAATAAAATATATAATAGCTATCTTAATTTATTAATAAAGGGATTTATTAAGTTAATAATAAGTAAGGTATATAATAATTATTTTAATTTATTAATAAAGAAATTTATTAAATTATTAATAAATAAAGTATATAATAATTACCTTAATTTATTAATAAAAGGGTTTATTAAGTTATTAATAAATAAAATATATAATAATTATTTTAATTTATTAATAAAAGAATTTATTAAGTTATTAATAAATAAAGTATATAATAATTACCTTAATTTATTAATAAAGGAATTTATTAAGTTATTAATAAATAAAATATATATTAATTATTTAAATTTATTAAGGAAGAGATTTATTAAATTATTAATAAATAAAATATATATTAATTGCTTAAATTAATTAAAGAAAAGATTTATTATATTATTATTAAGTAAAGTATTTATTAATTAATTAAGTTTATTAAAAAAAAAGCTTATTATATTATTATTATTTATAAATAATAATAAGAATTTAAAAAAAAGATATAATAAGCTATTTTATAATAAATTATTTAATGCTAAAAAGTTTAATAATTTAAAAAATAAAGAAGATATTAAAAAAGTAAATTTATTTAAAATATTTAAGTTTTAAAAAGCTAAATTAATAATATATTATAATAGAAAAGAATTAAAAAGGTTAGTTTTTAAATTATAGCTATAAAGTAGCTTTATATAAGGTTATAAGTTATAGGATAAGGATTATAATAAGTTATCTTTTTTAATATTATAAAAGAAGCTTTTATTAATATTAATTAAGAGTTAAAATATAATAAAAAGGAAATATTACTTTAAATATTAATTATAAAGTTTAGAAATATTAATTAATTAATTAAAAGTATATTAATTAATTATTAATAAATATTTATAAAAATTAATAGCTTAATTTTAAAAATATTATATTTATTATTATAAGGTAACTTAATTAACTTTAATAATAATAAATAATTTAAAAGCTTTTATATTATTTAATTTTAATAACCTTATAATTTATAAATTTTCTATATTAAATATTACTTTATATAAAGAAATAAATTAATTAATACTTATTTTATTTATAATATCTTTTTTTAAATTTTAAAATATTATAATAAATATTAATCTTTTAAACTTAGCTTTAATATTAATTAAAAAGAAAAAGAAAGATATTAAGGATTTTTAAAAGAATTAATTAAGATTAATATTATATATATATTATATTAATACTTAACTTAAGATCTTTAATAAAAATAAATAAAAAGATATTTATTATAATTAAATTAATAAATTTATTTATATAATAATAAGCTTAAATATAGCTAATAAAACTTAATTAAAATAAGAAAGGTAAAGATATACTTTTAATATTATATAGCAAAAAGGCTATATAATTCTTTTATTATTAATAAATTAATCTTTATTAAATAAATAAAGATTTAATATAAACTTAAAAAATATTTTAATAAGTTATTTATTAATATAACTTAAGATATTAAGGTATATTTATTATAAATATTTAATCTTATTATTAATATAAAAAAGGCTTTTTATAAAACTTTTAAAATAATAGTTAATATAATAAGCTATATAATAAATATAGTTAAAGAATTATTAATTAATTAATTAAATAAGAATTTTTTTTTTAAAGCCTTAATTAATTTTATTTTAATTTAATTATAATATAAATTAAGATAATAATAATTTAAATAATAATATTATTTTTATAAAATAAAAGATAAATCTTAATTTAAATTATTAAAATAAGTTAAATTAATTATTTTATTATTATAAGCTTAAAAAAGGCTTATTTTTAATAAAAGAGATTATTATAACTACTTTTATTAAAATTAATAACTATTAAGATTATATAAAGATAAGATAATTATTTTATAATAATATTATATATTTAATTAATTTTAAATAATAACGTTATTTATAAAAAAAATAAATAAAAATAAGGTTTAATTTAACTTAATTAAAACTTTATAAATTAATAATATATATATTTAATCTTATAATAAAAAAGGTTCTTATTAATTTAAAATTAAGTTATTTTATTATAAAGGAATATTAATACTTTTTTATATTATAATTTAACTTAATTAAATATATTTTTAAATAATAACTTAAGTTATTATTTTATTATATATATTATATATTAAAGTAAATTAATAATAGCTACCTTTTATAAAATATATTAAAATATTATTATCTTAATACTATTTTTATTATTTATATTATTATAAATAAAAGCATAATTTATAATAAACTATTAATATTAATATTATAATTTAATATACTTAACCCTAAAAAATATAGCTATATTTATTATTAACATTATAATAATATTATAAAATTATATTATTATTTTTATTATAATATTAAAATATAATTTTTAAATTAAAAGATATTAATTATATTATTATTAATTTAATTATAATTATTTATTAATTAATATTTTAAGATAATATATTTTTTTATAAAAGATTTTTTAATTATAAATTCCTTTTTAATATTTAATTTTTTTAAACCTTAAGTCTTAAATTTATTATTTAATTATATTATATTTTTATTATTAATATTACTAAGGATATTATTTACCTCCCCTTTAGCTTTAATATTAATTATATTATCTTAAAATTAAAATAATAAAGAGGCTTTAAAGAATTAATTTAATAAATCTTCTTTATTAAATAAATTACTTTTTATAATATTTTAATATAAAATAAAAATAAAATTAATAATATTAATAATTATTAAATCTTAAGATTAATTAATAATAATAAAATTATTAAATAATATATTTAAATTAATATTTAAAATAATATTTATCTTTATCTTTTTTAATTTATATATATTAAAATTATTATTTTAATCTTAATTAGCTTTAATTAAGGAAGGAAATATTATAATAAAAGATAATATTAAACTAACCTTATTAAAAATATAATTATTAATATTTTTAATATTCTTTTTAAATATTATCCTTAGCTTTAAATTATTAAATTCTTTATTACTAATATTAAATTTAATACCTATATTAAAATTAATATTAAAAGGAATAAATATTAAAATATATACCCTTTAAATAATATTATAAAATAATAATATATTTAAAAGGCTAATTATCTTTCTTATAAAATAAGCTTTATAATCTTATATTTAAAAGAAGCTAACCTTATTATTATTAATAATATTTTAATATCTTATATTATAAAGGTATTTAATAAATTAAAGTTAATAAAGAAAGATATAAAAAGTATAATTATTATTTAGTAATATTTTTAATATATCTTTTAATAAAATCTTCTTTATATTAAAATAAGTACTTATTTTTATAAATTTTATAACCTTAATCTTCTTTACCTTATTTAATTAAATTAATAATTTATTAATACCTTTTTAATAATATTTATTTAAATTATAAATATTAAACTTATAAATAATTATAAGATAAATAAGTATTTTAAAGCTTTTATTAATAATTCTTCTTACTTTATATAAAATATATTAATATATTAATTAATAAGTTAATAATAATATAATAAGATTAACTTTTAAATACTTTTATTTATAAAAATAAATAAATAAATAATTATAATAAATTAATATATTTAACTTATAGTAACCTTAAAAGAATTATTTATTATTTAGCGCTTTTATATAATTATATTAAAATAAAAATAACCTTTAATACTTTATATTTAAGGTATTAAAAGATTAATTATAGCATTAAAAATATAAATTAAAATAAAAATATTAAGATCTTAATTTTTATTATTATAAAATAAAATATTAACTTTTTTATTTTTTATATTAATAAGCTTAAGAAAGAATAATAATTAAAAATATTTTTATAGCTTAAATAAAATATTTTTAAATTAAAAAAGATTATCTACCTTATTAATTTAAGCTAGAATAATTATATAAAGTTTATAGCTTTTCTTAACTTTTATTAAATTAAATATTAAAAGAATTAAAATTTTAATAATAATATATTCCTTAATATATATAATGCTTTTATTATTAATATAAATATTAACTTTATTATCTTTAAATCCTTTAACCTTTTATAAATCTTTATAGTAAAAAGTATTAATATTAATAATAAAATTAATATTATTATTAATATTAATAAAAGTATTAATAAAATTAATAAATATAATTAAAGATATTAAAAAGAATTTAATATAAAATTCAGGATTTTAATAAATTAAATTAAAAAATAAGGAAATATAAAATAAATATATAAATATAAAGGTAATTTAAATAATATAAAATTATAAATTATATAAAAAATATTATTTAATATAAGGGTAAATAAAATTATAACTTTAAATATTAACTTTATTTTTTTATTTATAATATTTTATATTTTATATAATAATAATTATATAATATTAATAATTTAATAAAATAATAAATTATTAAAATTAATAAATTATAAAAATTATATTAAAAGGTAATATTAAGAAAATATAATAAGGATTATTAAAATATATTTTTATTAAAGATATTTTATATTTTATATAATAATAATAAAATAATAATTTAAAATAATAAGGCTAATAATAAAGTTTAAAACTTTAAATTAGGCTTAAATAAGGAAATTATAATATATAAAAGATATATATTAAATAAAAATATAATAAAGATTTAATTTAATAATAATAAAATAATAATAAAAATAATAAACTTAATATATAAAGCTTTATTAAATATTAATTAAAAATATTAAAAAGCTATATTTATTAAAAAAGATAATTAAATAAAGATTAATAAATATATTATTAATATTTAAATTAAAAAAGATTATAATTAAACTCTAAATAATATATTATTAATCTTTATTATATTAATAATTATAATATTAGCTTTAAATTTAAATTATAATCCCTTTAAATATTAAATTTAAGGTTATTTATATAACTTAAAAAACAAATAAAAGAAATATTTAAATAATATTTCTTTTTAGTTATAAATTTAACTTTTAAGGAAATTAAAAGCAATTAATTTTAAGAGATTAAACCTTATTAAGATAATATATTAATCTTTATATATAAAATTTAAAGATAAATAATTAAACTTTAAGAATTTTAAATATTTCTATTTAATTTTAAAAGCTATATAAATAAGAGTAATAAAGCTTTATTATAAAAAGAATATTATAATTATAATAAAATTAAAATAAATAAATATTTAATATATTTATTATTATTAATATTAATTAATATATTATAAAAAAGACTTTTTTAAAGATATTTAATTATAATAAAAGTATTATAAAAACTTTATATAAAAGGCTTAAATTTAAATATATATTTTTATAAAATATAATTAATACTTTATAATTAAATAATATAAAAATAAATAATTATTATTTATTTTTATTTATAAAATATATTATAAAGTAATAAGCTTTTTATTAATAAATAATAAATAATATAGAAAGCTTATTAAATAAATATCTTTCTTATAATTATATCTTTATTATTTATATTAATATTTTAAGAAATTAATAGATTTAATATTATTTAAAAAAAAAGCTATTAATATTAATATCTTATTTAAATTTATAATAAAGTTATATATAAATTTCTAATAAATTAATATAAAATATAAAAAATATATTAAAAGTTATATTTATATCTTTCTTAATAATATTTATAATTTAATAATTAATATATTATTATATATCTTATAATTTATTTTTAAAAATTTTCTTATTATTTAAAATAAATAAGAAGAATTAATTAATAAAGATCTTAATATATATATAATAATTTAATTATTAGCTATTAAAAAACTATTATTTTAATTTAAAATAAATAACTTTATATATAATAATATTATTATTAATATTAAAAAGCTTTTTAAATAAATATAAATATAAGTTTTAATTATAATTTATATTTATATAAATTATATAAAGCTTATTATTAATAAAAAGATAAATATTACTTATTATATAATAGCTAAGGATTATAATATTATAAATAAAAATAAAGATATTAATTCTTAAGATTTAAGAATAAGAATTTAATAAAAAGCAAAATCTTAAAAAGGAATTAATAAAACTAATAATATAATTAAGATAATAATTAATAAAAGCAATATAATTTATAAATATAATTTTTCTAAGATATTTAATATTAAAAGTTATTTAAAAAATAATAATATAAATTAGCTTTAATTTATAATAAATACCTTAAAAATAATAATTAAGAATTTAATATTAAGTAATAATTAATAAATTAAAGATAATTTATTAAAGGATTTATTTTATATAAAAATTAAACTTAAAGCAACTTAAATATTAATTTTATATATATATATTTATTATAAAAAAGAATTTATAAATATTAATAATACCTAATTTTAGCTTAAGATATTCTTAATACTTTTCTTATATAATATTAATAATATAAGGATTAAAAACTTATTTAAGTTAAAAACTTAAGATAAAGATAATTTTTAAAATAATTATTATTTTAAAGATAGATTTAATTTTTAATATTAAGTAAAGATTTATCTTTTTTATTATAATAATTATTTTTCTTAATATATAATTTTTATATTCTTAATCTTTAATATATTTATTAAATTAAATAATTAATAACTTAATATATAATAAATAATTAATATATTATTTTAATATTTTTAAAATAAATAATAATTCTTTATATTAAAATAATTAAAGAATATAATTAAAGAAATAAAGAATATTAAAGAAATAAAGAATAAAGATATAAAGAAGCTAATAAAATAATTATCTTTATTTAAATATTTATTCTCTTTATTTATTAAAATATAAATATAAATATAAAGAAGGATTTAAAGCTCTTTTATATATTTTAAGCTTTTATTTATTTAATTTATAATTAATTTAAATAATCTTATAAGTTTAATAAAAAAATAATTAAATATATATTAATTTATTTTATTAAAGAATATTTAGGATTTATTTTAAAATCTTAAAAATAATTATTATAAAATAAGATTTAATATTAAAGACTTTATAAGCTTAATCTTATTTTTTTATAAAGAGATATATATTTTCTTTTAGGATTTCCTTTTAATAAATAAATATTTAAGCTTAAGTAAAATAAGTTATTATATTAATATTATAAAGATTAATAAATATAATATATTTTACTTATATAATATAATTTAATTAAATAGAAATATATAATTTTTATAAATATTTAGGATTTTCTTTAAAGATTAATTGGATTTAAAGTTTAAAGCTATAAGGGAGACCTTAAAATAAAAAATAAAAGAATAAGCTAATATTATTTTATATTAATTATTAAATAAGGAAGATATTTTATATATTATAATAGAAAAGCTTAATATTTATATTTCTTTAAATAATATAATAAATAATAATTTTATTATTATATAAAAAGGATTTATTAAGGATTTTAATTATATTATATATATCTTATAATTTTATTATTATATAATAACTTATTATAAATATAAGATAGCTTATTATTATTTTAAGTATCTTTAAAATAAAGAAGATAAGATTAATATTATTAATAATTATATATTTAAGCTTAAATGAAATTATAATTATATTATTATTTATAATAAGGCTTTAATATTAATATTTTAATATAATTATAATATTGCTTTTATATATATTAAAGTAAAGAGTATTTTATTTATATATTATATAATTAATTATTTTATTAAATTTAATTTATTAATATAAAAGTGTCTTATATATATTATATAAGTTTAATAACTTTAAGAGAATGAATATAAATAAAGAAATAATAAAATAATATAAGTTAATAATAAATATATTAATAAAGTAAGGTAATTTCTTATATATATAGCTAATTATATTAATATAAAATAAGAATTATTATTAATTAAAGTAGCTTTATATTTATTTAGGTTTAATTTTTTTATATTATTAATCTTAATAATTAACTCTTAATAGCTAATTATTTCTATATATAAATTATATACCTTTATATTAAGATATTAACTATATATTTATAAATTAATATTAGCTTAAAATTCTTTTTTAAATTTAAATAAAGGTATTATTATAATTTAAAATAGAGTTAAGATTAATTATTTATTTATTTATTTATATTAAAGTTTAATTTATAAAATATTATATTTATATAATTATATAATATTAATTTCTTTTTAATAAGTTATTAATAATAAGAGATTTTTATTAAAAAGCTTTATATTATTTCTTAGTAAAGATAATCTTTTTTTATAATAAGTATAAAAGATTTAAATAATTTAATTAATTATCTTATATTTATTTAAATATATTAATATAAGATTTAATAATAAAGATTTAACCTTTTTTAATTAAATAAAGCTATAATATCTTAATCTTTTTATATAATAAAATATAATTATTTTAAAAAGATAATTTAAAGAATAAATTATTTTTTTATATTAAAAATTATAATTTAGTTTATTAATTAGCTAAGGATATATAAGTTAATATAAAAGCGTAAATAAATAAATATATATAAATAAATTATCTTATTAATAATTATTAAGGCTTAAATAATATAAATAAAGTAGATAATATATTTACCTTAGAAGCTAAATAGCTTAAAATCCTATATAATATCTTATAAATAAAAATTAAATATAAAATAAGATTTACCTTTTTTTAATCTTTATAAGATAAATTTAATAAGATATTATTTATAAATAATTAAAGATATAAAAAAGAGTTTAATATTAATTTATTAAATTATAGCTTTATTTTCGCTAATATAAATACCTTATTGAAAATATAATATATTATAAATTATAATATATTTAAGTTTTAATTTAAGATAAAAAGTATAAATTTAAAAATAAGGTTAAATAGAATTTTAAACCTAGATATTTAATATAATATAATAAGTAAGTTAAAAGTATAAATATAATTTATTTAAGTAATATTAATAATAATATAAGAGATTTAATTTATTATATATAATTATTAATAAAGATTTAATATTTAAATATAGTTTTATAAATTATTATTATTAATAAGATTAAGTTATTTTATAATTTTAATAATTAATAATTATTTATAATAAAGAAGATTATATAATATTTATAAATATTAAAAGGTTTAATTATATAAAAAGTAAAAAAGAAATAACTTCTTTTATATATTAATAAAAGTAATAGTATTAAGAAAAGCTAGCTTATTTAAGTTATTAAAAAGTTATTTTAAGTTATAAATAATAATTATTTACTTTTTATAATAACTAATATTAGCTTTATAATAATAAATATTAATAATAAAATAATATATTTAATTATAAGTTTTAATATAAAAAGATATTATTTATAAAAGATAAAGAATTTATTAATAAATAAATAAAAGAAGATTAAGATATTAATATTTAATAAACTTAATATAATATTTAATAATCTTTTTAATAAAATTAATTAAAAGTTAAATTATTTAAAAGGTTATTATAATATTAAAGATATATATTTTAAATGAATTCTTATTATAATAATATTAAGTAATTTTATATAATTCTTATTAATTAATATTACCTTTATAATATTTTTAATAAAAAAAGAAATAATAGCGACTTTTTTAATTAATATTAATAATATTAAATTAATTAATAATATATTTTAAAATATTATAATAATAATAAAATAATTAATAAGCTTTAATTTCTTTAATAAATTTAAAAATATAATTATATTAAATAAATAAATAAGGATTATAAATTTAAATCTTTATAAATTATTATAAAAGTTATATAATAATAATTTAAATAAAAAGTATTAATATAAATTAAATAATAAAGTTATTCTTATAAAATAATAAATTAATTAAAAGGAGATTTAAGTAATTATATTAATTAATATTATAAGATAATAGCTAAATATAAATATAATTATTAAATTTATTAAAACCTGAAATTAAGTTATTTAAATATTTATTTTAAATTATATATAAATTAATATAAGTTAATTATAAAAAATAATAATTATATATTATAATAATAATAGCTAAATAAATATATTTAAGATATTCTTTTATATAAATAATATATTAATTTTAATAAATAAAAATTAATATTTTAATTTAAAATTTATAAATAATATAAAGTTTAAAGCTAAAAATATTATCTTAAGAAATTAACTTAATATAAGACTTTAAATTAAATTAAATATAATTATTTATTTTAAATTATTAATAATTATTTTATTATAATTTTAAAAAATATAAAATATTAAGATTCCTAAATTATTAAAAGGGTAAATATTATTAACTATAAATAAAATTAAATTAATATTAATATAAAATAAATTTAAATTCCTTATAAGAAAGTATATTTAACGTAGCTTTATTTATATATTAATATTTACCTTAATAAATTATAAAGTATAAGGAAGAATATTTAAAAGGATTATTATTAACCTAAGTTTATAATTAAATATAAGCTATAATATTAATTTTATTATTATTTATATTTCTTTATTAAGATATAAAATATTTTTAAATATTTAAATACTTAGGCTTATTAATTTAAATAACTAGACGATACTTAATATATTATAAAGCTTATAAGATATATTAAATATATTAAAATATTAATTTATATTAATATTAAGAAGGTAATTATAAATAATAATAAAATAAAGGTTTTTTTTATATAAAGATTATATTATTATATTAATTATTATAATACCTTAATATAAATAATATTTTATAAATATTCATTTTAAAATAAATAAATAAAAAGCAATTTATAATAAATTATATTTTAAATTACCCTTTAAAAACTTATTATATTTTATATTAAATAAAGATATATATAATATAAGTTTATAATAAAATAATAGCCTTATTTTTAAAGCTATATAAATAAAATAATAATTAAAAGATATACTTAAGCTAATTAATATAAATAATAAGTTTAATTCTAATATATTTAATATTAATAATATATTAATAATTCTAAATTATAAAGTAATCTTAAGATAATATTTTTAAATATTTATAATAGCCTTATTTATTATAAATTAAATATTATAAAAAACCTTATTATATATATTTTATTAAAAATTATTTATTAAATTATAATTAATAATAATTATTAAAATATAAACTTTATTCTTAACCTTAAAAATCTTATATAAGAATTTTAATATTATTAATAATAATAAATATATATAAAGCTATTATATTATTAAATTATTTAAATTACCTTTATAAACTATTTATACTTAAATTTAAATAATATAAAATATTATATAAATTAAGTATAAATAACTCTTCTTAAATTTCTACCTTTTCTTAATTTTAACCTTATTATATATCTCTTATTAAATTATCTAGCATTAAAAGAATAAAGGATTAATAAGAACTTAATATAAAATAATTAAGATTATATATATATATTTTATAATTATATACCTTATTATTATAATAATAATTTACATAAGCCCTATATATTACTACTTATATAATAAATATAAAATTAATTATATAAAGTAATTATAAGCCCTTTTAATTTTTATATTACTTATAAAGCTTTTTTATTTCTTTATTAAATATTTAAATTAAATAAGCTATAAGGTTTTAGATTTTATTAATATAAAAATAAAATATAAAAAATAAATTTAATTAAGGATAATATTATATAAGTAATAAAAATAAAGCCTTAATTATCTTAAAAAATAAGAAATATAGGATTTTTAATAATATATCTTAAATATAATTATTTATAACTAAAAGCTATTAATAAGAATATAAGGAAAGTTAAATAATTTAAATAAAATTATATATTAAATTTTTATTCTTAAATTTATAATTATTAATGCTAATATTATAATGATATTATATAATTAGATATTTAAAAGAAATTAAGTTTAATAACTTAAATAATTATAAAATAAAAACTTATTATTAAAATAATTAAGGTAGTTAAAATAATAGCTTATATAATAAGATAAAGTAATAATATAATATTTATAAATAATACTTATTTAATTAAAAAAATAAAAACTTAAAGATATAAGTTATAAATTAAATATTAAATTCCTTATATAAAATATAAATAAAATAAATATTAATATTAATAAGATATTTAATTTATATATAATTAAGAGGGTATAAGATTTATAAATAATATTTATTAAATATAGAAAAATTTAAAGAGGATTTTAATATAAAGTATATAGCGAGAGATAGATTAATATTTTTTAGTGGGAGCTTAGTATTGGATTATTTCTCGCCTAGGGTAAATAAACTATTCTAAAAGAATGGTATAGCAGACTGCAGCCTAGGCATATACGACCAGGTGTGGCCATACTCCTGTATTTAATACTTAGACAAAATACACTTGACCATCGTCACCGGCAAAATTGCACATCTCGTCCTCCAGCAGAGTCCCCATCATCTCATCCACATGGTACATCGTCATTTGCGTATCATGATTCAAACCACCACCATGTGGCACACCAAGGCCACCCTGACCTCCCTGTGAAGCACCCACCATCGGCCACATCCCTTCTTGAGCAGCCGGACCCCTGCGTGACGGCGGCGCAGACCACGACGAGGCCGGGGGCACAGGCCTGCGGCGGCCGAGCTCCTTCCTCCTGCGCCGCCTGGCCTTGTCGATGCTCCGCATGACGGAGCGCCACTGGTGCACCCTCCGGTGGCGCGTGGCCGAGTCCCAGCGCAGCACGGCGCTCTGTTCCACCACGCGCCACGCCTTGTCGGCGTCCCTGACGAGCGGCCGGCTCGACAGCTCCGACAGGATGATGGCGAAGGCGTGCCACTCGTGGTAGCACTTTGTCAGCCAGGACCAGTGGGCCACGAGGGGGTCGGTGCGCAGCCGGTACGAGTGCGTCATGCACTCTATCGCGCCCTGGAAGACGCGGCCCCTCTGGTCCTCGTCGAGCGAGGTCTCCTGCCCGAGGGGCTTGAGGGCCATGAGGCGGAGGTTGGAGATTATGGTGCCGATGAAGGCGCTTACCAGCTACGAAACAGAAGTGTTAGAGCAATACCGCCATAGAGATAGATGTCGGGTTAGAAGCTCACACAGTGAAGCGCCTCCCGGTGGGTCTTGTCCCCGGAGAAGCGCCCGACGATCTTGTCGCGCTGGTCGTTGACCCACGCCTGCTTCTCCGCCACCGTCATGGCCCCGAAGCTCCTCCCCGTGTCCGGGTCGACCCGGCGCGTGTCGATCATGGCCCGCCAGATGCTCGAGGCCCAGCACCGGACGGCCGTGAAGGACATGTCCGTCATGCCGCGGGCCTCGGCGGGGTACTCGGTCATGGCCGGGTGCAGGTCCGCGTCGTCCACGTTGAGCGGCGGCCTCGCGTCGGCGCTGCTGAGCTCCATGCTATGAATACCGGTCAGTCTATTACCCTGGCTGGCTTATTGAAGAACGGAGGTTTTCAACTCACAGGCCAGGAGAGCACGAGTGGTCCTCGGAAGCGGGCGTGTCGAGGATGCATATCCCCCACCACAGCCGCCGCCGCATCTCGGCGTCAAACGGGCTGAGGTGGAGCGCGTCCCCGTCGCGGTGCATGCCCAGCGACTGCGCGAGCCGGATGGCCAGCCCCGTCGTGTTCCACGAGTACGTCGGGTCGCGCGAGCGCAGCACGACCAGGTACACGACAAACGTCTGCAGCGTGAGCATGTCGTCCGTCTCCATGAGCCGCGAGCGCGCGAGGGCGCCGTCCGCGCCGCGCCGGAACCTCGCCAGCAGGGAGGACTGCCGCTGCTGCGGGCCAAAGTGCAGCTCGCAGTCGTCCGCCGAGAGGCTGTTGACGGCGCCAAAGTATACCACGAACAGGAGGGCCTCGATGGGCGGCGGGAGGCGGAGCGGGTTCTCGAAGGCCTGCAGGACCATGGGCTCGACCGAGGGGATGTGCAGGATGGTTGCCACCGGGTGCACGTTCGCCTTGAACAGCTCCCACGCCTTGAGCCTGTGTGCCTGGGGCGGGTGGGGGGAATCCGGTGCCGTCTGCTGGGCGCAGCTGTTGAATATCAGGGCGTACTGCAAGCTGGAAGATTCGGGCGTGGACGACGGTGGATCCTCGTCACACTCGGACTCGTCGTCGTAGTCGGTCACTATAGCTTCGTCCGTATCGTGCTAGACGATATAAGACAGATCAGCAACGACCAGGAGAAGGGCTAGACGTAGTTAATCACCTCGGTGTGCAGAGCCTCCCAAAAGGTACCGCTCACATACCTCTGCCGGCCGTCGTCCCTCACCAGCTTCCCCGTCGAAGTCCCGTACGGCGACTCCACAAGGCCTGACATTTCTTTGGGGCTGACTCCCTGGGAGGCTAGGCTACCAGCTCCGGGGTTGCCGGGGGTGGTGGACTGCGCGGCGCCTGCCAAGTCGGCATCCTGCAACGGAGATGGTTGTCCCAGGGGGCTCGGGGCCTGCATCGTGGCAGGGTGTTCAGGGCCGGCGAGGCGGTAGTCCGGCCGGTTGCCCGTGCTGCCAGAGCCGACGGAGCGAGGGGGAGTCGGTGGAGCCGGTGATGTGCGGCGGGTGGTTGGGAGGGTGTTCTCACGGGCGTTATCACGGTGGGCCGGTGGTTGGTTCTGCGGCAGGGCGGCGGAGGAGGACGTTGTTACCGAGGGCAGCAGTGCGCCCTGTTCCATGCAGCTGGCCAGAGTCTTGAGCATGGGTTCGAGGCGGTGGAGTCGCTCGAGGAGCCCTGCGTCCCGGAACATCTGCCGCTCATCTGAGGTCTGGTGTTCTGGAGGGTAGACGCACTCGGTGCCTGATTTGCTGCAGTGCTGGCATGGCTGCTTCTTATCGCAGCCAACCTTGCGGCGGCGGCATGCTGCGCAGACTCGCCGGGGCACCCGGGACTGTGTTTCTTGGTGTGGCTGCTGCGGTTTCTGTTGTTGTTGTTGTCGCTGCTGCTGCTGCTGGTTGTCATGGGCCGAGTTCCATGCGGAGACGATGGTATCGCTGTCTGCCATGGCTTGATCACAGGACGGGGGTTGAGATTACCGCTTCGTTCTAAGACCCCGTCGCCCGCCAGGTGCTGAAGAGAGCAATTAGAGTCCCGGGACCCAATCGTGATTTCTCCGTATACGATGGCTCCTGCTGCAGATCCGGCCAGGCTAGGGGGAGGGAATGCAGTCTACGGTGCCAATTGCAGCGATGACTGGCTGGTGCGTAAGGAGATGGTGTCAAGCAAGGAATCAAAGTTCCGCCAACTACGCTCGAAACCCAGGTGATGTCAACAAGCGGGGGTATGGAATGGGTCACGAATCATGGGGAGGCTGTTTGGTCAGCAGGCAAAGCAGGCGGTGCAGGGAGGTCGTATGCAATGAAGGGAATAAAGAGAGCAGGTCGCAGAGCACTGCCAGAATACTCAGCCTCTGGGATACGGGGACCTCGTGAACGGGATGGACATCTAAGCATAACTCCATATCCATCCCTTGACGATAGTCTGGCAGCCAGGGTGCGCACGCACTAGTCATCTAGTTCTATTGCCAAGTACACGCGTGAGAGACGTCTAAATATCAGGCAAGGTTGCCCCTATTCTTGGCTGGATATGCGTACGGTGGATGGCTGGACCCTGGATGGGATGAAAAGACCTCCCTGGGCCTTGAGTTTCGGGCCGCCGCCGCCCTGCGAGATAAATTTTGACAACCAGATTCCATCGTTAGCGGCTCAGCGGGAGCTTATTGACGCCAGGGTCCTCCCAGCCCCGGCCTGTCCGTGACCCCCGGGTGGACCCCTCGCACCCCTCGGCCTCCGGGACGTCGAAAACCCCCGTTTCGGCAGCAATGACAAGGGGGATTGGACCACCTGGATAATGAATATCATGTCTAATTATTTCTGGGAGAAGTGTAAAAACTTCCAGGCCAATCAGTTTACCGAAAAGCTTTCCCGCCGTTACGTCGTCTTTAAATCCGAGTCCCGGTCCGAAATGTCGGAATCGCTCATCCAGACTTCATTCCACCCCGGAACTCGGGTCTACATAGCACCCAGGACGATCAACACCCTGTATCCCTGTTCAGGTTTGCGTGAGTATCTCGAATCGTCGATCCAATCGGGCGAAACAATTTCCTCCCCTCCTTTTTGAGAGTGAGGAGGAAGATTAAGTTATCCCGGTGACTGATCTCGACCAGCAAACACTCCCAGTGGATGTTATCGCACGCCTCAAGGATGCTCCTATATCAAAGACCGAGTTTGGGATCTTCAGAGGCACGTATCCATCCGTCTCTCCATCCCAGACGAAGTCCTGGTAGACTGATGGGCTAGGCATAATAGAGTGCGTCATTTCATCTCACTATACGTAAGCCTATTCTATTCCAGAGTTGAGACTTGTATTATCCTGGGCTGCTCTCGAGTATCTCACGCCTCTGCGTGCCGCACCCAAATCTCCCTCCAAAAATCACCAAGGAGCCCCACGCTCTTCGCATCTCCTGGGGGAAGCACCTGGCTCACATAGATCGCCCCCAAGCCTCTGTCCCGGTTTACAAACCACCCAATGTTAGGCATGCCATTCCAAGTCAGCGTCCCCGCAGGGAGGTTGGGCACGTCTTTCTGCACGACCAGTCCACCCAGGCCAAAAGCCACTTCAGGGCTCCCCGTGGTATCCCCGGTCAGTTGCTTGTGCATGGCCTGTGCATTGGCTGGTGTTAACTTCGTCCAGGGCGATTGGGGCTGGAGAACGTGAAGCGTACCTGCTGTTCTACCAGTCCTCTGTACTTAGGGGTTCCGGGCTCAAATTGGGGGATGAACATCTCCGCCACCAACTCCTTCTTGAGGAGCACCGGCTTGTCCTTCAAGAGGTCTTGTAGGATGGCGATAAAGTCCGACGTAGATGTGATCAGGCCCATGCCGCCGCTATCATTTCGCGCTTGCAGTGGATACGGCGACGGAATTGGGACCAGCACCCCCGTCTCGGACCGGCGCCACATCTGGGCCAAACCCTCCCTGACGTCGGGTCGCGTGGTCGGACGAAAGGTTGATCTGTCCAGGCCAAGAGGATAGAATAGCTTCTTGTGCATGTACCCCGCCAACCTTATGTTGTTCAGCCTCTCCACCAGCAGACCGGCCCAGTCCAGACCCGCGCCATAGACCCAGCTGCTCCCCGGCTCGAAGAGGAGCGGCAGCTCATAGGCCTCGGGGAGCTTGCCGCTCATCACCTGGGGGGCCTCTCCCCTGGAGTTCCGCCATGCCACGAGGATCGGGTGCATGGCGTCGTAGGACAGGCCACTGGTGTGGGTCACCAGATGGCGCAGCGTGATCTTGGTCTTGGCGGGTGATAGCTTGAAAGACCCGTTCGGCTCTGGTGTGATGATGTTCGGCTCTTGGAGTTCCGGTAGTAGGCCATCAACCGTGTCGTCAAGGCCAATCTGGCCGTTTTCGACACATTGTAACACGGCTATGGTTGTGAGTAATTTGGTGCAGGAGAAACCCCAGAAAGTGCTGTCGAGGTTGATTTCCTCGCCTTTCTCCTCTTTGAGTTGTCCCTTTGCCGAGAAATAGAAAATGCCTGGGACGGGGTGTTAGTTGAATCCATCCGCGTAGGCGATTGTTCAGAGAAAGTACCATTTTTGTTGAAAGCAGCTAGAACTACTCCCGGCAGACCTGATGATGGGTTGCTGGTCAAGGAATCCAGGGTTTCTTCGCATTTGAGCTTCATGACGGCGAATCTGCAGGGATTGGAGAGATAGCTTGGGTGGAAATCGACTCCTGGTCAGGAAATCTTTGTCGACAAGACTTTGTCTGAAAAGCTCAGATGTATGGCATTCATTATGAAATGGCGTATTAGCATGACATTTTACTTCATGCTCTCCCTTAGGCCAACTTGAGCTTCTTGGTGTTGCTGAAGTGGGTTTTCGACCACAGGACCCTGCTCGGCTCTATCGGCCGATGCCTCAATCCTTGCCGATTCAGCCTACGCTGTTGGTGGCAACCTCTCGGCCGGATCCCGGACATTTGCTTTTTAGTGTACTTGCTATGGGCTGACATCGACTTGGTCGGCCTCCTATTCTCTTTACCGAGAAACAGTGCCATCCATTGCGATATGGCAGGCAACATGGCGAACCAAGCCACATCCAGTCAGATACCCTCCGCGGCGAAGGCCACTACCACCAGCACAGCCCCGGCACATACCAGCAATGCCGGCCGAAAGAGGCGTTCATGCCTCATGTGCAGTAAGAGAAAAGTCAAGTGCGATAAGCAGAAGCCATGCATCTGCTGCGTCAAGGCTGGGATTGAATGCGTCTTCCCGGCCACCGCTTCGAGCCGGACCGAGGTCGGAGGCACCCCGGAGCTCGTCGAGATGCTTCAACGGCTTGAGAAGGCTGTGCAGACATTGGGTCCTAGAAACACTGAGAAAGCCGAGTCCACACTGCGACCAGGACATGAGCCATCCTCTGATGGTGATACTCAAATCGACCCAAGGCAACGCTTGACTTCTAGAGCCACGATTAGAGAGACGGCAACTGAGACTGGCGCCCATATATGCGATCAGGGGAACGCAGTGGAAGCCGAAAGTACGATTCAAGTTCAAAGGCCAGATGGCAAAGCTCCAAGTGTATCTTCGAGCCACGCAGAGAGTCCCGGTAAGATTATCCGGGACCATGGTCGAGACACATACGTGAGACGTTGGTTTTGGGATGACGAAAGCAACGGGGTATGAATCCATCCAAGTCTTTGTCTGATATCTTGTTAATTGTTTGCAGATGGAAAGCGGCTCTCTGTCAGACACGGACAGCGACGATGTCCGCCAGGATCAGGGTCCGATCCAAAATGCCTCGACGAGCCAATACCCCGGAATAATAGGCAGCTCGAGACAAAAGGTGATGCAGATGGTGGTAGCCCAGAAGATCCATCTTTGGGGCATATACAAAGAAAGGGTCGAGCCGTTGACGAAGCTGTTGCATCTACCGTTACTAGAACAGACTGTCATGGAATCGGACCCATCGGACTCCCCCGACGGCACGCAGTGCGTTCGCCTGGCAGTCTACTACGGCGCCGTGACCAGCCTGAGCGAAGAAGAATGCGTCATAAAATTCGGCAACGGCCAGGCGCAAGTCTTGTCACGCATGCGCGAGGAACTGGAGGGACTATTCGCCAAGGCCTTACTCCTTCACACCGGCGACATCCGACCCCTACAGGCCCTGACTCTATACCTCGTGTTTCTCCGGCACCATGAACCGCGGCTTTCCTGGAAGTTATCGGGCCTGGCTATCCGGCTGGCGCAGAACTTTGGGCTGCACCGAGAGGACAGCTTTCGTGGGCTGACGAAATTCGAGATGGAGATGCGGCGGAGGCTGTGGTGGCAATTGGCTACTATGGATGCGCCGTCAGCGGAGGATTATTCCGGGGAATACAACTTGTAACTATGTTAACCTGCAGAATTCTTTTGGAATTACGGACTAACAATTCGCAGGCTGGAGATGAGCAGTTTTGATACACATCCGCCCCAGAACCTAGACGACGCACAACTCGATCCTGCGACGACAGACTTTCCACCGGAAGCCAAAGGCATCACTGAAATGACATTCACATTGGCGAGCTGTGAAATCACTAGGATGTACCGCTGCATAGCTGACTCCAGGAGGACGTGCGGCAACACGGGTAAAGGCTACGGCGAACTCACGCCCCAGGAACGGGCAGATTGGATCGAGGCCTGCGAGTCCAACTTCTCTGAGCGGTACCTCAGAGACTGTTCCCCGACGAATCCTTTTCACTGGGTATGTGCTATGCTCGACTATATACATATGTGTTGGGCGTGAAAGACTAATATGGCTGGCGGGGCCGCAGGTAACTGTCATCCTCACAAAGATGCTCTTCCACAAAGTCAGACTGCACGGATGCAACCCCCTCCAAAACGCTGGGGCCATGTCAGAAGAAACCCGCGAAAGACTTTTCCTCGTCGCAGTCGAGGTCATTGAGCTCAACTACAAGTTGAGGACCGATCCCCGGACACGCCCATGGCTCTGGCTCTTCAGCTCTTACACCCAGTGGCACGCATTCTCGCTGGTGCTGGTGTGGCTCCGGACAAAACCCCTGTGTCGGAACTCCCGCAGAGCTTGGGAAGCTGTGGAGAAGGCCATCGTGCTCCGTTGGGAGCATCCCGCCTCACTGTTGAATGGCAGGAAACCCCAGCAGTGGCGATCCATCATCAAGCTGTTAGAAAAGGCACGCTCCGCACGACAAGAGGCTCTGAGCACGCGAGCTAGGCGGGGCAACGCACACAACAGGAGGCATGCTTCTAGCAGAGCCTCCCTAGGCTCGTCATCGACGGCTGCGTCCACGGTGCTGAGCCAGACATCTTTGGGTAAAACGACCGTTTCCACTTGCCGAGGCGCAGTAGCACAGCAACCATACCGGCAGTCGCAAACTGCTGTTGGGCCGGCTGAAACAAGTGCAACTGCTCCCCCGAGTCCTCCAGCTACTACCACCAACGACTCGTCTTCAGCGACGCAGATCAACGATGTGATTCAAAATCCTTGGAATCTTTCGAATAACTATACGATGCCTGGTTTCTCTCCCAATGCCATAGCTGGCCCAGTTCCCGATCTGGATTTGTTGATGATGGATAGTGAACTCTGTGTTGATGATTTTGAAGGCGTGCAGGATCTTTCGTTTCTCGACGAACTCTTTTGACTAGCGCTATTCCAAAACTGAAGCTTTCAAGTTATCTAATTCTTTTCATGGTGTTTTCTCATGCCCCTGGAGTTGATGCTGAGGTCCAAATAGTTTAGAAATACACTTAGGAAAATGTCCTGCCACCCAAAACATAGCATTAATCATCTTCAACACTGCTGAGAATTGTAATATGTCTCTTTTGAATGTCCGTGGACGAGGAAAGGCCCAGGTGCCAAGAGAGATCGAAACTGACTTGATGCTGTATGATATGACAACTCGATGCCGAATTATTATCTGCATAAGCAAAAGTAATTTGGCAATAAGCCTAGACAGGCAGTATCTACTAAAATCATGTTATGATCAAAGTGAGGACCGACCTGAGAGACCGACTGGACAATGATGGGCTCAACTTCGAGAAATATTCACTAGACCGCGTTCCAAAGTATTATCACCACATCATGTTGCAAATCTCATATCTGATGTGAGTCGTCTTGCTTTACCATTTCCTCAGCACGTCCTACCCCTCACATGGGTCTTGTTGAAGTAATGTGGGTTCGGATCTTCGGCCGGCGGAGTGGGCTGCCGGCTTTGTTTCCCGTCAGTTACCCCGACGATTTTGAGGTTCTCTCCGGGGTGGCGCCTCCGTCCCACTGTGTTGGGCCAATGTGATGAACGGAAAATAGGCTGACTCCAGCTCCCCTGTGACTGGTTCTTGACACATGCCGGTATGAACCTCGTCCGGTGGTATTAGCTCTGGATACTTCTAATTGACCTCGATATCTTATATCCTTGGTATACTTCGTAGCACCGCGTCCCAAGTGTGCTCTACCATAACCACAATTCTACACGCGCAAACTGGAATAATCAAATCATGCTCATGTTCGCATTACCTGCTGCCACAGCTGTGGCTGTCTTGGCGTACGGAGTGCTCTGGGTCCTTGTTGACTATGTTCGCGTCCTGCGGCTCAGACGGCGCATGGCACCAGGACCATTTCCACTCCCTCTATTCGGCAATATCTTTCAAATTCCAGGTAGCAGACAGTGGAAGAAGTTCGAAGAGTGGTCTATCAAATACGACAGTCCTATCATAACCATATGGGATGGACATACAGCGGTTATCATTTGCAATGACGCTTGGTCCATGTCGAACCTGTGCGACAAGCGAGCAAATATCTACTCATCGCGAGCGGTGAAAACGCTCACCGGCAAAGTGTTCGGGTTGAACAAGTTCAATCAGGCTGGTCTCGCCTACGGAGATCAATGGCGATTACACCGCAGGCTCACAGTAAGTCTCAGCGCTTAGCGGCTACTAGAAGATTTGATACTGATTCCACCCTTAGCACTCGGCTGCCAACGCCCAGGTCGCTCAGACATACCGGACCGTACAAGCCAATGAAGCCAAGATCTTTATAAACGACTGCCTGAGTGACGCTGAAAGATTCGTCGAGAGCGCAATGCGGTTCACCGTCTCTATCGTATCGGTCATCGCCTGGGGCCGGCGGATCGGCAGTGAAACCGACAATGTCCTCAAAGTTGCCCAGGCATTTGTCGGGAGTGCCAACCTTGGCTTCCCGGGCAAGACATACACTGAGGCCATACCAATCCTTGCTTCGATGCCTTCGTGGCTGAATCCACTTCCGAACCAGCTGAGAAAACTTGCGAGCACCTCGAACAAGTACTTCTATGCCTTGTCCGTCGAGGGAGGGGACGCACCGCAGGACAACTTCGCCAAGCGGTTACTGAGAGAAAAGGAAGAGCACGGTCTTGCCAAAATTGAGATCGCGAACCTGACTGGCAATTTCATCGGTGCCGGTGTCGACACTACGACGAGCACAATGTTGACGTTTGTCCTGGCCATGTGCCTCAACCCAGGCGTCCAACGCAAGGCCCAGGAGGAAATTGACCGCGTCGTTGGGCACGACCGCTACCCCAACTGGTCCGATGAAGGAAATCTCCCATACCTGGCGGCAATCATCAATGAAACACTGAGATGGCGACCGGCCTTTGCCCTCGGCGGCCCTCCCCACGCCCCGATCGAGGATGATGTCTTTAACGGCTTCCTCTTTCCAAAAGGAACAGCCATAATTGGCAATCTCTATGCCATATCACGGAATTCGCGGGAGTATCCCCAACCCGAAAGGTTCTGGCCAGAACGATTCCTCGATGACTCCAAGCGCCCTGCTTATCCGAACACGAGGGGCCACAACACATTCGGTTGGGGGAGGCGCGTGTGCAGCGGTGAGGCACTAGCGCAGCAGAGCCTGTACTATACCATAGTGTCTCTGTTGTGGGCTTTCCACATCCGGCCCGGGCTAGATGACAAAGTGAGCATTCTTGATCGGGTTTCATACAAGTCGTTGACTGACAATGTTTCAACAGGGAAACGAGGTCTCTCTTGACCCAAATGCGTACACTGTTTCTCAAGTAAACAGGCCGCTGCCGTTTAAAGTGCGGCTGTTACCGAGGTCGGAGAAGATTGCTCACCTTGTCAAACAAGCGGGCGAGGATGCGCTCTCAGAACTGCAAGCCTACGAAGCAGAGACCAAGGTCACGTTTGAGAGCGCACAGTCGGTGTCACTTGACATGCCAATCGCGCATTCAGAGAAGAACTAGTTTTCTTGCAGCTGTGAGACAAAGGAATACCTGTGGTGTAGTGAGGATGAGGAGATTGCAAGGTGGAGAGAGTGGCATGGGTGAGACGCTTTGCGGGTTAATGCATGGGAAATGGCAGTCCAATGGTCATGAGGTAGTGCGAAGTATACTAGGAGCGTCAATTATCCCTCTGTCCTGATAGACACGTTTCTTATGGAATCAAGTCTCGTTAAACAGCGCAGGAAAATCTTGACAGTGCTCATAATGTCATCACGAGGCCGAGAAAATGCTTGAATGAGCCAATGTTTAGATTGTCAAAATAGCATACACGTTTTTCAATGCAGCTACACCTTTTGACAGTACGAACAACTGGTAGGCACCAACACTAAGTGAAGGCTTGACTAGATCCTCTAGACTGGAACGCGACACGAACGAAATGTTGTTCATGACAGACTCCGAAATGAAGCATTTACGACGCAAATTGTAATCACACTTTTACACAAGAAAATGAATTCATTAATCACCACGATAGCCCCTCTGGAGCGTTGCTCCCATTCAGAACAGAGTTCCCGCACACGCCCCGACAAAATACCTCATCCTCTTCAGAAGCGGATTGAACCAGAGCCCTGCGAGCGGGCCACCACTCGGCGCCACGCTTCTTCTCCTCATCCACATGGTCACGCAGAATCTTTTTCACAAGGTTCACTACATAGGTGACTCCTTCCTCGACATCCGGGTGGAACGGCCCCGTGGTGTACGTATCGCTATTAAGGTTGCCCTGGGCTCCGTTCGCGAGCCACTTGTCCTCGCCCTCCACCTGCGCGAAGAAGTCCAGCTTTTCCTTCAGCTCCTCTGGGGTCGCCGTCTTGGATCGGTAGACTTCATATCGCATCAGGCTGGTGGTTGCAGATGTTGGGACGATGGACATCATGTAGAAGAAGACAGGACTGAGGACACTTGTTAGCTTGGCCACGAGCCAGTAAAGTCTCGCGTATCTGGCGACTTACGTCAAAGTGACCGAGGCGTTGGGAAACATGTAGGTTGGGCTGACTGAGCTCGACCGCTCTTCGCCCTTCCCACCAAGATGCTCAACCCAGTGCTTATGGCATCCGTACACCATTTGTCTGTTTCCCTGAAAGAAAGGCGCCAGGCCGGGATGTGCGGTAGGGCAATGGTAGCACTGCAACGCCGGGTTAGCAAGTCCAGAGCGACAAGATCTGAAAAGGGCCACAAACCTCGTTGTAATTCTCAATCAAAGTCTTCCAGTTGAATTTTCCTTCCATGGACCAAGTGTGGTCATACTCGTAGTTGCTCATGTCAAAATTCTTCAATCGCGGCTGCTTGTCCACACCACCGAACTGCTCCTCCCAACTGAAAGTTGGTTTCTCGGTAGAGTCGAGATTGACCCAGAGAAATCCGAGGTCGTCGATGTGAGTGTGGACTTTATAAAGTTTATAGTCTTCCTTCTTGAAGCCCTCGACCTGGTCAAACCTGGGGGCCTTGGCCAGGTTCCCATTCATACTGTACGACCATCCTGTAAGGTCAGCCCGGGTTTTAAAATCTCAAGGCATGCTCCTGTCATACCGTGATATTTACAGGACAACACCATAGCCTTTCCAGCATCTTGATGGACTATTGGGAATGCCCTGTGCCGACACACATTCAGGAACGCGTTGATGCTCCCGGCACGGTCTCTGATGACGAAGAAAGGGTACCCGGCCATCTCATAGCGGGCGTACTTCCCAGGCTCGTCGAACTGGCAAGAGTGCGAGATCATGATCCATGTCTTGCTGAATATGGCCCGCCTCTCTAACTGGTAGAAGCCAGGCTCGCGGTACCACGAAGCGGGGAGTGTGCTCTGCATAGTGAGCTGCCAACTGGTACGGAGGAGTATGTGTGGCTGGCTGTGGACTGATTTCAGAAGAAGAGCCAAACTAGCAAAGTGGAACTGATTAATACGCGTTTAACATTGAGTTTCTGTGTCGAATTCCTGGAGCTGGTAATGCAGTCCGCATTCCGGCCGAGAGCCCCGTAACGGGACTCGCTCCCGGGATCGTCATGGACAGTCAAGTGGCGATCCGTAGGGCACGATCCGCAGGCCACCCGAACCTTGACAGGACCTCGGGGATAAGCCACTCGCCAGTGTGATGCCTTACCTATCATTTGTTGGCCCTAGTGAGCATTGGGTCTGAATGGAGCCAATGGCTAACCTGAGGCTTGTCTCGCATTGCTGGTTCGGCATTGCGGCCGAGCGTCCGTGATGCAGAACTAGACACTCCACAAAAACGGGTCCGTCCGGCAGCCGCTCCGGATGTCAACTCGGAGCAGTGAACCTTAATTGCAGTGTTAATTTATATACCATCTCTGCACCGCATGAATCAAGCATCAATCTAGCTCTTAGAAGTAACTGATCTACACCGCTGCCAACCATGGGTTCTTTGTTGCCAAGTTTGGGTGACTCCTACCACGATACGATACGGCTGGATGCTTCGTGCGTCTGGGCATTCGTCACTACGACCGCCTACCTATCCATAACAGCATTTATTGTTACAATGTATATTTATCATCTTCTGGCCTTTTCTCGGTCATTACTTAAGGCTATGCGGTAGCCATCCCCGATCTACCCCCAAATATAATCATGTCCCTGCTCTGCGCTGGATGGTACGGACCACAATCCCAAAGTGTTGATGTTGGTTCATCTCTGATAAGAATCATGTTAACCTGATATGACAGGCAAAAATTTTGTCCGAGCAACTCACAATGTGATTATTGGAGCTTTGAGCACAATCTATAGACCACCGTTTCTCCGGGGACTTTTCCTCGTCGCTGGTGCAAGCATGGTTGCAAAACCTATCGGGATGGTAAGACCGGGATTGTCCTATTTGTTGTTGATATACTGATTGTGATAGAATATTTGAGTTTCTGCGCCAAAGGTTCCTGCAATTACCTCTCTTGAGGCCTTCTCACAAATGTGGAATCTGTCGTAGCCTGAACTCATCCAACCCTGGTCGCAAGATTCAGCAAGAGCCACTACAAAAAGTATGGTTTACCATTGTCAGAAGTGCAATTAGCAAAGGATGTTCGAGCAGTAAGAATCAATTATACAAGGTCATTTGATGGGTATTAAAGCCGGCGTTTCGAGATTAGACAAAAGTTGCTTCAAAATTAGATACGAGATGCTTCAGACTCGATATTCTATCCAGGTTCCTGCCGATATTAATGCAAATGAACTATCCGCCGAGAAGCTGATACAATCTCATCTGTATATCCTTCACCTCTCATAATACTGTGGGCGTAACAACATCCCACGAATGCAAATTGGGTGGTTTCCTTCCTGGGCCTGATCGCGAACGGCATTGCGCCGCCATCAAAAATCCATATCTCGTCTCCAGGCTCAGTGTCCCTATGACCCATACCCATCATCCCACCTTTGGTGATGAAGAAGGTTTGATTGCCCACATACTCAGGCAAGAATGGCAAACCGTTTATGAGCCCACTTCCCGTTTTGACAAACTCAGACACCGCTGCCAAATCCCCCTGATTTGGTCGTCTTTCTACATCTTGGTTGCTATCCCGAATGGCGTCGCCTACCAAGACCCTGTAGAACGCTTCTTCGAACTCGTCACCATCCAAACCACCATCGAGGCTCTCTTGAAACCGCCTCGCCATTTCCATCCATCTCCTCAGCACTGTTGCAATTTCCTCAAGGGCTGGCGTTTGTGAACCGAGGAGGAATCCAGCACCAATCACCTCGACTGTGTCGACCATGACACCAGACAGACCCAGGACTCGCAAGTTGTACTCTGGCACTGCGGCCGTCTCCAACAGGGCCGCCGTGTCCAGCTTCCTCCCCGCACAGGCATCGTATTTGCCGTTGCCGCAGCCTCGAATCCGGTAGTGCGGATCGACGGAAAACATCCCAACGCAGTGCATGTCAATGGCCCACCGTGGCAAACCAACAGTACCCGGAGTATTTCGAGGCTCAATGACGAGGGGGTCCAAGCTTTTCGTGTATAGCATCACGTCAAGGGTGAAAGCGATATACAACCGGTGGGTCGGCGTCTTGTGATTGCACTGGCTCGTGTGCGGCAACGCCATGTCTGATGGTAGTAGACCCAGCAGCCCAAAGACTTTGTCTTGCGAGTAGGTAGCGATACGCCATCGGCAGTTGAGGACTGTAGAAATCGGCCCATTGCCCCTATTTGCACCGTTGACGGATAGAACTTTAGTGACCAGAGCATTTAGGCAGACGTCGATCATCCCGTTGATATCCATCTCCGTTGTCCCAGCCTTTGTGAGCTCCCCACCGTCGGATGCCCATGGTATCCCTAGAGTCGTTTTGCCGCTGGCCAATTGATCGAGTACTGCCCAATCAAGCTCCAGCGGACCCCAGAGGACCCTTTTGGACCGTGGAAGAATTGTTTCTTGGACAGTCCAGAGGCGATGCCACCGCGGGTGATCTTGGGGACCAACTGAGCTCAAAGCCTTCACAGCTCCCAGCACAGTGTCTGGAGATTGGAAGCAGGCTGGCATTGGAAGGCTTCTGTTTGCCAAATAGGCGCAAATTTCGAAGGCCCCTTTCGCGTCCTCCAGGGTGATGCCACTGTCCAATTCTCCGAGCCACATCAGACATCGTGTGCAGTGCGAGTAGATGTGACCCATGAGACGGATTTGAGATGCCTTCTCGTCTGTGTCCTCTTGGTTGATGCATATCTGGTCGATCCAAAGTGCCCTTGTCGCACTGTGGCGCCGAAGTCGGAATAGAGCAGCATGAAGACTCGCGGTCACCGAGTTCAGTTGGCCGTCCACGGTGATAAATCTCCTGCCTCTGTCGTTTCCCCACAGATACGAGAGAGCCTCATAGACAGGTTCCTCAGAGAGTGCCACGGTGCGGGTGACGCATTTAATAGGAGCCTTCAAGTCGTCGCTGCCGGCGGGAAGGAGATCCAGGATGCGAATGTGATTGCTGGGGAGCATGGTGAGCTATGACTGAAAGGCCAATACCCGTTAAGTGTTGGGAGAATGGATGCAGGACATGTGAATACTGAGGATGTTGTTTGAAGACATGGCACTAAATACTAGTAGAACGTTTCTGCCTGAATATATGGGGGTTCCATCTTTTTCAGCCCACGATCGTGGCGCATTTGAAAGGAATGAATAAATGCGGACCTCAAATCCTCAAACTCCCACCCTTTGAGATTCAGTGGGACATGCAAGTCCAAGAGCGAACCAAATCGTGAGCTGGAAGTCCCATGTTGAGGTTCGTCCGACCATAAGGAGTGGTGATATGCGGTGGGGCTGTCCTGCACACGTCAAGCACGGAGAGTGCTTCCGAGGTGGCTGTGGCACTGCGGCACATATTAGGCGACAATCAACAGACCTCTCTACTTGCTCAAGCAGCCATCACCCTAGTGACATCAGAGTTAAACCCTCTGCTGCATATATCATAAAGCCCCGAAATTGTATCCGTGTACAACCTGTTCTCGCCTCTATCCCGCGCAATCGACTGCTGCTGCCCACCGACATGGCGCCAACCCAACAGGCCGTCTTCGACGTCTTCCCGGCTCTCCCATCCGAGCTGCGCCTCGCCATTTGGCGGCTCTGCCCCCCCCCCCCGCCGGGGTCTCGAAGCTCGACATCCCACTCGCAGACATATTATTGTAACCAGCTAAACTGACATTGCTGATGTCGCGCCTATTCCTATGCCCCTACTAGTCGGCTAAATACCTCTTGCAATCCTGTTGCCCTAGTATTCGTGATTAAAGATCTCAATTGTTCAATTGACCGACTACAGGGACCATTGGCACGCCATGGCTTGCTAAGGTATTTCACTCTTGACAGAGGATATAAAGAGATCAATACGTCGAAGTCATGACTATAGTACATGTCTAAATCATCGAGTCGTCAAGTGCTAGGCCTTTGAGGCCAATCGATATAGTCGTCGCGACGAGGGCTGAGCCTCTCACCTTAAGAGCACCGGGCAGATATTTGAACAGAGCATGTGGACTTTCCGCTCCGCAGAACTGCTATAAACCCCAAACTCGGGTCCCATTGGCCCGCAGGATGCGATCCTTACTCCTCTGGCAAATGTCACACGCAAGAGTAAGCAGCGGGGGGGGGGGGGGCGCACTTCCTCACACTCAGTTCTTGGCGAATCCTGCACGCCGCCAGTCTAGTTGTCAGACCATTGAAGATTCACGAGACGTTTTCTTTCTCCCTCACCCTACTATTTTCAGTGCATCTACTAACCATGGCACACCTGACCCTGAATTTACTCGCTGCGTCATCAGCACCGTCAGTACTTCCTTCAACTAAGGAGCCCTCTGATCGAACAATGTCGGGGCAATCTAGCGAATATGTCTTACGAGGCATCAATCTTGCATTCTCTGCCATCACGATGCTGCCCATCGCCTTTTTGACATTTGTCAGCTTCTATCGCGTACGCGGCGATAAAGATCCGGCTCGGACAGCCTTTACATATCTCAAGGTCATGTTGCCGTTGGCACTCCTGTACGTTCGATGTCGTTGGTTTCGAGGCGGGACCTTTGAGACCGTGCGACTGCGCTGTCCGTTGATGCCCGAGAGGGGAAGTGCCTGACTGCTCTAGCTGACTTTTGGTTTGTGTAGTGCCCTCCTCATGAACACGGTATCAGTTGCTCTCTCGTTGATAGATACCGGCCTGGACTGGTACATCTCCTTCCGGGTTTCTATACACATGAACCTGCTAGGAGGCCTCTTATTCCAGCTTGTTGACGTACTTCTGGTCGTGACACTGGTGGAGGTGGGCAATGGCTTCCTGTTTTGCCTCGCGGAGTCGAGAACAGTGTTGCAGAGGGTGATGTGGTATGCTGCCATTGTGTCATGCGCCATTCTGGCCGTGATCGCAGTTGTCGCCTTTGGCATCATAAACGCCTCAGTGGCGCTTTTGTCCAGCCTCGGCCCAGACTGGACCGACATTGAAAATCTATGGAAGGCGGGCGAGAAGCTGTATGCTGCCTTCGGCATCCTTCTATTTGTTTGGGCTGGGATTCTCATGGGTTTCTCTACGCACGTCTACAACAAGGCCAAGCGCAGTCTTGTCTTGGGAAATGTGAGTTGTCCGTGGCTGCTGCTGCTGCATCGCCTGAAGCCAATGTAAAATATTACTTTCATGTGTGACCTTGCTAACTCACCCACAACTGCAGTCCTCGTTGCTGTTCCTCTACGCCGCTATTCTGAACTTGTTGACCCGCTTGTATTCCATCATCTACGTGTCCCTCTTCCTCCTCGCGCACGTCAAGATCCATGTTCCGTCTAAGACCTGGGCTGCCCTGTCGATCGTGGGTCCGATCCTCACCGCATGGATATACGCCGCCATTGTAGCTATCATAGTCACCATCGCCGTCCGAACGCACAATGGACTCTGGACCACCGTGCAGTCGTGGACGGAGGAGGAGAGGCGCCCTCTCCTTGCCACAGACTCCAATGCCACAGGTGTGGACGAGCATTTGCCGGATGCATCTAGCGGTGCAGGAACTACCTGAATAGGTACTTTAGGAGGGTCTTGGTAGTCTATTGGGAGTCTTTTCGAGTCAAAGATCCGGCTTTGGACTTTACAAAAGCTTTCCCAGCGCGCCTGGATTTCAAGAGGCCTCATGCTTACAAATACTCTTTACCCTGCAGGACTGGATATGCAGGCATCATCGATATGAGACTCCACGAATCGTGAGGACCTCAAGTATAAGCATCAAGACGAGCGGTGACTGAGACCATTATATAGACACATAGGAGATTCTGCCATCATATCGAAACCTGCAGTGCTTGTGAAATTTTACTAGTAGGCTCAAGTTCATATACACACTCACCCACAACCGTTTCCTACCGAAAACCCCATAATCCCGCCTATCGTATTTAATTCTATAAGACTTCCAAAAATCAGCCATATATAAAGCCTGCTATAGGCCGCAAATAAGTGCAATCCTTACGCAATAAAGGCACTTCAGCCGGCTGACACGAGAGGGGATACAGAGGCAAGGCGGCTGTCCTCAATATTTAAATTCAAAGTAAGACGGCTCTAACTTCTATGTAAGGGAGAGATTTGCTAGAATTCATCGTGTAGGGGGTTTTAAGCCTGGAGGGATGTGGGTGCCGGAGCCTCAGTGAGCGTAACCAGTGATTGGGGGCCGTACATGCCCGCACGCGCTCTCACCGGCCATCAGCGGCGTATGCAGAGCGCGGCGGTATTTGGACTCTCCAGCCCTTCAAATGTAGGGTTTCAATTAATTCGCCCGATGCTTCTTTTAAGTATGTTAGAGCGTTCATCCCGCGTATGTCGCCAAGAAGCATTGTTACTCGCGTATGTTGCCAAGAAGCATCGTTACCCGCTGACAGGTCGCAGGAGGCCCGATGCGGCTAGAGGTCTCGTGCTGAGGGGAGACAGCCGAGAATGGTGGGGCCTGTTTGTTGCTCGTGCTCCACTCTACCAGTTGATTTTATAGGGGCTTACACAGTCGATCTATGTCTCAAGCCGTCTCTCGAAACAAGCTCTACCGTGTCCGGCTGTGCACCATCAGCGAAGGCTTGTGTCAAGAAATATGGGCACCGTCTTGGCGGCGGCAAAGTTGACAGTCTCCGGGAATGACATGGCCGTAGCACTGCTGTTTGATTGTCCGGTGCCAACATCGCCTACATGTTGACGCCCCCACCGAACCGCTGGGGCTTGTTCCAAAACCTGGTGAGTATCACAACACAGCACCCAAGCCTTGGCATCTCTGGATAGATGGTAGATATCTATGATATTGAATTATAACACTGCAGAATGTCTCCCTCCAATTTTTACTGTCGACTGATGTTTTCGAGGCCAAGCCAATTCTCATCCGACTAAATTTTGGCAGGTCCGAAATAGTGCAGGCGCCCTTGGCTTGCGTCGTCATGGAGCACACAGATCAGACGCCCAGGAGACGCCGCACGAAGCGAAGAAACGAGACCCGTGAACGCGATTTCACCAGGAGTGAAGCCTACAGAAGCGCTGCTCGCCGTCGCAGGATTCGTCGTGGTGCCGACGAGGGAAAAGTGAACAAGACGGCCGTCGAGGAGTCGGATGAGAGTGACGACGAGGGAATAGTGAATAACGCGGCCGTCGAGGATTCGGATGCGGAGAGTGACGACGAAGACGAAGCCAAATCCTCACCCGGGAGCTCGACCACGTTAGCTGCTCCAACGGCACCACCTCCGGGCACGACGACACTTTCGCCTCCGCCACCGCCGCCGCCAGTCGCTACGCCGCCCTCAGCCACGTTGGATAGTCAAACTCTGCCTCCGGCATCGACCACACCAGATGCTCAGACTATCATATCTGCCACGCCATCAACCACACTGGGAACTCAAACATTAAGCCAGTCTGCCACCAACACACCGGTAGCTGCAGCGGAGACCACGGACCCCCCACGGGTTCAGAATGGAGCCGGCCTCAACCGCCAGTCCCCCGCTGCGCCCCCTGTGGCGACGACCGTAATCGCGGTCTTCGGTACGTTGACTTCCCTCATTATCGCCCTTCCGAAGTGGGGCTGCTTGTTCCCGATGCGTGAACAAATCATCATACTAACCCGTCTGGAACAGGATCACTAGCCGGCGTCAGCCTCCTGGCCTTCCTCTTCTGGAAACTGTACCGCCGGCGGCGCGGCCGGGACGAGCCTGACCAGAGTTCTGGGAAGGAAACTTTTGTTGGCGGTCCCAAGTCCGACATCCGCATCATGGATGAGGCGATGGCCGCCGCCTACAAGGCGGAGGGCGGCAACAACAGTACCATCGGATTCATCCCACCCCGCGACGACGACCCCAGCCGAGACAGGACCGCCGACCAGGGCGTGTCGCGATGGAGCGATTCCACGCCCGGCTGGCTCAGGCGACAGGTGCAAAAGGTGAAATCCAGAACCAGCCCCGGCGGCGCAGCAGCAACAGAAGACGATTCATCATCGCCTAACAAGGACGCCGCCGTCTCCAGGTGGATGGACCGGCACGCGAGCCGCATGCTCGACCCGATGGCGGCGCGGGCCAGCGTCGCGTCGAGCGGCGCCGCCAGCCTGCGGGGCCTGGGCCCGGTGCCCTCGGTGTCGCCCGCCTCCGTGGTGGGCGACCAGCGGGAGAGCATCCTCAGCGAGATGGGCCAGATCCGGCGGGCCGCCGTGCCTCCGCCGCTCGATCCGAAGCTGGTGGAACGGGTCAGACGGATGCAGGAAGAGGAACAGATGCGAGAGCAGGAGCGGATGCGCGGCGGCCCCGCGGGTGGGGATGTCGAGGTGGGCGTGCTGCAGCCGCCTCCGCCCATGGCCGATCGCTGGGGCAGCAGTAGCCCGACAGCGATGAGCCAGGCCCAGACTGAGACTACGTGGAACACGTGGGGGGTGGAGCAGCGCCGGAAGTGAACCTGGTTCGAGCTCAAATCAGCACTACGCTTAGATAACTGGCAAATTAATGTTATTAATACAAATACTTAGCAAAGCCCACACACTTATTGATGCGGTAAGCAAGATTGGTTTTAACATGTATGCTTTGCTGTTCTTCAGTGTTTTGGAAGCCCAGCTCGGTGTATTGCTAGCCTATGTCCCGTCGATGCAGCCCGTCCTTCGAGTAATGGCTGTCGGTAATCGAATAACGAGCACCGCCCGCAGCTTCTTCTCTGATAGAGTCTACACGCGGAGCCTCCAGGGGTGCAAATTCACTGAATACCCCCAAGGACAGAAGTGAATTGCGAGATTCGTAGTGTCAGGGGCTTCATCTACATAAATGGCAGGCTTGATGAAGCACGTCATGCCTTCTGTGTGTATGTGGAGATCCGTACCACGGATCTTGTGCGAGGAACGTAGACAGACAATCTAACAGATCATGTACTATGCATGGAGACGAAAGATATGGGAAACAGATGGAGAAAGGGGAAGAACAGAAATTCCGAACTATCACAAAACGAAAAATCGCCTAAGAATTCTCTGTCCATGCCCTTTCACACCACGCCCAGAACCTTGCAGCTCTGCCGTTGGAAACAGCCTCCAATATGTCCGCCCGTGCCAGCGGTCGAATTCTCCCCCAGGGCCAGATATAAGCACCGTTAGAGCCCTCATTGATTGCAGATGACAAACCTGCAAATGCCATAGTATACGCGCCGTATCTTGTTTCGTAGAGTACGAATCGCTTCAGAAACCACATAAGCAACCGGGGCTCATTGTCGTACATTCCGGTGTGTAGGTTTCCAGGGTTTTGACAAACGCTGATAACACCACTAGCACCCCATCTTCTCGCCCCCTCGGCAGCCAGAAACCAATTCCCAGCCTTGGAAGCTGCATAGTCTTCCCGGGTTACGTTCAAGTTTGTAGGATGGTCGATGCGAGTAAAGTCGATACCACCCTTTGGTGCTGTCATGTCGATATGCAATGACCCTGTCCAGATGACACGAACGCTGTCTTTTGGCGCGGACTTTGCTGTGGACTGGAGTAGTGGGAGCAGTTCTTGGGTGAAGAGCAGAGGAGCGACACAGTTGGCACCAATGTGAACTTCCAAGCCCTGTTTCGTGAGGTTTTGGGTGGGCAGATTGGTGCCTGCATTAACGTCCCCGGCCCCGGTATGGGCCTCCCCCCCATCTGGGCCCCCAGATTTCCTAGGAAACGCACCTAAAGGCACCCCACTTTAAAGTCCCCATAATAAGTCCAAATTAAATCTAAAAATAACCCTAATGACGTTATATATACTGTTTTATATATAGATTAAATTTAAATTTTTATAAGAATCTTATATAAGTAATAATATTTTTAAAAGAATTTCTAAACTTATATATATTTAAAATATTAAGAAATGCTTATAATTACTATTATAATACTAACAAATATATTACTTATATAATATTATTAATATCTTTTAAAAAACATTAAATAGATTTTTTATTTCTTTATTATTTAAAAATTATATTATATATTTTATTAAAGTTTAAAAGGTTTTATTAATATATATTTTATTTATTTAATAAAATAAAATCTAAGATTTTCCTATATAAATTCTTTATTAAAAAGTTAAGGAAGTTTTATTATTAATAATATTATCTTTAAAAAATTACTTTTATATAATATTTAATTTTATATATATAAATTAATATTTATAAAGCTTAAATAAAATTTAAATAAAAATTTATATATATTATTAAATAAAATAAAGTTTAAAATATTAATATTATAAAATCTTAGTATTTTCTATATAATCCTTAATATTTTAATATCTTAATATTTAAAAATTTATATATAAATAACTATTAATAATATTACGTAAGCAGATTTTTATATATTTAGAAACTTTAAACTTGTATATAAATTTGCAAACTATATATTTATATAATTTAATTAGAATTAATAAATGGGTGTTGAAAAGTGGGACTTTGTGTGTAAATGGGGGCCCAGATGGGGGGGAGGCCCATACCCGGGCCGGGGACGTTATTCTATAGAATATCGAGTCGGGTCTCTTGGGAAGCAAATGATGCTGCGGCTGCCTTCACTGTCGCAAGATCCAGAAGGTCTAGATGTAAAACCTTGAGCTGTGCTGGAGTGGCCGGCGATGACGACGAGGCTATTTCTGCAATGGCGTTTCGAAGCTTGTCCAGTGAACGTCCAGCAAGATAGATTGTAGCACCGGTGGGATACAAGAGATTCACCAGTGAAAGGCCGATGCCTGATGTAGTCAGCCAAGGATGCTTGATAACGTGTTCTGCGGCGCAGATGTAATACCTGCGTTGGCACCCGTGACAATGAATATCTTTCCAACCTGACTGCCTGGAACGACATCTTTCTCGGTGAAGGAAGGCGCAGGTGGAAAGAACTGTTGCCAGAGTGAGAATACAGACATGGTGTGTTGCGGGTACGTGACGAAGCTGGACGCGGGCAACGCATAGGTGATACTTGAAGCTTCTGAGGTGCGCTCGTCAAGTCCAGAGTGGGGTGTGCCTCAAGGAGGGCAAAACCCGCTGTGGCCGTGGCAGTGTGGTTCTGGACCTGTTGGTTGCTGGCTACCTCAGGCTGATTCGCCGGGCCAGAAGGTGTTGGCTCGGCAGTGGTTACATAATACCAATCAGGCATCTACAGCAGTGTTCGATACGTGCGATTGCCACAGTTGCACCAGTGACTCGGGGCTGTCTCCAGCAGTGGAATCGATGTGACAGGTCGATCATGAGGCAGTCAGTCGTTGCTATAGAGTAAGTTGCACTGCTCACCACGTAATTCAGGTACCTTGGGTAAGCGAGCTTTATGTAACTGTTGTCATCTCCCCTCAGTCTCACCTGAGCTACGTACTAATCACCTTAGCTAGCTATTATCTGAGCTACCCACCTAGGTATTGTCTTAGCTGCCGATCACCTCATGTGGCCATGTTCACATGCGCCTCGCATACACTTGGACGGTGGCGATCTGGTAATAGCGAATTTGGTAAGAAGGGAGCATGGGTTCAAGGGGCATAATCTGGGCGGATTGTTGCCCAATGCCTCCATGTAGAAAAGTGCATGTGGGAAGCTGCAATCAATCTACCCAAGTACCATAGGCTACAGAATACTATTGATGATTTCATTTAATCGAGACTTCTCAATTCACATTTTCCCCTCGTGAACACGAGTTTTCGGCAAAAGGGTATATTGACCTGCAGATCGTCTTCGATGAAAACGACCATTGGACTCTTCGTGGACATTCCTTCGCAAATGAAGAGCCGCAAAAGCAGGATACACATTTTGGGCTCCGTGCCGTCATATCCGCAATCCCCGGCCGACCACTGACCGGCGAACCAATAGGTGTCGATCACTGCATCAAAATCAGGAATGCGAAGGCGCATCGCATGTTTCCGCAAATAGACCGGCTGTAAGACCCGACACCTGTTGTTCAAATAAACTAAATCTCCAGTTTTCGGATTCTGCAATGTGCTCCATCAACTTCACATTTATCTCCACGCAAACAATAGCCAAAGTTCACAAGCAAATTACTCAGGTGCCTCACGATGAAGAGCAACATCACCTTCACTTGCCTCTCTCTAGGAATCCTCGTGGCTGCTGAGGACATCGACGAGCACGACGTTCCCCAGGCGTGTGTTTCCGACTGCCGCAGCTTGATTGACCTCTCTGCCAGATGCGAAAACAGCACTGATGGTGACTCTGCGTTCAATGGTTGCGTGTGTGGTGATACAAGTGCTGAATCCGCGTTCAACTCTTGCGCCGCTTGTGCCAAGCAGAATGGCTTCACGTCAAATGATGACAACGGTACACACTCATTATCATCACGAGCTGAACTCCCGCAGAGACAAGGTGCTTTACCCCTTGATGCTGGGCAACGGCTGACACGATACTTCTACAGATGTCGCGTCTCTGATGACAGACTGCGGCCTGGACTTTAATGCTGCAAGCACCTCGAGTGGAAATAACGCGGACACTATTGCGACCAGCACTGTCACGTCCGTATCAGGCTCGAGCACCGTCATTTTGACCACGAGTTCTACGCCATCAGCGGCGTCAGGGACTTCCGGAAGCGGAGCCACATCGACCGATGGATATGTGGCAGCAGGGGCACATGCAACTGCTGGAATTGGAGCCGTGGTCGCTGGGTTGGCTTTGGGAATTCCTGCACTGATCTAATTTCCGACTAAGTAGTTTATCGAATATACGTGTGACGATCAGCCTTTCAAGCCTTTCAAGCCTTACTCGGGTGTCGGCTACGCGACCACAGTATCTATAATTAGACTACCTCTGCCCCGTCTACCATAGATAAACCTCCTACTGAAAGAAACCCCTATGAATAACCCCTTGTAGGATCACTTCCTATAAGACACCCTCTTGTGGGATACCTATCTTTCTTTTTATAAGATACCCTCCTATAGGGTAATCTTCTGTGGGGCATCCCCTGATAGAAGGACTTCTGAACAACATATAGGAGAACCTTCTGTTGGATGACCTACAAAAATTCATAGGCGAGGAACAGGTGCTCTGGGCGAAAGTTAGTGATTGCGAGTTAAAAGATTTTAGTATACATGCAATTGCTTCGTAATTACACGTGTATTAATCCTGAATTGTACAATGCACCCTGTAGTCTCCGGTCAACTTGTGCTTGCTTCACCCTAACCCTGTACTCCACTCAGCTTTACTGATGCTCCATGCAGATGCAGAATGTCGCGACAAGTTCTACGTATGCCCTTTGTTTGTGAGAACACAACAATGTGCCAGAATCAGCTTGTCAAGTGTAGCAAAGCTTACTCACACACAGAAGCTTTCGCCCAGAGTTGCCAACTGCCGAATGGCGATTGTAGTCTTGGCTCATGAGCAATTTCCGGTTGACAGACCTGATCCATGGAATGCTGCCAAGGGCGGGACCTGCATCCGGGACTGGTCTAGTCCACATTGATGATTACACGCCGTGATAAGCATTCACAGCGTCTCCACCGCGCCCGAGGTTCCCCTGTGGGGATGCGGGGGAAGGACTCAGAACCGTTGTACTATGGTAGAATGTTGGCAACGTTGCGTTGGAGGCCGGGGCTAAATCGCGTCGAACCCCTCAGATCCACAATATTTCGGGGGAGACTTGTCGCGAGCGGCTATTATGAGCAGCAACACGCTGACTATGACGCGACTCGCGAGCCATTGATGGTCGGTTATAAGATGCAAGAGGCCCGCCGGGTCCGGCACAAGCGCAGGAGATGGATGACCACGCGAAGCGAGTGCCTGAAGTGGTGGATTTCTCTCGTTCAAATCGCCAGCCATGCACTCAGTTCTCCGAGCCGCGGGCAACGCCGGCGGGCTTCTCGTGGCGTCGCTCATTCTGCCGCTATGCTCCCTCCCTGTCAGTGCTCACCCTGCCATACCGAGGGCAGAGTCAACAGCCGTTCGTGAGCGCACAAGCATCAACAGCGCGTGGAGGTTCCAGCGGTTCGAGGAAAATCCCGACGGGCTGTCCTACAATGACACCCTCAAGCCATGGATCCTCCCACAAGCCAATGACTTTATCGTGGACGGCACCCCGTACCCCTATCCGACAAACAGCACCGCCCCCGGCGCGGACGTCATCTACGTCCAGGCCTCGTTCGACGACTCCGCATGGGAGCAGCTCAACTTGCCCCATGACTGGGCCGTAAAAGGCCCGTTCCTCGCCGAGAGCATCAGCGGTGGCATGGGTCGTCTGCCGTCGAACGGAGTTGGCTGGTACCGGCGCAACCTCTCTTTCACCGAGGCCGACGTGGATGGCACCAAGTCCATCTACTTGGACATTGACGGCGCGCAGTCGCACGCTGCTGTCTGGCTTAATGGAAATCTGGTTGGTGGCTGGCCGTACGGGTACGCCTCGTTCCGGGTCGACCTGACGGATCACATTAAGGCTGGGGAGGACAACATCCTTGCCGTGCGCCTGGACAACGCCAAGGAGTCGTCTCGTTGGTACCCTGGTGCGGGTATCTACCGCAATGTGTGGATCGTGAAGGCCTCCAAGGTGCACGTCGCGCAATCCGGCACCAAGATCAGAACGCCGAGTGTATCCGCCGACTCTGCGACGGTGGACTTGGTTGTTGAGGTCGAGAATAAGCTCGATGAGGCTCAGACTGTTGATGTCGCGACTGAAGTCCATCTTCTTGGATCGGATGAAGTTGTGGCCACTTTCCCCAAGGCATCGGTGGACGTGGATGCTCAAGGAAAGGCATCTGTCAACGGTTCGGTGACCATCACGAACCCCCAGCTCTGGGGTGTGCTGCCCTCCGGTACGCCAAACCAGTATGTTGCTGTCACGACTGTCTCATCCGGAGACTCCGTGCTCGACACATACGAGTCCAAGTTCGGCATCCGCACCCTGGAGTACACCTCAGAGGGTCTCTACGTCAACGGCGAGCGCGTCTATGTCCAGGGAACGAACAACCACCACGACCTCGGCAGTCTCGGCGCTGCATTCAACTATCGCGCTGCGCAACGCCAGCTCGAGTACCTTCGTGAATTGGGCTCCAACGCCCTCCGCATGTCACACAATCCTCCCGCCCCCGAACTCCTCGACCTGGCGGACGAGTTTGGCTTCCTCGTCATCAACGAGGCCTTCGACGTCTGGAACCACGCCAAGGTCGACAACGACTATCACCTCCTCTTCCCGGAGTGGCACGAGGCAGACCTCCGCTCCTTCGTTCGCCGCGACTTCAACCACCCCTCCGTCATGGTCTGGAGCATCGGCAACGAGATCCCCGAGCAGCAAACCGCCGAGGGCGGCGCCACAGGCCAGATCCTGAAAGACATCGTCGACTCGGAAGACGGCACGCGGCCCATCACCTCGGCGCTAAACAACGCCCAGCCGGGCTCGGCGCTGGCCAACGTCCTCGACGTCGAGTCCCTCAACTACCAGGGCGAGGGCCGCGGCGCCAGCTACAACGGCAGCTTCCCGCGCTTCCACGCCACCTACCCGGACAAGCTCCTCTGGACGAGCGAGAGCGCGTCCTCGCTCAGCTCGCGCGAGACGTACATCTTCCCCGTGGTTGGCAACCAGTCGGCCGAGGTCTTCGACGGGTCGGGAGGGAACAGCACGGCCCAGTACGTCAGCGCGTACGAGCTGTACGGCCCTTACTGGGGGTCCTCGGCCGACAAGGTCTTTGCGCAGCAGGACCGGTACCAGCCGTTCGCGGGCGGCGAGTTCGTCTGGACGGGATGGGATTATATCGGCGAGCCCACGCCGTACGATGGGGATGAGTACACCGCTCGCAGCTCGTACTTTGGCATTATCGACCTCGCTGGCTTCAAGAAGGACCGTTGGTGGCTGTACCAGGCTCGTTGGGCCCCCGAGATCCGCAGTGCCCACATCCTCCCGCACTGGAGCTGGGATGGTCAGCGCGAGGGCAAGGTCACGCCGGTGCACGTCTTCTCGTCTGCTGATGAGGCGGAGCTCTTCGTGAACGGCAAGTCTGCTGGCAGGGTCACTAAGGGTGAGAGCGAGTACCGATTCCGATGGGACAACGTCACCTACTCCCCTGGTAGCCTAAGGGCTGTGACCTACAAGGACGGAGAGGTCTGGGCCGAGGAGGAAGTGAGGACCGTCGGCGCCGCGGCCTCTTTGAACGTCACTGCTGATCGCACGGCCATCGCGGGTGACGGGTACGACTTGTCGTATGTCTCGATCGCGGTCGTGGACGAGAACGGCGACAGGGTGCCGTACGCCTCGAACGAGATCACGTTCTCGGTCGAAGGCCCGGGCGAGATCGTGGCCACGGATAACGGCGACCCGATTGATTTGACTGTGTTTCCAAGCCCGGTGCGCAAGGCCTTCAACGGATATGCTTTGGCAATTGTCAAGGGAACTGGGAGTGGGGAGATCACGGTCAAGGCGACGGCAGAAGGACTTACTGCTGCTGAGGTCAGTGTCACGGCTTCCTGACTGGCTAAGCCGTAATTCGTGTACGATATCAAGGTACTTTGACAATAAAGTGAGATACGTCTCTACGTCATGGTGACTTCAATGTGAGGTTGATTGTAGCTACAACTAGAAAGACCTAGTTCTCACTCCGGTTCGTCCTCCGCCGAATGGCAGGCGCAGGCGCGGCGGCGGCAGGCGCACCGGCCGGGACCTGCCACAGAGGCAGCTCTCCCTCCGCCCCTTCCTCCCCCCGCTCCACCCGCTCCTCCCTCCTCTCCTGCCTCCGCGCCCAGGCGGCGCGGGCAAACCAGCCCAGCAAACCAAACAGCGCGGCACCCACCGCCGGCGCCAGCGCACGGGCCCACTCCACCCAGGAAGGCGTGGCGAGCGCCTCGACGGCGGTCGTCAGGGGCGCCAGCCCCGGGCACGCGTCGGCCAGCGCGGCGGCGACGGCCAGACCCAGGCCTTCGACGGCGACGGCGACGGCAGGGTCGGCAGGCGCGCAGGCAGTCGGGCAGGCAGGGCAGGCAGGGCAGACTGGGCAGGCAGGCGCGCAGGCAGGCGCGCAGGCAGGGCAGGCAGGGCAGGCAGGGCAGGCAGGGCAGGCAGGGCAGGCGGGAGGGGCGGCCGCCAGGAGGGTGGTGGTAGTGGTGGTGGTAGTGGTGGTGGGGATGGTGGTCGAGGCCACCACCTCGACGACCTCGTCGTCCTCACAACAGGTGTCCATGTCTACATAGGAGGTTAGCCCATAGTGCTCAGCAGGGTGGAGGTTATCCCATGGGAGGTTGTCCCAAGGTAGGGTGTTCTAAAGGAGACTATCCCAGAGGAGACCATCCCACAGGAGGCCATCCCACAGGAGACTATCCCACAGGAGACTATCCCACAGGAGACTATCCCACAGGAGGATGTCCCACAGGAGGATGTCCCACAGGAGGATGTCCCACAGGAGGATATCCCTTGGGAGGCTGTCCCATAGGAGGCTGTCTCATAGGAGGCTGTCCCATAGGAGGCTGTCCCATGGGAGGTTGCGACAGGGAGAGTTGCGACAAGGAGAGAGGAGGCAATACACTTACTGTGGGTGGGTTGGTTGGTTGGTTGGTTGGCTGGCTGGCTGGCTGGCTGGCTGGCTGGCTGACTGACTGACTGACTGACTGACTGACTGACTGACTGACTGACTGACTGACTGACTGACTGACTGACTGACTGACTGACTGACTGGTTGACTGGTTGACTGGTTGACTGACTGACTGACCGGCTGGCTGGCTGGTTGACCGGCTGGCTGGCTGGCTTCTTCTTCTTCTCCCGCGGCCTAACGAAGGAAAGGTTTCACGAGAGGGACGAGAAGGTGCCTTCCAAATTTATGGGGAGCTGGCCGCCCGACTTCCCAAGGCGGCTCCTTCCTGCTTGAGAGCCAGGTGCTCCTGCCGTTTTGCAATTCTGCGCCTGGATCGTTCCTTCCCTCTGAGTGCCAATGCCAGGGTCAGGCATGCCTTGGTACTCAGCTGGGACACAAGCACAAAGGGGTGCTTGTCCCAACTGTCCATCTTCCTACCATGCGCCTTCCTTGATCTACGATGATTTCCCTGCACCCAGTATAATGACCAGAGCTAGTTGCCCATGAGCATCTAGCATCACAAAGCTATCCAACAGCATCTGAACTGCTGGCTGCCCTCATATGCTTCGAGCATCTCCGCCCAAGTTCCATTGGATCAGTCTAACATCATGGCCAGAACCGTCGCAGCTCCAATTTGTATGTGTTCCCCGATCTCGATGCAGTTGTTACTTCGTGAGCCAAGTTCTTCAACCCATTTCCATCTTTGCTTCAAGGCTACCAAGGTACACACTTGGGTGTAATCCCGTAGGCTTTCGACAGAACCTTGATCACATCCTTTCCAGACAGTCGAGTGCAGCCCTGTTGCTCAATCTTTGATCAATTTGTCAGCAAAGATCTTGTACATAGCTGCTTGCGATCGTAGGGATTATTGGAGCATACGTTGGTCCTTACCACAAAGCACTTGAGAAGTGTAGTAATGAACTCCCTCAGTTATGCTGTCAGGACTCTGTCACTGTCGTTCCATGGCTGATCTTGACCTGCGAAGCCATGTGGCCTCCTGCTTTGGACGAACAAGGACCTCGTGATGTATCCAGCCAGGTTTCGGGCAATTCAAGTGTTCATATTTCAAATGAAAGGCCTCTGAAAGTTGCTTGACGTATCTAAGGCTCGCTAACAAGGCCGGCGGCACCAATGGTTAGGCCCGGGTCGTGAGTGGTCTTCTTAGCGTCAAGACACTAACCACCCACGACTTAATAGAAATTGGTCGTGTTCCTAAATGCAAATAAATTTCCCAAGAGTTCCGTCTTTTCATCTTCTAATTTATTTTCTAGTATTGTTCTTTGCCCAGGTGACACACCCATCCCGGCTTCCAAGATATTTCTCCTTCTCCACAACAAAACATAACAACAAACTTGTGTTCTTCGCATCGTCAGTCAAAAATGGGCACGGGTACAGGTTCTACACGCACATTGAGCCGCCGCTCCCATGGCCAAGCGCGACTCATCAGAGACTCGACTGAGAATGGCGATGCTGCACACATCACTTTGCCTTCTGAGATGCGAAACGACTCAAACACGACAACCGCGATATCATCCGCTGCGTTACCCGGGCCATCAAGACGCCATTTGCAGCGGCACTCGGACATACCGCCACCAAAATACGACGACTTATTCCCTCCTGCCGTATCACGACGCCCAGCGAAGCCGAGGCCATCACCCCCAAAGGGCATGGATCCCCTTGTTGCAGCCATGTGGCACAACGAAAACCTGAGCTTCCTCCACTCCCTGCCAGATCATTTGCTCCTCAAAGTAATCGGCATGTTGAGCAAAACCAGTATCGAGTGCATCAGGCGAGTGGCACGCAGATTTCCGTCCCTATGTGTACGCGAAGTCTTGAATCCGCTCCGAGGGAGTAACCCACAACTATCGGAGACGGGGCCGCTCAACTGGCCCCGTTTTGGAACTACCTCACACCATCGCCTCCGGCCGCAGTTCTTGGGACTTGTCGACCGGGACGAATACTGCGGTGGCTGCCAGGCGGCCCGGAAGTCGTCGCAATGGGAACAGAGGCTCCATGAGCTAACGAAATATATACACTGTTCCGCTTGCAACGCAGATCACCCCGCTTGCCTCTTCTCGGCGACCCAACGCCTCAAGCCAGCACGGCTGCGGTACTGTATTGCACATGAGGGTTACATACGGATCTGTGACCACGACGATGGGACTATTCGCCTACCAGGCCTACTCAACCCAGAGCGCAGGCCGCGGAATAAAAGAAAACATAACCGTTTTACTGCTCTTCGATGTAGACACCCGAGCCACGATAAATCGTGCGAAAAAGTGCCGGGGGGGTCTTTCCCGAAGTCCAAACGCGATTGCGGGTCCAAAACTGGGTTTTGCAATGGGGTTCGCTGGCCAGCGATCCGACGCATCGAAAAGGACCCCAACATATTCGATATATATTGGACAGCTCATATACGGTTCAATGGTCAGATGGACGCAGTCCGGTCACAAATAGCAGAGATCTGCCATAATGCTGGGAAATACATCGTCCCGCGCGCAGCCAGCGCCACTGAAACACCCGAACTTCGATGTTTTGACCCCAACGACTGCCACTGTATCACTTATTCAGGGACCGAGAACGTGCGCTGGGAATGGGAATGTGGTCCTTGGTTGCCGGGACCGACGAAATGCATCAGCGACCCATTCGGAGGGCTAGACACATTGCAGCCAACAAGGCCGTCCAGGTCAGTCATATCCGACGTCGTACATCGAGTTGTCCAAACCTTCAGGTCAAGGATAGCGCCGGAATGTACGGCCGAGCCGAAAAGCCACCGGGCCCGGGACCATGCTGTTCCCCGCAAATATGGTCCGGGACGGTGCATCGTGGATGTCAGACCATGCCACACCGGCAAGGATTGCCTTGTGGTTGACTACATGCGAACCCTACGTGTTTTAGAGGACGGAAAAGTCTGTCCACAGTGGTACAACACCCTGGACCCCAGCTCATATAACATAACGGATGACCAAGACGGGCTGGGAGTCTTCTGGTGCCAACAGCCTCATTGCCGCAATTACTTCAAGGGATATCCAAATTATGCAGGGTTACTTCGCCATTGCGAGTTTCGCAGGGAATGCCGACATTACGACTGTCAGTAGCTGCGAATATCGTAGACAGCGAGTACTATAGAGGTGAAGTCAAAGGGGGCTAGTACATGGCGTCTGAGTGGATTGGCATCACGAGAAACTGGGCATAGCATCGTTTGATATAACAGCAATTTAGTCTACATTGGTGGGGTCGTAGGAGGCCTATGTAGTTTAATGCTTAGTTGGCTTCACGCTTAACACTGCAGGAACATTAGCACAGCTTAGCTAAATGTAACTTCAGTCATAAAATATACTATACCTGGCCATATTAGCACCCAGTGACAACGTGACAGGATGATATTCAAATAGGCAGGTCTCTCTTTGCTCTTTATGGTATATGTTACTATCTCTGCTTAGGTCTCAGGAATCTCTTTTTCCATAACTCAAAAGCCACGAGGCTAAAACATCCAAACTCTAGACAACGTCAAGTTCACAATCCCATCGACGGTCTCCAGAACCATCCAGAGTCAAAATTACCGTTAGTGACTAACACGCTTTATAGCCCCTTGCAGCTTGGGAGGCGATGAGGCTAGTCTGACTACCAGAAAGGCTCCCAGCAGGTTTCCCCCCCTGCACATGCCCGACGTTTGGATTCGTGTGCATTGACTGGACCGTTCACGTCCATGCAAAAGGGAATTACACCATAGACGAAGAGAACAGGCATACCCTTAGCCTTGACGTCCGACTCATCCAATTTAGCGAGGAGCTTGCGATCGAATGGAGGCCGCTTGACGCGTTTCCTCAAAGTAGGAATCACTGGGTGGTACATCTTGCGACAATGGTGAGGCTCGCAGTCCATGAGCTCGTCGATATAGTCGAGTGCTGTCTTGCCGGAGTTGTTCTTCATCGTTATGCTGGCGCCGTGAACCAGCAAAAAGAAGAATGATGACATCCATGCGTCACACCTATCCGACGCAAAACTGGTGTCTCGGTAGACAACCTCGCCCAATTCATTTGAAGGGAGATCCTCCTCGCTGTCTATGGCGTGGCTGCTTTCGCTCTCATAGTCGAAGCCATCGTACGGTTGGTAGTCCGGTTGGTAGTATTCGTCGGGGTCCTCGTCGGGATCCTCATCGGGTTGGGAGTCATAGTCGCTGTCGCTGGTGTAAGTGAGATTCTGGCCGTTCAAATGCATACCCCGCTCTTCCGATAACTCAAAATAACGCTCCAGTCCTGCGTCTGCAGGATACTTGACGCTGACAGAACTGCTCGTGGCATATCTGGGTAATTGAGAAGAGTCGGCGTTTTCTAAATTCTCTGGGTGACGAGAACCTTCATCGGACGGGTGGAGCAGCTGAATAAAGTGATGAAGAGCGGTATTGCCATGTTCATCAGACTCGTTCACGTCCACTCCTATGCCAAATAGCCTCTCCATTATCACATTCGTCCTGATTGACATTCCACCTTGGGTATCGAAAGCATTGCCACCAAAATGCAATACCAGTTCTTTCAACAATCCCAAGTTTCCGCAGAGGGGATCTGTCGATCCATGTATGGAACTAGAAACCTTAAGTATCTCGGCGGCTACTCGAAATCCGCTGTGTTTTGAATAGCTTCTGATCGCTGATCTGAGAGGGGATATTGTTGTCGAGCCATCAGGATTCCTGTGCTCGATGTGCAGTGAAGCACCGAGCTTGACGAGTTGCCTTGCAACGGGAATGTTTCCACGCTCGACTGCGATATGCAGTGGCGACCGGCCGCTGTTGTCGGGCTGGTCAATTTGGCGGCCGGAACAGGTCAACCATCACCTCAGCTATTCGCTTTTCGAAAAGGTCTGGCGTCTCTTTTTTCTTCCGCTCCCACTGAGCCATAAGATGTAGCACGCTTTTGCCACCAGGTCCGCACATAGTAGTCAAATGAATGTGCGGAGCCAGGGCATGCACGAGTCTTGGACGTGATCCCACTGCGTGGTAAAGTAAATCTGTCCAGGCCTGCATGATGCTTGTCTTGTCTTCTGGCCGGCTCAACCTCAATGAGGGGCTGTTAAGAACTTGGAACATAGCTTCCACTGCGTCAGATTTGCTTTCAATTGAGGGGACATTTTCATCGATCAGAGACTGCATCATGAGCAGGTAGTGCTGACGTGTGACGAGGGCTCCATGTGCGACCAGCGAATCCAAGGCGCTGAATTCTCCCGAGTAAAAGGCCGAGACAGCGAGTGATCTTCCTCCGAGCTGTTCAAGTTGGTCTGGAAGGTCTCCTTTTCCAAAGTCTCTAGAATCTTCAAGGTATATATTTGGATCCGCTCCTCTGCTGATTAACAGAGGAGCTATAATGGCCATGCTGTTTCGGACACCATTGCCGCCGTACCAAAGAGCTTCTCCTTCCCGAACGTAATGGAGTGAAAACAGAGGTGGGCCCCTGATCTCGGAACGCTGGTTTGGATCAGCACCGTTATCAAGCAAAAGCTGTATGGTAGACAGTGTCACGCTCAATTCTGGTCCTGGCTCCTGGCGCAGGCCACGGTCGACAGCAAAGTGGAGCGCAGAGTTGCCGTGAGTATCTACTGCCCCAATCTCCGCATTGGCCACCAGAAGCTCGCGGACTGCAGCGGTGAAGTTTGAAATCGTGGCTTCCATCAAAGGAGTAAGTCCATAGTACCGTGTTCTGGCCTCAATATTGGCGCCAGCGCGTATCAGTCGTTTGATGAGTTCGATAGCTTCCCCATGCTTTGGCTGTTCTCCCTTCTTGTGCTGGTCTCTGCCGTGCGGTGCGAATCCACAGCATAAATGCAATGCAGACTCGTCACCATATTCTAAGTCCAGCTCGTTGTGCAAGTTGATATCGAAACCCATATCCAACAGAAGTATGGCCTCTCTGTAGAGACGCAAATGACACAAAGCTTTGATCAGTGATAGGTCCGTATTGTAGTACCAGCGCCTCAGTACAAAATTGACATTCGCTCCATGGTCGCGGAACCAGCTTCCGAACAGCTGGATACGACTTGAAAGAGCCACCACAGCAAATGGCGTATCTCCAAAGGCGTCCGGTACATCGATGCCTGCGTTTGGACCTTCGAGACACCCCGCCCGGTGAAGCATGGCGTATATCCTTTCAAGAGCCTCCACGTTCTCATACTTGCCCGCAGCAACATGCAGGGGTGTTGATGGGTCCAATCGCGGGGTCGTCTCGTCGATATATCTGCCGAGGCGAGCCGCAGATCCGGATAGCGTTGGTTCTTCCTCAACAAATTGTTTTGCCTCCGCGGACACAGTATCGTCTGATTCTGTGGCCCGTGCCAGACCGAAGCGATCAATCAGCATCTCGGCGCAGTCAAGGTTCCCTTTGCACACTGCCACATGCAGAGGAGACCATCTTGTCACTAGCTTCTCTGCGAATACTTGGAAGTCGTCTGCTTCATGCGAAACGTCAAGGGGCGGGGTGCGCCGAAGAGATAGATCATGACAGGGGCAAACACCTCTGCCAGCTGAGTTTGGATTCGCACCATGGTCCAGAAGAATAGACAAAAGTCCGATATCATCTCTTGTAGCAGCGACGTGCAAAGGAGTCCAGTAGTAAACCTTTGTAACCCAAAGGTGCGGCTTGATTGACGTTGGTGTGCCGTAGTATGAGTTCGGTGCCGAGTCACTGACAGATTCAGAGTACGTGGGGCTGTGAGCGTTTCCGTCATTCTCAAGATGATTATCAAGTTCAGGGGGATGCATCAGAGAATTATCCGACTCCTGAGGCGGACACGAAGGTATCCATCCCAGTGGACGATAACAGCTGTCCAGATTGTGGCGCGACGTGATGCGAAGGTTAGGGTCTGCTCCAGCGATCAAGCACAATTTAACGACCTCGTTCAACCCCTCTTTGAGACCATAATCCATAGACTTTGCACCACCAGATTCCAAAATGTCTGTCGAGTAAAGGACGGGGTTGGCGATGGCGTGAAGTCTACAGCTGGCTCTGGTGAGGCCGACAAGGCGAGGTGATCCAAACGCGGCGACGTCCTGGGATATGGCGTAAAGAATTTCCGTTGGCAGTTCTTCGAAATACATTGTGTGGATGGGTATTGAAGCAGGGTGTTGTGTTGAGTCAGGGCCAGTAGATTTGGGAAATGTGACATTTGGCTGTCGGTGCTTCAGAACTGTAGACGATACACGAGGAACGATTGATGAAGAGATCTTGCGAGACTGCGTTGACGTTTCACTACCGGAGCAACTCCCACGTCGGGGTTGTTTGCCGACAGCAAGGTGCAGGCGATCTGGGTCATAGAGTACTATCAAATCACTGTTAAATTGAGCGGACAGCTTAATACCACCCTAGCAGACATGGGTAAAATGGACTGATCCCTGCAGACCTTCAAGACGCGTCGAGTGACGCGTTGAACCCTGACCCTCGGGTTATGGGGGTGTTTCCGACGCACACAAGACATAACGGGAACCTTGGAACAAGGAACATACATACGTAAAGTCTGACTGCAATAAGAGGAGGTTGTAGGACTGCACGCAGAAAGAAAAATGTAAGATTAACTGTTATATTAGATACTCAGTGAAAACGCATAGGTTTCTTGTTCTCCATTCATCTAGAATACTAGCAGTGTTAGTCTTGTGAGCCTTACATACGGGCCATTCTGGTTATGTTTTCCAAAAATCAGCAGAGGCAAAAGATGTGAATTGCTTGCTGGAGGGAAGATTCTTCGGTGTGTAAGTGACAGCCAGTGGATACCCGGTGTTATATGTTTTTAAACCTCTGATACTCGAGTAGGATTAGAAGAGCACTTCGAACCCAGACTGATAAGGCTGTCTCTTCTGACCTAATCTTGGCTTTATAGGTCACCAGGTTGCAGAGAATTGCAGAGGGAACTACCTGTAAATTGGAGGGCGCTGTTTTATGTGTAGTCACGGCTATACTGAGCCTCGAATGTGTCTAGGTGACTGCTTTGACCCACTGAGAACAATATGGCTTGCGGATCATACGCTTCACTCTTAAGCAAAGGGGTAAACCGTGGCGGCTTGCTGTTGGGTTACCTGTGGAATTGGAAAAGTGTTAACAGGGCTTTTCTAAGACCCAAGTAATGGTGTTATGCCCACAGTCGACTACCAGTACAGCAAGGACTGATTTCATTCGTGAAGCGACAATGCCGACCGCTTCAAATGTTCATTTCATAGCAGGGAGCGGATTGGAAACTGGACGATGACCTCCCGTGTGCTGAGTACCTGCAAAGGCCTGATCAAGGGCCTGGGCCGATTTCCCGGGATGGTCGGCGTCTTCATTGTGGTCTTCACATTTCGCATTCACTGTCCGGCACCACAGAATCGCAAACGGTTCAATTTGAAGTGACTGGCCTCACTTCACAGCAACTGGAGTCCATGAGTAGCCCGCTTCGCTCCGCAGTCGGTCCCAGCATCTGGTTCCCTTGCTTCCAGACGAGATCAGCAGACAAGCGAATTTTCCCCAATCCTCAAGGGGCTGAAGCAACCGGCGAAGCCATCCACTCTTTCCTCAACCACACGTTTCAGGCTTCTTCAGCACAATGAGGTCTCTTGCCCTATCCGCCATCGCGATTTGCTCTGCTTTCATGCTGGCAGCAGCGTCTTACGTGAGTCTACACCAAACACTAACATGTAGTTGACGCTCCAAAGTTGACATTTACCCCCAATTAGGTCCCGGCCAAGAATCTGACAGCCCCCGACCCAAAGTACCGTGTGGTCGACATCTCCTGGGCTGTCGAGACGATCCCCGGCAACACATCGTCCACTATAATTCTTAACGGCACGCTGCAGGAGGTTGATCAGCAACTCATCGACATAAACCCTGACTACATGGATCTACTCAACAAATACCGGGCGTCGCATCCCTCGATGCCTTTTCAGGATGTCGTAGGCGCCATGGGATCCATGGACGACCGCCGTGATTGTGGTTATTGCCAAGTCTGCACCAAGCGCTGGCCTCGTACGTACAGCATCCACACCTTTTTCGCCCAAGTAGCATGAGACTAACACGGACCAGCCGCCGGTGTTGGGACCACACTCGACGTCATCAAGAGACTCGACGCTGCCACCAGTCGCCCATACATGCCACGTCGATCTTGCGGCATGGTCAACTGCGCCGGTGGTAGCCAAGCCTGGTTGTGCAACGATAACAACGAGCAGCTGAATTTGGACTCATGGTCTCAGGTCGCAAGAGCTGTGGAGGACATCGCGCGCCAGTGTTTCTGGTTAGAGAAGGAAAACGAGCACCTCTACCCCGTGACCGGCGGCCAGATTTTCGAGCCGAATGGATGGAACGTCATCGTTCGAGGCGACAGCGGCTGTGGATAATCTTGTTTAACAATGAATCACACAATCAAGTGTGCTCATGAGCGGGAGCCCTTTTTGAAATTCAATTTCGGTCAGCAGATCAAAAGTCATTTCCTCTACAAGGTGTGGATGACGGTATTATACCTGGCTGTATCAATGAATATACAAGGAGCGTCATGGGGGCGTTGGAAGTGGGTTGAAGACGTCTAGGTCATAGAAGATTCGGGGACAGGCCCACTCCTCTGTCTGTAGGTCGGGGACACGGATTGAGCGCTCTGGTCCTAGCAAGTCAGACAAAAACATCTATTGCTTTAGCACCCTTAGCCCATCTTGCCACACCCTCAAACTCTCAGCTCGCCAAACTTGTCATCCCCTGGAAAGTGAGGGAGTATTCAAGTTGCCTATACTACCTACTGAGTGGATGAACAAAACTGGAGCAGCTACCCTACTACGCCCCCTTTTGCCAATGGCGCAACACCAAGCTTCGAACAGTCACGTATATGGAAGAAGACGTTTGCAACTGACCACATGAGCCACACCATCTTGCTGTGCCTCCTACTGGTACCCTTCGATGACCTTGTGAATCATTAGAGCCCCACTACTGATACTACACCCATTTTGTCCGAAGGAGTTCCTAGCGTTCCCGTGCAGGGAACAGACCCAACGAACCAACGGACCAATACTCCTCTATTTGAACCAATCATTACACGCCATCGTTTATCAAGGCCTACTAAATAAACGTCTAGTCAGGCATTCGACATATTAATACCCCGCCAAGACCACATCTTTCTCTCTCGTCCCTTTCCCCCTCCCAGAATTGACGTACGAAACATGTCGGGAACATCTTCAATCAAGATTGCCGTCATTGGCGGCGGCCTGGCCGGCGCAACCATTGCAAACGCCCTCATCCGACATGCCCACCTTGATGTCCACATCTACGAGTCAGCGCCCGAGTTCTCGGAGCGCGGTGCAGCCGTCGGACTTGCCAGCGATGCGCAACGGGCTCTGGCGCAAGTGATGGGCGCGGCAGAGGCTAGCGCTCTGCTTGAGAAGGCCGGCGCCGTAGCGCAAGCCTCCACGCGGCTGTGCATTGTGAGACATAACCTAACACCTGAGTTGAACGGGTACGTCCGTGACTTGGTTCTAACGATGATTCACAGGGATCAGGCCCGCGCGCAGGAACCGTCATGATGGATCTCGGCGGCGGCGACCCCAAGGACGCCGGGAGGGTTGTCCACCGCGCCTCACTCTTGCGGGAACTCCTGGCTCCCCTTCCTACCAGCCGGCTTCACGCAAACAAGGCACTCTCCGGGATCAACCCTGGTGCTAATGCTGAAGATGGTGTCAAGGTCACCTTTCGAGACGGGCAAGAGGAGACTTTCCACGCGGTCATCGGCGCAGACGGCATCTTTGGCGCAGTGAGGCGGCATGTGCTGCAGGGTGCTGCTGATGCCGAGGGAGCTTCGCCTGCCGGGTTCTGGGACTGCAGGAATCTCGTCCCGTTCGAGAAGGCGCGGGACACCCTCGGCGCGGAGTTCTTCGAGCAGGACCGGCAGTATGGATGGGCTGGGAACGGGGCGTTCATCATGCATGATGTCTTGGAGAACAGGACCAAGGTGCAGTGTGTCGTATCGGCTGTCGAGAAAGACCACCCTAATGACCGCAAGAGGGCCTTGACGCGGGAGTTCCTGGAGGAGACCTTGAGTGACTGGCTTGACGGGCCAGTTGGCAAGGGTATGATAGAGGTGAGATGCACCCTCTCGCGTGTTATAAACAGTCTCGTTATTCTTTGAATGCTGACGATAACGTGCCGGACAGCTTATGCTCGACCAAGATGACCCCCAGGCGTATTCTCAGTGGGAACACAAGTCGACTAGCACATTCGCCAACGGCCGGGTTTGCATCGCCGGTGATGCTGCCCATGCCACGACACCGTGGCAGGGCGCTGGTGCTGGACAGGCCTTCGAGGATGCTTTGATTCTGGGGACACTGCTTGGCGAGATCAAGCGCCCGTCGGAGATTGCTAACGCTTTCCAGGCCTACAGCACTGTCAGGAAGGAGAGGTGTCAGAGAGTCATTGACTCTAGCAGAGGAACGGGGCAGATCTTCTGTGGTCAAAACCCTGAGGCTGGCTTGGAACCCGACAAGATGATGGGCCTCCTGGCCCCAAGATGGGGCTTCATTGGCGGTATCGATTTTGATGCTTATAAAGAAGAGGCACTGGCGAAAATGAAGGAGCTTCAGGAAGTTTAAGTCACGGCAAAGAATGAAAACCGTGCACCTTTACTCGACTTGAGTCCTCACCCATGTCACACAACATTTGTTCCCAGGTTACCAAATCAACCATTTGAGCAACGCAACCGTACCTAGGTCCCTACCAAGTTTTCTCAACTATCTCAAAATATTTTTCACCTTGACTGTCTGGATTCATACCTGCATCGATGGGCTACCCTGCATCCCAAGCCCTCGTGACGGCCCGGGCCCAACACAACCATTGGACTTCTTTCTTCTCAATCGCCACCATTCACATTCAAGCATTTCGGACAATATTAGTACTATTGACAATCTGGCACGCCCAGATCGCACACCTGACCGTAAGATGTCCAATCAGCCGAGCCGCCCAAAGCTGCGGGACGAGCCGGCCGACTTTAAAGTCCAGTCCGAGGATCGTCCCGCGTCATTTTCACCTCGACCCTCTGAGGTGCCTCCCGAAGCCCTTTATGAGTCCCGGGCGGGCCGCGAGCTGCAAAGGGCGCCCGCCCGGAGCCCACGAGATAAAGGAACGCCGCACGGCTTGCCGAGGGGTGGCCCAGTGGGAGTCCCGGGCGCCCCTCTCCATTGAGATCTTCATTCCGGCTCCGCTATGCACCACCCGCCCCAAATACGTGGCTATTTGACCCAAGGCGGGTGGGCATCGTCGACAGAAAAAGGGAAAAAATGGGAGGCCCCCCCCTGAGAACTCCTGGATAAAATGGTTCCTGGGCTAGTCGAGCGTCAATCTGGTTTTGTCCTACACTAACTAGTCCAAGTAAAACGATGTTCTAGAAAGAAGACTGCAAGGCGTGTCGCGAGAGCTACTACCAAACGTGGGTCGACCCAGGCTGCACATGCATCTGCACAAGTGGAGAAGATCCCAGCACACAAGCCAGCGATGCTGACCCGCCGTGGCGCGTTCCGCCAACGAGGCATGGACCTGCCCAAGATCCAGACAAGTAAGCAAGTTTGATCTGATCTCAGCAAAAGCCCAACCCAAGCAAGGCGCACACACAAAACAACCGCTGACCGAGCCTAACCAGACATCAGCCAGGTTGAGGCGGCCACACCAACAACAACCACAGCAAGCCCAATCCTCGACGTGGACGCCGAGCTGTCCGAGTTCATCAGGATCGACGACAGCTGCCTGGACTTCCTGACGCCAACAAGCGGTGTGTCCGACTCCACTGCCGCCACCGCCACACCCGGCGTGGGCGGCGACGACGACGTGCCCTGGCCGCGCCCGATGGACCGCGACATCCACGGGCGCAGCGACCTGAAGCGCACGGCGCCGCAGTGGGCAATTCAAGTGAGACTGGCTCTGAGCAGAGACTTTGAGCAGGACTCGACGACAGATCACGAGTTCGGGCGGGAGGACGGGGGTGCGTGGGGCCAGCGGCGGCCGTCGGTGGTGGACCGGAGGTTCTCGTACGGGCGCAAGATCCAGGCCGGGGGTGGCCGGCGCCCGTCGGACTTCAGCCTGAGGTCGCTGCCGCCGGGATTGCAGGTTCCCTACGAGGATATCCCGTTTGAACTGGTTCTATGTTCTGAGGAAGACAGTTTGTACAGTAATTGACTACATGACCTGAATGAAATACCAATGCAATTTCGAGCACCCAGTCAGCTTTTGTACGCCCGATCATCCATGCCCAGCCCGCGTCAGAGATACAATGCTTTTATGACAGGGACACCACTGTAGGCTAATTACCAGAGCTCACAAGTAGGCTCCTTGACGGGACACTTGAAGGCTTCTCGGAACTCCCGAGAGTTGGCGGTCGTACCCTTGAGAAGAGTTAACATGACTCATGTAAGCGAATAAAGGCGGGTTGACTTACCTGAATTCTGTAGGAAGCAGGGCTGTGAGGGTCCGTGTAGATCCTCCTGATAGCCTCCTCCTCCCTCGTCTTCCCACACCAGGTCAGACCATAGGCGAGGAAGAATATTTGCTCCTTCGAGAAGTAGTCTAGGCCGGGAAGAATAAGGTCCTCCTTCTCATCATCACGACGACGCCAAGACTGGAATGCAGCAGTGAGACCGCCAGCATCGGCGATGTTCTCACCGAGGGTGAGCTTCCCGTTGATGGGCAGATCGCCGTCCTTGGTCGGGATGGTATAGTTGTGATACTGCTCCACGAAGCAGTCCGTCTTGTGCTTGAAGGCCTTGATGGTGGACTCATCCCACCAGTCGCTATAGTTGCCATTCTGGTCGTAGTTCCTGCCAGAGGAGTCAAAAGCGTGTGACAACTCGTGACCTGCCACTGCGCCGAAGGCACCATATGACAGGTACTTAGGAAGGGACGGATCGTAGAAGACCGGAGCCTGCATGATACCGGCAGGGAAAACGATCTCGTTGCCGGGTGGGTTGTAGTATGCATTCACCGTCGGCGCGGACATGCCCCACTCGGCCTTGTCTACAGGCTTGCCGGCCTGGGCCCACTCGCGCCTCACGTCGTCTCTGGTGGACGAGAGTCGGTTGGCAAAGAATGAATCGGCGGATACATTGACGCTGCTGTAGTACTTTTGAAGTTCTTTCGCGTTGGTGACATCCGGGCTCTGCGTGGGGTATCCAATCTTCTGCCGGATGAGATGCACTTTGTCAATAGCAAACTCGCGCACCTTCTCAGTCATCCATTCGGAGTCGTTGAGCTTGACGATGAAGGAGTCCTTGATGTCGTGGATGATTTGGTCACCCAGGTCCTTCGCCTCTTTGGAGAAAGCGCGTTCGATAAAGAAGCGGCTGAGAATCCAGGCTAGAAGAACGAGTGGTTAGTGAGAGTGACACATCTCATACGGTTGCGATGACTTACGAAGATCGCTGTCGACGACACTGACGCAGGTCCTCCATCGTTCTGCCTTGACATCAGGTTCCTTGCCCTGAAGCTTGTTGTTGAACCTGCGGAGGGGCTCAACGCTGTCATCCTCTACAGAACCACCCCACGTTTGCACCACTTTCCAGGCAAGGTATGCTTGGATGACCTCACGGCTCTCTGATTCGAGGATTTTTGCGAGAGACTTTAGATATTCCGGAGATGCCACAATGATCTTGGAAGGCTTGTAGTCACCAGCGAAGAGACGAACAATGTCCTTGACTGAAATTTCAGGGTTGTATGCTTCGGCCTCATCCAAGGTTCGAGGGTTGTAAACCTTAGTGATGTCAGAGAGATCCTCGGGATCGGGCGATGCTGCGGCCAGGCTGTACTCGAAATCAACCAAGCTGTCGACGAGCTTCTTGTTCAGCGTTGCAGGCATGTCTGGGCTGTCAAACGTGGAGAGCACGTTATGCTTGGGCGAAGCTTCCTTGCGCAAAGCCTCGAGGACGGTACCGATCGTCTCTTTGTACGCAGTGACGATCTCGGTCCGGTTGTAATACTGCTTCGATGGTAGACCAAAAGACCACGGGGGGCTGAGGGAGATGATGTTGGAATCGGGATCCTTGTCATCGGCACCGACACCGATGGAGATAGGACCTCTGATTCCATTGCCAATGAGATATTCCACAGCATCAGTGAGCGAGGTATCCTTCTTTCCCTTTGGCTTCTTCACTGGGTACAGCTCTCCGAGTCCGGTGAGGAGGTCCAGCAAAGGCTTAGAACCGATCGACTTCAGCTGAGTCTCGTTCAAGCACGCGTTGTAGCCATCGTGCAACTTGCGGTAGATCTCCTTGTCTGGTGAAGATGCAGTCCAGAACAGGGAGGTCTGTGCAGGCTCTGAGGATTCCAGGATACGCTTGAGAAGGAGCTGACCTTCCTCGCTCATGATCTGAAGACTGCCAACGCCGGTCTGGTCTTCCCGGATCTCGTGGACGGCATCGAAACCCTCACAAACATATGTGCGGAAGTCATCACAGGGGTCAAGATCCTTGTATCTGGTGTCGTTGTTAGTGCACACGGTGTGAGACAAATATTGCGTTGGGGAAGCGCCCACCTCGATGAGATACTGCGGAGAAGTGTTGAGGCGGCGAGGACACAGCCGGCTGAGGTGCATATTTCAGCTCCCTCGCCTGGGGTCGGCTCGGAAGGTGGCTGTTCTTCATCATCGCCGCCGGATGTCTGGATGAAAGCGGTCACGAGGAACAAGACGACGAATACAGCAAGAAGTGCGGTCAGGACGAGGTTGACGGTGTGGGAAGAGATCCAGCTCTTCGCGCGGTGCCAAGTCGAGGGAGGAGTGTGGGCGTCCCCGCGCTCTTCAGTGCCGTCATTGCCCCGTAAAAGAGGCGTGCTCTCGTGAGCGTTGTTGTTCGACATCTTGATATAATTACAAGATGCCCAAAGTGTTTTGGAGATGGAAAAGAGAGTGTAGGCCGGGAGGTGGTTGACCTGACGGGATGAACGTAGTAGACCGCATGTCGTAAAGTGGAGCTGCCTGAAACGAGTCGGGGTGAGTTGGCCACCATCATGATTACGTAACAGTGTTGTTGAGGTGGCAGAGTGGCTGGGAAGTACCCACGTACCGCCACGTGCAATTCCTACGTTCTTGACAATACTAACAATCTCTCTCATAACGACAAGGCCCATGACCACGCTCGCAAGGGCCATCGAGAACCAATTTATCGCCCTTCTCAAGGTTGATTGTATCTCGCGTCTCCATAGCGAGGATTGCCTCTCGAGACGTTGCTTATGTGCACTCGCTCACATGTCACTCAAAACGCGAGTTGCGCCGGCCCGGTTCGTCGTGTTAAGGCCATCGCCCTGGTTTCTCGCGGGCATGGGGATCAAGAACCCAATGTATTGAGTCGCTCATTGCAATCTATCGGCCCCCTTTACCTCATCTACCTACTGGTCGTCCGGCAGCCCCACCATCTTCAACGAGTCCCTCCAGAGCCTCGCCTCTCCCTCGGGATTGTAAGCATATGCTGCATACCCCTGCGCCTCGATGCCCTTGCCGCTCGCGAGGCTTGTCCTCCCACAGTCAGCAAGAAACTCTCCCCCTTTGTGTTCCCACTCCTGGCCGATTGCAGCCCACACGGTCGTTGCCGCACCCTGCTCTGGCGACTTCATCGATTTCGATATCTCATCATTGTTCATCCCTTCAACCATGGCAGGATCGAGATGCTGCATAAGCCCTGTCAAGATGATACCAGGATGGAGGCTCGTGGCGTGGAGTCCCCGCGATCCGTAGCGCCGCTCAATCTCGTTGGCCATGTAGATGTTGGCCGTTTTTGACTGTCCGTACGAGACCCACGCATCGTATCCGCCCTTCTCAAAATTGTAGTTGCCCGACTCGTTGATTGGTGCAACATTGTGGGCGGAGGAAGAGAGGTTTACGACTCGGGATGAGGGTTCAGGGCTGGCGCTGGCGAGGAGGGCTGGCTTCAAGAGTTGAAAGAATAGGAAGTGGGAGAGGTGGTTGACCCCGAACTGCATCTCAATGCCGTCCTTGGTGTACTCCAGATTCGGGAGAGCCATGACGCCGGCGTTATTGATGAGGATATTGACCTGGCCGTTTGACTTCTGGAGGATGGTCTTCGCGGCGCCACGCACACTGCCCAGGGAAGTATTGTCCATCTCGATTAATTCGGCACGCCCCGACTCAAGGATTGAACCCAGGGCAGCCTTGGCTTTTTCCAGGTTTCGCGCCGTCAGGAACAGCTTTGCTCTCGTCAGAGACAGAGCCCGAGCTGTCTCGATGCCAATTCCGGACGAGGTACCGGTGATGACGATAACTTTCCCGGCTAGCTTGCCCTCTGCCCCTTCGTCCTTGATGATCTGAAGGGCTGTTGGGCGGGCGTCGCCCGGGCCAGCAAGGTTCGCATGGGCTTCTGCGTAGCGGGACATGGTGACTGAGTGAAGAAAGTTGGGAATTTACAATCAAGTGATGATGGTACACAATATTTTGAATTTGGATTTGGGAGCCTCGGTGAACTATTTATTCTTCTGACAGCTGGGCCCATTTCGGCGTTAATACGCGTATTCAATAGAAAAGCCAACGGAGTTTCCTAGACCCCTGCCAGTGATGCTCAGACGGCGGCACACCGGGAGTCAATATGCAATTAGCTTTGTCTTACAAAGCATGACTCAAGAAGTACTCTTAGAATGAGCCAAGTAGCCTTCACCGTTGCATGATTTAGAGCCGCGCCTTGTTGTGAGGATGACTTTTTTGCCATTTACGGCCTAGCTCCCATGCCCACTCCCCCCACCTTTTGACCTCAGCGTCGTCAGCCTCGCGGAATTTTGTTTGACCTGCGACCTAGTTCCTGCCGAATATGACAATTTTTCCTCATTCTGTCTAGCTTGCGGCCTCAATTTTGTCCTTGTTGTATTGCTTAGCGAACTTGAAGCGGCTGCCGGGGATAGATAACTGGGATAACACCAGCTGTCTGCTACCTCCACTATAAGAACCCACGACAAGCGGAAACCAGGACGGAAATGGAGCAAAGATTGATCCAGGTGCCTCGGCTCCTGGGCGAGGGAGAGGAGCTGGTCAGCGATCGTTCCGAGCATGCCGAGGCAAAGGCCGACGAGCAGCGCCGAAGGATCCAGAACCGGAAGAACCAAAGAGCACGCCGTAAATCCGTCCTCGCTGCCATAGGCCCTTGGCTGTCACTCTTCTCACTAACGGCTGCAGGACTGCGGCTCAAGGGCAAAGACGCGGGAGCCAGCCAGAGGCCGCGTCCATTCGAGATCAGACGTTGGCGCCTTGATGAGCACGACGTTGTTGTTCCTGAGGGGACCTCGCCAATATTAGGGGGCGCATCAACCACGCACATATCCCCTCGGCCACTTCACACATACATAGACTCATCGGCTACTACAATCGAGCACACCAGTATCCCCCGAGAATCTCAACTCACCGCCTACCATCGGCCATCTTCAACCCTTGACCCCCAGCCCTTCACTTTCCCCTTGTCCTCGGATCACCTTCTCCACCTCATCCAGCACAACGTCTTCCGCGCATTCATCACCAACAAGCGCGCCCTCATAATCCCGGGTGGAGATCCGTCCAACTGTCTGATCAGCGGGCCATACCGTCACGACACGAGCCCCCACCCCTTCCACCCCAACATCCCCCCCTCCCTTGCCCCAACCACCCTCCAGCGAGACCGCTACCACTCCATCTGGGTCAGTTCCATCCCATTCCCCCGCATGCGCGACAACTTCATCAGGCATGAGGGCCTCTTCGACCCCTGGGACCTGATGCACGACCTGATCGGCGATTTCATGATCACCATGCCAGCTGCATGCGTGGGAGGCCCCCCAACTGCGACCCGGCGGCCATCCTTACTGACTTTCCCATCTGGGAGCGTTAATGATGCGGATGATGAAATCACGGGCGGGCGCAAGGGACTCATCGTCTGGGGCGAGCCGCACGAGACGCAGAGCTGGGAGGCCACGCCTGGCTTTCTCGCCAAGTGGGCGTGGGCCGTGGAGGGCTGCGAGGAGCTGGTCGAGACGAGCAACCGCTGGAGGATGCACAGAGGGGAGGAACCTATGCGGCTCTCATTGTCGAAGAGCTGGTCGCCGCTCCGCCACCACTGACACTTGCAGTGACAGGTGGAGTTTGAAGGCTTAGATGTGAATAGTAACTCCTCTGCAGTCTGGCAAATCCTCGTTGGATGGACGAAAGGCTCGTGTTCACCTCAGTGGGCCACGTACGCCTGTATGTAAGGCATACTCTCAACATGCACAGGCTATGCCGAACCGTAGATGCATGCCTTTTAGAATACAGGGTACGTAGTTAGGCAGCCGTTTGTTACAGGAGAAGGCCCTGTCTGTTAGTAGGTCCGAATAAGACCTCAGGATGCTCTACGTCACAGCTCAATCTGTCTCTTCTAGAATCTAAGTCTCTATAAGATGGCAGTCCATTGCTAATCACAAACTACTTATTTACCAGTGTCTTGCATCCAAGGACTTAGCACTAATATCACCATAGGTTCATGCGGAAAGATGTCGAACTTGATGAATTAAATCTAGCACACAACTCTGGCCCCAGATAGTCCCTCATAGACCAGGCCATGCCCAGTGATTCGACAGTTTTTAAAGAATGACAGTGTGCAACAACTAATGCTATCTATACATACTCTCACAGCCCGAGATCCGAAAAGATCAACAAAGTGCAGCAGCACTGCTTACATGCCATCCCAGATATGACCCATCAGGCGGTTGGCAGCATCGCGGACATAGGAGGCCGTCGCACCCATGGGGTCGTTGAGGTCCTTCTTGTTGACAGAGCCAGAGTTGTAGCCACGGAAGGCCTCGTAGTAGTTCCCGTACTTGGCCTTGAGCTGCTTCAGGCCGTCGCCGTCCTTGGTGCCCTCGGTGCCGTCACGGATCATCTGGAGGATGCTGCCGGCCGGGTCCTTGGGGTTGAACTCGGCGCCGTTGTGGGACTGCATCAGGCCCGGGTTACGGACTCCGTTGTTGGTCTGATGAGATAAGGATGGTTAGCTGTCTGATGTTCTAGGAATGTAGGGCTAGCATTTATCCTCGCTCGCTCCGGTGTACTTACGGTCTTGACACGGACGTTGCCACCAGACTCCTGCACGATGATGCACAGGATCACACGGTGGTCGACGCCCGACTCCTTGGCGACGGTCTCGATCGACTTCTTGATAAGCGCGATCTCGGAGTCCGAGTCGTGGAACTTCATCAGGCGCTCGTTGTCCTTCCAGAGCGTGTCCCAGCTGGCCCACTCGGACGGGTTCGGGAAGTTGGACGCGGGCCCGCTGTACTGGACGTAGCCCTTGCCCTTGCCCGGCTGCGAGCCGCCGCCGCCGGAGCTGGGGAGCTTGAGGACCTGGCCGACCTGGAGCTTCTTGGGGTCCACGCCGGGGTTGGCGGCCTGGAGCGCCTCGAGGGAGATTCCATGGCTCTGAGCGATGGAGAAGAGGGTGTCGCCGGCCTTGACTGTGTAGCTCATTTTGACTGGAAGATGGTGTAAAATTGGTGGTTATTGAATTGTATGTTTGTGTAGATCAGAGTGTCTTGTACAGAATTGATGAATGTGATGTCTACTAAGAAATCGGTCTGTATAGGAAACGGCAAGGACAAGTCTTTTATACAATCTGGTGTCTCACAAGAATCAATTGAACAGAGTCAATGATTCTGGTCAACTCGGTCTCGTGCGCAACTCGTGACGATTCTTGCTGACCTCAGACCTTGAGGCCTCAGCTACAGACAGTGCAATTGCTAAGTGAGGCAAATGGAAACTCATCATGCGAGGGCCTCGTGAGGCGCAGGACCAGGCAGAGGATAGTTCAGCTACCGAGGTAAGCCGAATAGGATTTTGCAGTGTCGCACATGCAAGGCTGGGTAAAGGCGAAGGGACATCAATGACCTAATCCTTCCTGGACCGGCCGCCTTGTGACAGATTCCGTACAGTAAGCTACGGCCCAGCCGCAGAAAAGCCACTCGAGAAAGGCCATAAAGAGAAAATGCAGGTAAGCCCGCCCCCGCCGCTAGGTCTCACGCCCCAATGGTTCTCACGCCCCAATGGTCAGCTGAGCAATCCAGGGGCACAATACTGTTTGTCCACAAACGACCTAACAATAAACGTTACTTGTACGACGCCGTTTTCTACAGCATGTGCAGCTGGAACCAATTCGAGCAACCTCCAGCTTGGATTCAAATGCACGTGGCCACAACCTTCACCGTCTGAGGTGGTGGTCAATGAGGCCACGGTTGAGACGACATAGCTGCATGTCTAATTCAGGACTTGCTTGCCTGACGAATTATTTCGCCTATCAACCAAGAAACCAGGCAACGGGCAAAAGGAACTCTACCACGTGAAATGCCCAGAGAGCAGCTCGGCGGGCATAGTTGTTGGCGTAATTATACTGACCCCAGTACATTTCACTGACCCCACAACCACAATCGGCAGACCATGACGCGTCACTATTAGGAGAACATGTCGCCTCGATGGATTTATCGCCTCATCTAGGAAACCGCTTCCATGTTTAGGAGATATTCCTTTGCGCAGCACCACGAGTCTTTGCTGACAAACATCAGGGCCCCACGATTGGTCACAGCTTTGGGGCTTTCCCATCGTTGCACTCAAGTCCGAGTCGTAAGCGAGCTGCGACGTTAAGATGAATGACGGCATACCAAATGAGGAGGATGTTGCAACCATACAGCTCTGTGGAGATCTCCCCGAATCAGAATCCGGGACCACCCAGCTGGGACGGAAAGTGTGTTGCTGGGTTCCCCGCCTTGACTACACACCACGATTCGCGAGATGTTGGGACGGACCGTCTAGTCAACGGCTATGGATCTGGAAAGGCATAGCAGAATGATCTAGACCATATCTAATCACACGGTCTCACCACCCTCTCCAGGGACCTCAATGCGGAGATGACATTCTCTCCTCTCCGTAAGTCGTCGAGGCGTCTCACCTCAGCCAAGAAGTCTTATTCTTTGCCATCACCAATTGAGACAGCGAAGAGTATCAGAAGGAACAGAGGACCACCCAAGATGAGGAATCATATGGCCGCAGGGTGGTTCTACTCACCCAAACAGATCGGACGATACCTTCTCAGCCGGCCCACAAGCCTCGAGCCTCCCCGTGCCAAACTCCGCAACCCGATCCACATCCTGTCTGAGCTCGACCGCCACCAATGGCTGATGTTCGCCGCCGGGTTCTGGGGCTGGGCCTGGGATGCCTTCGACTTCTTCACCGTGTCCCTCACTGTGACTGAGATCGCCAAGGACTTTGGGGTATCAAATGCCGATGTGTCATGGGGTATCACGGTCACTCTGATGCTCCGCTCGGTTGGCGCATTGATATTTGGGATCATGTCCGATCGATATGGCCGCAAGTGGCCGATGGTAATCTGCCTGGTCCTGTTCATCATTCTGGAGCTTGCTTCCGGCTTCGCGCAGAATCTCAAGCAGTTCCTGGCCGTACGGTCGCTCTATGGCATAGCCATGGGTGGGCTCTTCGGCCCTGCTGCTGCGACGGCCTTGGAGGATCTTCCTTATGATGCGCGTGGACTGCTATCAGGTCTCTTCGAGCAAGGGTACGCTATGGGATACCTCCTGGCGGCTATCTTCTACCGTGCAGTGAGTGCAATGACCTGCAGATTTCTGCGTTGCAAAACAAATGCTGACTACGTCTCACCGGATAGCTCGTACCTACGACAACCCACGGATGGAGGTCGCTCTTCTGGTTTGGCGCGGGCCCTCCCGTTCTCATCATTGCCTTTCGACTATCTCTGCCGGAAACGAATGCCTTCCTCATTATGAAGGCTGAAAGAGAAGCCGCCATTGCCGCCGGAGAGGAGGGACATCGCACAGCCGCGCAGGGCCTAAGGGCTTGGCTCAAAGATGCTCGTGATGCCATCAAGCCGAACTGGTTCCTATTCGTCTACATGGTTGTACTCATGACCGGCTTCAACTCTACCAGCCACGGGTCTCAAGACTTCTATCCAACCTTCTTAAAGAACCGTAAGTAGTCGGCTTTTCGGCCACTATCCCAGTGTCTCTACCAGCATAGACGGTCCAAACTGATTGTTCACGTGCATAGAGGTGGAGCTCGATGCGACAGACGTGACAGTCATCAGCGTCGTCGGCCAGATCGGCGCCCTCATCGGCGGCACCACTCTGGGCTACATCAGCACCTTCTTCGGCCGGCGGCTGACAATGTGCACCGCCTGCATCTTCGGCGGCGCCATCCTCCCCGCGTACGTCATCCCACACTCAATGAAACTCGTCGCCAGCGCCTTCTTCCTGCAGTTCTTCGTCGGCGGCGTCTGGGGCCCCATCCCGATCCACCTGAGCGAGCTGTCCCCGGAGGCCCTCCGCGCGACCGCCGTCGGCCTCACGTACCAGCTTGGGAACTTGGCCTCGTCGGCGGCGGCCACGATCCAGGCCATCATCGGCGAGCGGTTCCCGCTCGAGCCCAAGGACGGGGTCAAGAGGTTCGACTACGGGAGGGTCATTGGCATCTTCATGGGGGCCGTGTGGGCGTATGACCTGTTGTTCCTCTTCCTTGGGCCCGAGATGAGCGAGGAGGAGAGGGCCGAGTTCGCTGCCTCTGCTAATGAATTTGAGAGGCTGCGGAAGTCGGGGGTTAGCCTGGCTGATATCGGCGCTGAGAGGGCCAAGGCTGCGATGTTGGAGAAGCAGGCATCCCGGGGCGAAGAGTACAACAACAACGAGAAACCTGTGGATGTTGAACATGTGGAAATGCAACGCGAAGTGGTTTAAGACTCAGCTTTCCTGGTAAATTTCGGATCATGTGGAGGTTTATCTATTCCATCTCAAGTGGGAGCACAATGATTGCTAAGAGGACGTCTCAGAATTGAGTTTTCACATCTCGTGGTTCTGCAGAGTTTTCTCACCAGGTATTCTGCGTGCGCTGTCCTGTCTTCATTCTTGAATCCTGCCCATTCCATTCCGCAAATTCAATATGCTTCGGCTCAAAAGTTTTCAAGCATCTGATCTCTCTAGACACTACCCCCTCCCCCTTTGAGAGTTGTCTTGTTCACCTGAGTCTGGATTTAACATGATAGCCAATGCGGCTCTTCCTGGAATGGATCAGTGAGCAGATGACATTGTCTCAGTTAGTAGGTTCTCATCGCATCAGAAAGTCTTGCGAGGCCCTCGCTCAGGATGCAACCCAGGCCCTTTTCTACACTTGTTTTGCAGTCTTGCGGCAACAGAGAGATTGTAGCGACACAAGTTAAAAGTCGTGTTTGGATGCCTGCTAAGCCTATAGGCCTAACTAGTAAGTTCGGACGACTGGCAGTAGAGAAGATTCTAGTATGATGGATAGGACGGATTTTTCTTATCTTGGCTGGTACAAGATCACTGTGGCATTGTCCAAGAACAACCGTCTTGAAAGGAAGTTTCTGGGCTCATTAGTCCGCGAATTGTTGTGTTCTATCGGTCCCTTGCGACCAGCCACTTTTTCGTTTTGGTCGATGCACACACTATATATGGTCCTCTGATTTACCTGCACTGGAGAATATGCGGACGAGATTACTTCAACGTGGGGATGGGATGAACAGGCTCCGTCACTACTGTCATTTGTGCCCTGTTTCAGACACCTGAGTATGGCTGAAATACATCCAATTACGGTCTCGTTTCAACGGAGCCTAGGACGCCATCAACATACCGAGGCTCAGGTTGAGAGTCACAGAGTCTAGCGCCATCGTGTTCTCGTGTGCAACAAGCGCTACAGGTTACATCGGGGCTTTCTGGTCCAGCCCTTGCATAAAACGTCAATTTCTTCACATTGACTTGGCAAGCTTTTCCCCATTTACAGTGGGTCTTGTGGGTTAGCCGCGAGCCTTCTGGAAGGTGTGTTCTCCATGCGCCAAGCAAGGCAGGCGAGTCGAGGGGGTAGCAACTCTGCCAAGTCCTCGGCTCGGCGGAGGAAGATGGGTCGTGAAGTAATTGTCAGTACGATTAGCCAAGGGTAGCTGCACGAATTTCGACGGGAAGCTAGGTCGTAGGCTTTTTTGTGACTGAGATTATTAGCGAACCCGTGGGCATAAATCTGATTTATGAAGAGATGTCATCCTTATGTTGTCTAATTAGTCCAAGTGACTGCGGACAGTATGAACACAAGCTATGGCCTCGCCCATTGATTACTAAGTGTCAAAACCCTGCCCCATTGTGTGAAGTGAACCCTGGTATAAAGACTGTTGGGCGGACAACTTTATCTCTAGGGTCTATCTAGCTCTTCTCGTGATCTATTGGGCCCTCATGGGCTGTGTGATGCGAATTCAGTACGGTGGCCAAGCAAAAAGGGGCGAATTCGTATTGAGCAGGGAGAGGAACTGCACAGGGATCTGCCACCTTATGCTAGCCTATTTATAGATATGCTTATTATTAACCGAGACCATCGGCAAAGATCAGTCTTGTTGGTCTTTTTCAACACAAGACGTCCGAAGAACTTGAACCGGCTTAAGACTCGTGCATAGAGATGCAGGTTCCGGCACTGCGCCTAGGACTGCAGCGAATTCTCTAGCTGGAGCAGGAGGTCAGCACAGTCGTTGAGGCAGCCTCCATACGGGTCACTTCGTTGGAGTTCCGTACAGCCTTGCCATTCCGGTTCGTGATTGCTGCGGGTTTGTCACAATTCCGTCGATACACAGCATTTCGCACCAGAGGTTTCCCGCGAGTGCGGCGCCTGGCTACATATCTGACGAGTTGGCGAGCCGATGCTCAAGTTGCCGCACAATCGAATTAGAGAGTTTTTTAAAGTTACTAATGGAAAGTAATTGATCCCAGTCGATTAGCTAGGTATCCGCTTCACCCCAATCAACCCCAGCATTGTCCCTTTCATGTCCCGCCCATAGTGGACCCCTTGATCGCTTCGATCCGAGGGAGAGAGGATGGGGAGGAATACCCTGGAAGCGAACACGGGAAAAGAGCCGAATGTGCCCACATCAGACGTAAATAGCCCACTATTTCCCTCGACAACTACCAAAGACAGCCACAGTGGATGCTGGAGAATAGAGAGCCGCGGCTCCAAGGGGGCCCGAAGCAGGGCACCTTGCCGGACGACGTTCATAAGAGAAGACCATCGTGATGATTCACAGGTTGTCTTCCCCTTCTCACCAATCTCACTAATTGCCTAGGTAGCTTTCACACAGCTGCTTCATCAGTCACTCGTTCACATTAGCTCACCATTTGGCTTAACTTGACTTGTCTTTCATTCTCTATAAATCAACCATCCATCACCCATCCATCCCCCCATCTCAGCAACATGCTTCCTTGCTCCGTTTTCACCATCATCTCCCTCGCAGCGGCCGCAGCCGCGAGCGCTATTCCCCGTGCCGATGGCGCCTGCGCCAACCCGGCCATCCGCAAGGAGTGGCGCGAGCTCACCGACGCCGAAAAGGCCGAGTACATCCGTGCCGCAGTATGTCTGCGCGGGCTCCCCAAGGCCAAGTATGCCGCCATCGACGCCGTCACCACGCGCATGGACGACCTGGTCTACACCCACTTCTCCCTGAACACGGAAATCCACTTTGTGGCCAACTTCCTCCCGTGGCACCGCTGGTACGTGAAGCTGCACGAGGATCTCCTGCGCGACGAGTGCGGCTTCACCGGGACCCAGCCGTACTGGGACTGGAGCATCGACGCCGACGCCGTGGACACGCCCAACTCGCCCGTCTTCGACCCCGTCACCGGGTTCGGCGGCGACGGCACGCGCACCGGCAGCGACGTGCCGGGCTTCCAGCGCTGCGTGGTCGACGGGCCCTTTGCCAACACGAACCTGACCCTGGCCATGGGCTGGCCCGACATGAACGTGGTCGGAGATCGCCTCCATTGCTTCGCGCGCGAGTTCAACGGCGGCATGGGCAGCGACGCAAACGGCGACCTAATCGTTGGCGATATGCAGGCCGGGGCGTACAACTCCAAGACCATGAACACCATCTACGCCTTCGACAGGTTTGCCGACATGGTTCAGATGCTCGAGGGCTTGCCGCACGCACAGAGTACGTCCTCCGTTTCCACGCTCATATCTCCTGGGTGAAGACTAACACTCCGCAGTCCACAGCATCATCTTTGGCGACATGGGTCCCGCCACCTCGCCCAATGAGCCTTTATTTTTCCTGCACCACGCCAACGTTGACCGCGCTTGGGCCAAGGTAAGCATCCCCCTGACTTCTTCCTTCGGCTTGCGAAGCGTGCACTTGCTAAACTTCATTGCAGTGGCAGGGCCGCAACGACACGCGACTGGCTGACTACACTGGCTTTCAAGACCCCGATAAGACCATTCCGGCCTCGATCAACGACGCCATGCCCATTATGGCCCTTGCTGACACTCAACCTATTGTTAAGGACTACATGGACATCCAGGCTGGCCCCTTGTGTTATACTTACTCATCTATGTAAATACTGTGCTAGCACTTGGTTTCGAACATAGCAATATAACTATAATGACTTGAAACCTTTTCCGGATAAGTATCTGCAGCAAATGCGAATCCTTCTAACAGAAAGGCTGTGATCAATCATCTAATGAGACCAGAGACCGTAACATTCTGGAGCATTTCCCTGTTGTCTGCTGCTACTAGAGGACTGATCCAAGAAGACTGGTCCAAGAAGGCTAGGAATGGATGACGCGGCGTAGCGATGCGTGCATGAGTGAGAGAAGATCGGCGGCCCTACCCCTCCAGATGTCTGGACCCTGGATGGCATGGAGAAGGAGTACTTCGATAATTCACACTCCAAGCTCTGAGGTAAATAATTAGGCGGATCCAGATGAGAGATATGATTCCCGGTTGGGTTGAGACGTAGATCAGGCTGGAGCATTTAATTTTGGAATGCTGCATATATTGTCACGCATGATCGTTGCTTTGTAGATTGGGTACACATGGACCCTCGGTTCTCTTCACGCCGTGCCATAGCCAGGTCTCTCAATACTTGCATAGTAGTGTTTGAATGAATCATACTAGCAGTTTTTCGTTCCTCGAAGTCTGCATCCATTTCGCTAGGAGTAGTGAGTGGAGGGGGAAGGGGGTACGGATATAGAATGCGAAATTTGAACCACAGTGTTCTTGGGAATCCCAGTGAACCAATGAAAGACAAGATGAAGAAAGAAGGAAAGGATTCAAAAAATGCTTTTCGAGGTGGGTTCACTCACTTCACCAGGTACACAGGGACACCACAGCCCCGGCCCCAATGCTCCCGCAAGCCATCTCGGCGAGCGCGGTCCCGACAGCCGTGAGTTTCTGGCGACATTGCCAGAGACAAATAGGGCGAGGGATGAAAGAGGAGGCTGAAGGAAAAGGAGAAATTCGATGATGTTGCCGCCTGCCGTACCGGTCCGAAATGTCCACCGGTGTTACTGCCATCCCGGTACAGGCTCGTTGGGTGTCCAGTTATTCCTACTCCCACAGTCAGTACTTCGCGGCCTACTAAGAAAGTTATGCGAGAAATGGACCAAGAAAGTGGCAAGGTGGCATTGGTAGCCGGGGCGAGGGCTCCGATGGCTTCGAGGGCGAAGGCGAAGGCTGGATCGGCCAGGGGACAGGCCGAAAGAATCGCCGTCGCCGTGATCGTCATAGTGTCGTCGTTTTGTCGTTGTCATATTGCGGTCTTGTCGCTGTCTTGTCGCTGTCGTGCCGCTGTCGTGTCGTGTTGTGTCGTGTTGTCGTTGTCTCGTTCTCGTGGTCTGGTTTTCATGTTGTGGCTGCCGTTGAATTGCCATCGTCATGTTGATGGTGGTAGTCGGGGTCGAGTTCGAGGTTGAGGCAGTCGTCCAAACAGCAGGTGTCCATGCCTGCATTGGGTGAGCCCACAGTGGCCATCGGGAGACAGGATGCAAGGACACATTAGACTTACTGTGGGTGGTAGGCTGGCTGGCTGGCTAGTTGGTTGTTTGATCCTAATTGCACATAGTTAGTCTTTGGTTGCCATGAGAGGAAAAGTTTCAAAACAAGACGGCGAAGAGAATTTGCTCTGTTTACTTGTAAGGTGCTGGCCGAGCAACTTCTCGAGGTGGTCCCTTCCTACTGTGGGCAAGCGCCCCTGTCGTCCCAGAGTCTTACCATCAGACCAGTAGACCTCTCCGTAGTGGCTGCTCAAAACGGTCATTCCAGTCGACTTCAGTCTGACTCTGCTGGGGACATTTCACGTTGCAAAATTTGTGGGGAAACACCTCGGAAAGACGCTGGGTGAACAGGAAATGTGTTATCAGTGACATTTTGCTTGATTGTTTCGGTGTATTTTGCAAAGGTCTGGAGCGGTCATGGAATCCTACACCGTACCTAGGTACTTACCTCGGGCCTTCCGCAGGATTGCAAGTAGACGTGCAAGGTGCCCGACTCTGATCGTTGTGCTGGGTACAGGGAAGCCATTGTAGATCAAGGAAGCCGCAGGGTGGGAAGGCAGACAGTTTGGACGAGGACACCATTCTGTTTGTCTCGCGACTGAGCACTAAAGCGTCGCTAACCCTGCGCCTACTTTAGAAATCTACACAAAAAGAAAAGCGACGATCCAAGAAGTGCCCAAGTTTTCAAACGGCAGGAGTACTTAACCCCCTAGCGTGGAAAAGCCACTTTGGGAAATCGGACAGCCAGCTCCGCATAAATAAGTAAGGCACCCTCTTGTCGCTCTCACGTCAAACCTTTCCTCGTGAAACCTTTCCTCGTGAAATATTTTCTCGAGAAATCTTTTCTCGTGCAACCTGTCCTCGATAGGCCGCGGGAGAATAAGAACCAGCCAGACCGCCAGCCAGACTACTTGCCTGCCTGCCCACCAACCAACCATCACAGTACGGTAAGTGTCTTGTCTTCTTTTCCCTCGCCTCCTGTCTCCTTATCGCGACCTGTTATGATAGCCTCCACTAGGTAATTTCCATCCTGATAACCGTTATGGGCTAACCTTGGATATAAGCATGGCCACCTACTATGAGGAGGAGTACGTTGAGGTGATGGCCTCGACTATCATCACCGCCACCTCTACCTCAACCCTCCTGGCGGGCGCCCCTCCCGCCTGTCCTGCCTGCCCGCCCGCCAGCCCACCTGCCTGCCTGCTTGCCTGCTTGCCTGCCGATCCTGCCGCTGCCGCTATTATCGCCGCTTTCCCCTTGGTTGTCGCTGCTGCGTTTGCGCACTTTGGCCCGGCCGTCGCGCATGCCGTTGCGTGCGGCTCTTCCTCCGGCATGGCGGAGGCAGTCGCGCCGCTGGTGCCCTCCGGGGTCAACGTCCTCGGCGCCGCCTTGTTTGGTTTGCTGGGCTGCTTTTCCCGCGCCGCTTGGGTGCGCCGACAGGGACAGGGACAGAGGCAGGGAGAGGGAGAGGCCGCGGTGGCGCCTGCCCGGGGCGTGCGCAGTGCTCACAGGAGCCTGGTCACCACCGAGCCACATACACGAGCAGTGAGGAGGCTTAAATAGCTTCAAAGAAATTCTCAACAAATACGTCATTCGTCCGCTACGAGATATGGTGGCTCCTGTCACGGTCGTCGACAGTGACAATCTGATATAATAAATGCGGATATTCATACCGGTTAGAACGGATATTTCACCGGATACAAACCACCTCGCACAGCCATTTTAGCCGTAGCATACAATTAATGCCCTACTACCAAATTAATATAGAGCGACGCTAAGTTAACTTTAATAATAATATTACCATCACCCTTATTATAAGCAGCTATTTTTATACTTTTTAAGATTATAAATTAATTAATTATATTCTTTTAAACTTTATTATATAATATATTATTTTATATCTAATATATATAAATTATAATCTCCTCTTAAGTACCCTTTTTGCTATTATCATTGCTAATAATATCCTCAATAGTTATAATTAGCATGATTCTTTCTACTTTTCATATTCTGGTCGCGTTAATAGAATCTTGCCAGCTAGTCTCACTTGATATATGCTCAAAACTCTGACGAAATCTTGGGCCTTCCCCTAAGCTGCCTCCAAGATTCTCATGCACGCTGTTACAACCCTGCGTATAGGACTGTTTCCCGGCAGCTCTCTCAGACGGTGCTCAGCGAGTCGCTCGAGCGTCTGCCGTTGTCGCCTCCCACTGGCCGTGTCAACGAGCAAGTTGAAGGCACTCCGCATAGATTCGTCACCTGCACTTTGAACCGAGGAGAACCCCCTGACAGTATCCACGCTCCTACCCAGCTCATGCACCAGCTCCCTAGCCGCGGCAAGAACAGACGCGGCCGCCGAGGTCCTCTCCGCGATTGTCAGCCGCAGCGAGTCGGCGGCACCCACCGGCGGCAAGCCAGGGATGACATCGGCCAGCTCGCGCTGCAGCCCCTGCACCTCCGCAGCCGCGCCGTCCACGGCCGGCCTGAGCATGCGCTCGACCCGCGCGCCGGCGCCGTCCATGTGCCCCTGCACCACCCGCCTGCCCACGTCGTCGAGCCGCGCGCACTCGCTCACCAGGAGCTGCAGCGCCGAGACCTCCCAGCCCGCGAGCCGGGCGAGCTCCAGGGCCTCCACGACCAGGAGCCTGGCGTGGTCGAGGTACGCGTCGAGGGCGGCGGCGGCACCAGCGGCCTGGCTGTTGTCAGCCGCGTGATACTCTGCGAGCAGCGTGCGGGACGCGGTCCGCAGGCGGGTCACCTCGCGCGACCTGGCTGCGATGCCGGCGTCGCTGTGCCGCCACCTCCTCCGCTCGTAGTGGAGCCTCCTGCGGGTGACGGCCGGCCCCGCGGTGCCCATCGCGCGGCGGTAGATGTACTCGGACAGGACGTCCTCGCCGACCTGCCCGAGCATCGAGACCGATCGCGAGAGCCAGGGCCACGCGGCCCGGCTGCGGAAGGCCCTCAGCAGGTCCCTCCTCGGGGTGAAGGAGAGGTAGAACGAGGACCGGATGGGTCTGCCGGCCCACTCGTGCACGGGGAACTTGAGTGCCTGGTGGCTGTATTTCGCGACGTCGACCGACCAGAAGCCCTCGCTGTACAGCCTGCTCATCATGGCGACCGGCACGGCTGTGACGCGGCGGACCATGGTCGGCGGGGGGTCGAGGAGCCAGATCGGCCAGCCGCACTCGTCGTTCTCGCCGTGGATGGGCGTGTTGCTTCGGTAATATGGCCTGGGCGTGGCGGTTGGAAAGGGCCATTGCTGGAGCCAGTTGATCACCGGAGGGAAGCCGTTTTTGGGGTCTAGTTCTGGGGTGGTGACCGGCACACCTCCCCATAACTTTAGGACATCTGCATGTCAGCAAATGAATGCATCGGAAGGTGATTGTACGGAGGCATACCTGGTTCTCAAACGCCCAGCCCTCTTCAGACCGCATCTCTCCTTGGAAACTGCGCACCGTCAGTACAGCGTAGGGCCGTTCCGGACTTTATGGCAGTCATGTCATGGAGCAATCGTCACATCGCCAAAGTCGCTATTGAAGCACTTCTTGCAGCAGACTTACAAGAATTGGGGAAATTGGCGTCCTCTTCCCCCTATCTTTGTGCCAAGACGTCGCAACAAATCCAGCTGTGTCTGTGGCAATTGGGAGAGGTCGAGACGAAAAGGGCCGTCATCGTCTGGTCTTTGTTGGCCCAAGGCAGGATCTGTGTTCCAATTGTCGTATTCTGTCATGATAGAAACGGCCATTCGCGCAGCATGCTACATTGTGGTCAGCATACTGGTTCCAAAGGAGAGCCAGTGGTAGACTGGGTGCGGGCCTCACTGCTAGCTCGTGAAGCAGGACCGAGGCGGCAGCCGTGCAGGTGACGAACTTCTCCGACTTGGAATAATTGGGAAGCAGGAGGGGCCACACAAGCTCTGGAGTCAGGCTGATTATGATGTCAAATCGGTTGGCGGGGCTGTTTGGCCGTCGCATAAAGATGGTGTGGGCGGCGTCTTGATCGTCTAGGGTGTCTGCGAACTGGAACTTGATGTATGTTTTTAGTATGTGCTCTGCGATTTCTGTTGATTGGAAACCGCTGTCGCGCAGGGCTAATGCTTCTGGATACATGTCATGGTCGTCGAGTTCGTAGTGGATGGCTGCAACGAGTCAACACGCTGTAGTGTGACATAGGCCGAAGTACGTCGCTTGACAAGTGTCAATAACTTACCGGACATATTGCCAAACAGCTCTGGAGGGACGCCGCCATCGGAATCATCTTTTTAAAGACATAGTCAGTTCTTACTCAAGAAATTGTTGGATTTGTTAAGTCATAGTGACCACTGCCGGGGTGAGCGCATCATGCTCAGGATTCAAATGTTTGACGACGCAGTAGCTTCTAGTGTCATACATGTGGAGATCATACGATCGACATGGATCCTTTTCTTTTTACAATAATGTCCATGAATGCTTACCATCATCGTCTTGATTTCGTGGTCGCACTGGTACCCGGGCCGTATCTATAGGCGAAAGCTTGTATATGTCGAGCATGGCACGCCAGTAGGGATGATTCGAGTACAGCACTTTAGACATAAGCTGAAATACTGGCTGTAGCGTATCCCATAGCTTATTATCCCTTTGGGCCTGTACATGTATAAATCAGAAATCAGAACCAGTGATCAAGAAGAACAAGGTGCCCCTTTGGAAAAGAGCAACATACCATATCCCACCGGTGATTTGATCCAGCCAAATTGTACCACATAATCGGTTTTTCTCGGGACTCGCCTTCTCGTGCATCCTGTGCCCAATTACCACGGCGGATGATCCTGGATTTTATCTGTTAATGTCCGTCGATAAATAAGCACAGAATGATACGCGCTATGGAGGAGTGTTCCTACGGGTGGATAGGAGATGCAAGACCGTCTAGCTGCGCATCTCTGCTACTCATACTGGGGTCAAAGGCTCCCTGTATCATCAGCTGTGGGCGGAAGATGTCAGCTCCCAGGTCGTCCCAGGCTGGACAGACTTCAAAGCCTCCCCGCTCACCTCGTCAGCAGTGTATCCGTGAAATACCATGCTCTGAAAGTCTTCTGTCCACCCTAGGGTATTTCCCAACCCTGCTTGACCACCGAGACCCCCCAGGCTTAAAGAGTTTGGCGACAACATGGACCGGCCGAGGTCATCACCTGGTGCTCTTTTGTCCCTTCCGAACCGCCTACGCATGAGGTCAGTAGAGATCTTAGCATACCAATTGCGCGACCCGCCCCCGCCTGTGAGCCGAAGGAAAACACACTCGATGAACTGGACGACTTACGTTGCATACTCGCTCGGAAAGACCCATTCCTCTGTCTCCCGGTCTTCGAACACGTCGTCTGGGCGGACAGCAGGGTGCCTGATGGGATACGGCGATTGCCTTGTGTTCATCCACTGTGGAACATACTTGTTGAACGTGCCCTGCAGCCCGGTTTGGAAAAAGTTGGGAAAGTTCGGCCCGCGCGCCTGGTTCTGCAGTTGTGTCCTGATGGCAGCGAGGTCGATACCCGCGGTGATATTGGTGATGTCCTCACTGTTATCCGGTCGGCTGTCATCACTGTCTGATGTAGCGCTGACATTGTAGTACTCTTCGTTGAGTGGGTCCGCCATGCTGTAGGATCGAAGCTGTGGCGGATAGATTTTGCAGCATTGGAATAGAAGAAGCTGACTACACTTGTTATCCCGGGGTATTGCGGTAAGAGACAGACATAGAATTAAATGGGCTTTCCACATGAGGTACACAGGTCGCTGTACGTGACAACAAAGGATCAATTTCTCTGCTTTGTCGGTTATTGAGTGTTCGTATGTAACCAGATCCGGAAAGCTGGATTACATCAACGTATAACAAAAGAAATGGAAATTTGGAATGCCATAAATTAATACAAGTTTGAAATAAAATATGAAACCTAGTGCAAGTAATTATCTACATAATTATCGTAGGTTACATTGATTAGATATGTTAATTAGGCTTATTAATCACGTATATGTATATGTAATGTGAGTGTATAAATCAAGTGTGCGAATTGGGTGTGGGTTTTACTGGTATACCAGGGGCTGGCTGTTTGTGTTTAAAGGTTGGCAAGGCACCTCAGAGTACTGTTCCAGGCAAAAGAGAAAGCTCGTTTCATAAAACAGGTATCGAGTAATTGGGGCCTCGACGTCAGAACAGGGTGCAGACTACAATGGTTTGTTCCACTCCTGGGGAAGATAGGCGGAACCCTTGGCTCTCATTTGGTGGTACGAACTGGCGTTGTTCTTGTATCTCACTTGTGTTTGCTAAAGCCATGTTCTATGCACGTGGAACCCTTTCCCAGACGAAGAGATGATGTTGAATGAGAGAGAAAGCAGGCGATAACTAATATTCGTGGGCTCAGTTCAGCTCATACCATTAGCGAGCTGCGTCTAGGTTATCTTTGCTCGCAGTGAAGTTTGGAGCCCAGTCTACATCGGCGTCCTCTTGGCTCTTTGATTTGGGCCGTCCCACAACGAATAAAGTAGAGTTGCACTTGGTAGAGATTTCACTAGGCAAATATAATACCTCTTGGATCTGTTGACGTTCAAGAAATGACTCCACTCAGTGGCCCGTAGCGAGCTCTATAGCTATTCCGCCTCGGAAGGGTACCTGTCTTCACTGCATTTCCCCTCGATACCCCTACAAAGAACGGCTTCCGCTCCATCCCGCAAGAAGTCATTGCTTTGAGTGCGGTGGACAAAGAGCAGCTCTAGAGATTTGGAAACACTATTCCTCCAATCTGGCATTAATCACAAGAACCACGATCTAAAATCGTCGTTGAAACGTTGGAACGCAAACACATTGGTTGCGATGTATTCACAAATTCCTATCACAGGCCTTGTTCTACCATTCATAATTGGATGTACTGCCAAAGTTCCAGGCAAAGAGAAAGGCTGCTTTCCGATGGCCGACCCCAGCAGGAACATCGCCCGACTCAGCTGGTACGATATTGGCGATGAAATTGCGGGAGACGCTGGGATCAGCCACATTTGCCAACAGGTCTCCGACGATACAACCTGGAATATAGGCACAGGCTCTGTGGTAAGACGGTTCAGAAAGGGACAGGGCTTTAAAGAAGACTAGTGTATATTGATGCTCTTTAGGTTCAAAAATGCGAATACCTCGCTGGTAACCATATCGACCTAGTCCTAACCAGCCTCAAAGGCCCACGTCCCACCTTCCAAACCTGCCTCTCGCTCATGAACCAAGTAAGGACTGTTTTGATCTACAAGAGGGTTTCAGACTAACCAACACTGTTTTTTTTTTCAGATCAGAACTGAATGCACATGGGGTGGAGACATGGTCCTAAATTCCCACGTTGTTGGAAATGAGCAGGTCCAGGTCCAGGTGACCGTCAACCTCGGTCGTGGCGGATGTTGATATATCTCGTTGTTTCAACAAATTTTCCTCTAGTTGTGGGTGATTCAGCATTTCATGGAGAGCCTTACCTTGGAGGTTGTCCCTGTGCCCTTGTTTGTGCCTTTGTTTACCGGTAGACTTGATAGCCGTCTGGTGGTGTGGGAATTGACCAGAACATATAAGAAGTTGTGCGATAGCTTCTGTTGTACACTTTGTCCCCTGATTGACTCAGTCTATGCAAGAGACTTTCTGACTGATTCCCCGACTCAACAACCTCGGAGCTGACATCTGGAGCCGCCGGACAATCTGGCATATGAAGTCGTCCAGCCCAAGCAACGTTGGCCGAGAGTCAGACGACATGGAGCGCTTGATAGCATTGAAAACATCCTACCAGGGGGAGGGGGGGTTTTTATCAACATCACACCACGATATCAATGGAATAGCGACATAATAATGACATACAATCAAGGTTCTAATATACTTTTTTTATATATACATTGCATTATTTACTCATCACTAATATATATACATTCCTAATATATTATAACATAATATCAACTCTTAATATAGGGGTAAAAAAAAGACCTCTTTTTTTCTCTTATCTCCAACCCAACTTTTTTTTACTCTTTACTAACTTAACTATTTACTATAAGAGGATCTATAGAATTACGGAAATATCTAAAAATAAACCTAGGTTTAAAGTTAATAAGGTTTAAACCAAAGCTTTTAATATAAAATTTCAATAATATCGACTAACATATAATCAACGTTAACATAAGGTTAATATTAATATAATTTAAAGCCTTAATATAATTTACTTTCAATAGTATTTTAATAACCTTTTACTAATATATCGCTAAAATTATGAAATTTTAATTAAATGCCAAAACATGAGTGCATTGCGTGACCCAGTCAGAAACCCCCGTCCCCCCTGGTAGGATGTCGGCAGGTGGTGTTTGTCATGCCTGAAGTAGTTGTGTCGTTCGGACCATGAAGCCAAGCGTGGGAAAACGGAGTTCCAATGCTATATCAAATAGGCCTACAGTAAACTCGTTGGTCCAGTTGCATACGGTGTTTTTATTTCAGCAGTCACTAATAATCTTGAATTGGAGTATGGGTCCTAACGTCGAAAACAAACACACCTCGGACAATAAAATTAGATAATCCGGATTGTTCTTGTAGCCCAAACAGGCCTCGGCGTTGGAGAAGAAGGATCCAGGTTCAAGTAGGCAACCCCTAGTCTCTGGAAACACTCCTGTCCGATCCCGGGTTGCCTCGCCACCTGCAGTACCAGTACGTACATGCGTAAGTGATCCGACTGATCAGCCCGCCAGTCGTACATGATTTGCAACAAATAGACCTTGCGACGTGTTATTTCTTCCTCAAGACTTTTACCCTGATCCAATGTAGCTACCCAGAATTGTGCAGTCTGAATGTCTGTTGGCTGGTCATGGGTGAACAGGCGAACCTCCGACAGCCAAGAGTCCTCACCGTCTCCCAAGGTCCAACCGCTTACCACGCCCATGGGACCTTCGATATCAAGCCATCCGTCTGTGACTGTTGTGAGTTTGTCTGGTGGGTCATATTGGCAATGAAACCCCAAAATTTCACTTGTTGATATCATGACACGCAAGTCGCGTGGATAATCGACCTCTCCTTCCAAGGCAACCCAGCTCCACGTCGGCGCGCGGTAGATCACCGGCCTATTCATAGGATGCCTGTAGTTGGACCTGGTCCAAATCAGGCTTTTTGGGAGTGCTTCCAGCCATAGTCCAGCAAGGTAGACACCTCCCGAGTCCGCTTGGAACCCCTCCGCGAGGCCTGCTAAGGCTGGCAGCCTGTCTCTCTCCTTGGTGATATGACGTGAAGTGAAGTCGCGCACTATGTACTCCCAAAAATAAACTTGGAAGTCCCACCGAGCAATTGTCCTAGAAAAGAAACGTTTCTCGATTTCATTTCCATGGCTTTCGAGACAGTCCCAGAGGGTCATGGAATTAATGTGCAGAACTCGCGGGGACAACAACCACTCTTGGATGGTCCACGCCCTGCTGGACCATTTCCCCAAACTTTTGTTTCGTTCAACATCCTGAACTGAATGCCACCACCTCTCGAGAAAGCGAGGACCCGCCGATGAACGATGGTTCCAAAGGAACATATCGCATTTGTCGCCAGTTCTGTGATCCGTGAAGGGGATCCTCGCATATTTATGAAGTCCGTCTGACCTTTGTTCAGCATCCCAAAAACGTTTCTGTAGGAAGCTTTCCGAGGCATCATCACAGAGGTGTATTGCAAGAGTCAGCGCCGATCTGCTGTATATTCCTCCCATGATAGATGCCTCTCGCAGCCAATCCTCGGGGTCATCCTGGACGATGCACAACGAGTCCACCCAAAGATATTCGAACCCCAACCTATAGCAGAGCTTGATAGCATCGCTAATGGTAGAAGGTAGCTTTTGCCATGGTATTGCGTGTCGATACACGCTTAGATTTGTCGTTGTGGTCATTGATAGTTGAAGGGTTGAACCCCAGCAATAAGACAGGCACGCATAAATCCCCGTCTCTACATCACCTGTTTCGAAAACCTTCACTGTTTCCACTTTGCTATTCTGCCCCTCGATCTTCAGAACACGGGTCGGTAATCTCTTCGCGGACTCAGAATAAGAATTCTGGAGACATTTCTTGTGCTCGGCTTCACAAGTGCTCATCCAGCGGCGCACTAAGCTAACGTGAGCATTAGAGAGAAGATCTTTCGACGGCCGGTGGATATGATACTCGTCAATCGGATCGACTAAACACGATTTAGTCATGTTGACACAACCGCGGAACAAAGTGGTTAGGTTACTAACCAGGTGAACAGATGAGTCCAATACTATCCGCCTGCAATCGTGACGCCACCGAACCTCCGTTGAATACATGAATATCCACGTGCGATTGCAACAACTCGGTACTGGCCCGTGGACTCCCGGATCTGTTTTTCCTTTCGATGCACAAAGCAAGTCTCCCTGAGCCGCAACCTTCAATTCGTAAGTCTTCGCTCTTAATGTCCATCCTCGCGGATTTCACAAGGCTTGCTGCCTCGCAAGTGTCCTGAACAATATCGAAAGAGGCAAGGTTGTCGCCGTCGTCCTGTGCCTGCTCACCATGGGTTCCTGGACTTCTTGTCGACTCTTGCTGGATACAGGACAGTATCACACCGCAGACTTTGCACCCATGCCTCTTGTAGGAGCTTTGCAGCAGCCTCAGATCAGGGTAATGTAGGTAAACGTAGATATAGCCGACCTGTTTGCCGCGAGGAACTGTCTTCGAACGAAGATGGTCCTCCTCGCCGATTCCCTCGCAAACGCCACACACAGCTGGACCGCTTTGATTAATTGCCTCTGGCCCGGTGCTAGTTGGCATCAAAACCGTGTTGGTGTTCATCTTGTCAACTGTGTGTCCCAGGGGGATGATGGTCGCAGGTTTTCAGTAAATACGGGATGAAGACTGAGGCCCAGCGTATGGGGTTGGTACACAGATGAGCACTGCAGTCAACGCAACCACAATTGGGTCCAGTTCTAGGTCACATGATTGGGGCCCACCAGGACCACTTTTCGTGTCGTGTAGTGCCTGGGTGACCAGGGGACCTGAATATCAATTGAGCAAATGGGATCTGAAGTACGGATGTGTCCCCGCAGATACCCATGTTCTTTGGCCTCCAAGAAAGCCTCTTGCGACTTCCGTTTGGTCAAAACTCGATGAATTTCTTTACCTTGAACACCTCTTTAAATTTTGGACCGCCTTATGAAGTGCACAAGACTAAATAGTGAGGGCTGATACTGTTTTTTTAGAACCACAACTTAGTGCTCTTGAAGGGGTCTTGAGCCTAAAGTGTTTATCGGGACCTTCAATTTTTTATTCCGGCTTTGCGGCTCGCATTTCACTTATATTCTTGCTATTGGATGGTGATGATTTATGGCTATTAATCAACTAATATGTGTGTGCGAAGAGATACGGTGGTACTTGAAGCGCTAATATAAATGCGATGCTTCGAGGTTGGGCATTTTAATGATATTGTGGGAGAAGATTGAGGTAGTTGGAATGTGTTTGTTTTGTTTGGGCTGATTGCTGAGAGGTCTGGTGTGATCTCATCCAAAACAGTTAGAGGGAACTACTCCAAGGAGCTATAGGACGGAAAGAGCGAAGCAGGAGGATAAATAGCAGGTAGGATGTGGTGAGAGTGCACAGGGATTGGCAGCTGATAGACTAGAAATGCCTAACTTTCTTCTTAGCCATTCCCTAAAGCTGGAACGGTTCTGGAGTAGAGCGGCCCTAGCCTTGATAAAACCTCTTATTTCGTCGATCTGTGACGTTCATTTGGGTATTTGACTAACTAGTGCCTGGGGACGGAACATGTTGGCTTTTGATTACGCTGGCGCTATAGAACTCCGGAAGCATTCCTGTGTTGTATATACAATGCTAGTTTGTGCCTCAAAAGAGAGTTCCCCGTAGACTGAGGCACGGACTCCGCAAAGCCTGTAACGACGATTCATGTTCATGATGGGGTTGTGTGAGGGGAAAGATATATGCATGGCGCGGTGACGGCTCCCCGTTGGTTGCAAACCATTTGTCTATAGCACGATAACGATTTAAGCTCGTGTATAAGCCGTTGCGCACTTGTTCGGTTATTGAGTCACGAACATCCATATGAAATGACATAAAGAGTGCTTGAATCCTGATCGCCAGCAGATTGGAAAGGTAGCTTGGCTTCTGTTCTCAAACGACAAGATATCTGTTGTTCACTACTCGATCAGGAACCATCGCAGTTCTGAACGCAGTTCTCAGTCTACGCTTCCATCGTTTGTGAAAACGAGATCCATTTATCCACCATGCGTTTCCTCGCTCTCGCAGCTTCCATACTTGGTCTTATCAGCTCCGTTGTTACCAGCCCTCTCGATGCAGCAACTGTCGATAATGTCACGGTCTCCACTCTCAACCAGACTGTGACAGATCCGGGTAAACCATGGTGTACTAGGAACAGGAAGATGTTCCCGATTTGGCGCTTCAGATATGACGTCGAAATTCCCCATGTTCCCGAAACCCACAAGATCCATGAAGTCTGCGGTAGCCTTTGGGCTCGGCTTAAGGACTGGCCTCTTTGTAGGGTCTCCTCGCCACACGGCTGCAACCAGATAGACAGAACACTCAAGTGGCACTTCCATACTCACGTTTGGTGCAACAAGGGGATGATCGAGTCTGCATTCTGGGGGGCGACCAACGAAGCACAGTGGGGACATATCCACCCGTGTAAAAGCGTTTAGGCAATGTACGAAGTTGGGCAAATGTTCTAGGGCAGTGACGGAGGGCCACGATATCAATTTGATTCTGCCATTTAGTCATTGCGTCCTCATCCTCGACGACAACTATCGCACAAATTTCACGCCTACTGCTCGCATTTCGGCATCCGATCACACAGACCTGCAATTTGCACTCGCCTAGGCCTCCCCCGGAAGATCTTGGCGTCGGCTATATTCACACTCCTTTCCCACGGCAAGACGAAGCATCCATCCAATTACACCAGAAGCGAGGCCGAATCAACAATATCTTTCTTTCACAAGTCTTGAGATCTCCTCTATGCACTGAGGGCAAGGATCTATATCAGTACACCTCTTTGATACTGCATTGCTGGGCATGGTCTGGAAGACGACAACATAAGCAATTAACACATACCTCACCCAAAAGCTAGGAACTCTAGGATGGATGGATGAGCGCCTTTTTGTAAATACGATCCTTACTATTATACATGATCAATTAGATACACTCTCCTTAAAGTATTCTCCAGTTGCGTGTCACCCGTGTAGGCAGCCTGATCTCGTGGGTATCATTATATCTGCAACACTGTTATATGAGCCTTTTCTTTCCTTCCTTTTTTTTTTTGGAGATTCGGTTCAACAATTGAGGCTTGAGTGCATCCTTTCTGACCAAGACCTAACGATAAAACCGAGGTCGACGAATGTGGCCGCCAATGATTGAATGAGAGTCTTTGCTTCCTCGTTTTTGGTCTTGCGATATGGTCTGGCGACCAATTTGACCCATGTGAAAACAGAAACAAGAAGCTGGATAGCTACACAAGCTTGACGCCTGCGGAGAACTTGGCCATTGCCGAGAGATGCAGCCTACCTAGGTACTTAGACTCCCCGCTAGCCACAGTAGACGCGAGTCCGTCGCGTACTACTGGCCGCTGTTTGGCCCCCTGGAGCTCGGCAGCTGAATGGTTGTTGTCTCGCACGAATGGCACACGACGCGAAGAAATAAGAAAAGCACGACGGCAATGCTGGAGTTGGGGCTACCCCGGGGATTCGAGTATAGGCGTTCCCCGTCGTTCGATACGCCTTCCTCCCGGCGCGGCAACGCATCACCTTGCCCGACGATGCAGTGCCGGGCCTGGGCCTGAAGCAGCTGGACGGGGCCCAATTTCATGGGCGAAATGGGTGAGGTCAAGGCGTTCCTGCGGGAGACGGTGCCAGGGGCGGACGGGCCGTTGATCAAGGAGCGCGTGGACGAAACCGCGGGCAGTCTTTAGGGACTCCCTGGCGGACGCAGCGCGTATGGGGAGGAACCTTGCGATAGCTCTGCGGGCCCGGCCCGATGGACCAGGTTGAGATCCGGAGCTGGATCGCCAGTGCCGAGAGACGACGCGTGTTCCCGGTCCTTGGATGAGAAGGATACTGTCGGTGGTGCTAACCCCTCGGAACTCAGCGTCGGATGACCCCTCCTTGGGTACAAGTCGATAGCCGGTCAAGTTGGATTTATGGGCCGCCCGTATTCAAGTAGTTGGGGGTTCGTCTGGCGGCAAACGTTATGGAAGGTGTTATAGCCGGCGCTAGACCAAAGACGGATAGGCTTTGCGAGAAGATTTGCTCTATCACACGGGCCAGCTCCTAGAGAGGGCATCAGCCCCAACGCGCTGTAACTACAACCCGTCTCTTGGATCCGTCGCTCTTGACCCAGACATCTCCTTCATGACGTTCGGCAAAGACATGGCTTGGGATCCATTCTGACGCAGGCACGTGGTAGGTAGTTCACCACTTCCGAAGAGAATAACCAGTTGACGTCTGTGCTTCGAAAAATTTGGCATCCGGTGTTGCCGTCCCGACGCCACGGGCCCGGTGCGGAACTAAGTAGGACCTAGGCTATCAACAGACAAGCGCTGTAGACACTCAGCTTCTTCGTATTTCTTTTCTGTGAGTCCACTGGTTGGAGTCGGGCTAGCGTCCCAGCCCCTCCGAAAGGTGGGTTTAAAGTAGGATCGACATGTTATAACTCTAATACGGGTCCAACGTCTTGGGCGTGGACTTCTTCTTCTCCGAGGCACCGCAACGGGATCGTCATCATATCTACCCTTTCCAAATACTTTAGCACTAGAATTGTAATTACCCCTGATCTTTGCTCACAAGTCACCCCGCATTAGCGTAAGCAATGTCAATTGTCGAGCATATATTTCCAAGTAGTCCTTCTGTAGTTGTTAGGGAGAATATATGTCTTCCCCTTCCTAGAAGCCACAGGCCCACATGGTCCCACCCTTCTCCTAAGTCGACCTCTATAGTACAGCCAACAAGATGAGGTCCACACCCATTGCCATTGCCCTCGCTGGCCTCGTTGGCTCGGCCATTGCTGCTCCACCTCCTGCTCCTCAAGTCACACCTGCACCTTCGCTGGCAGATCTTGAGGACAGGGGTCTTATAGGTGGCCTTGTTGGTGGTGTCCTTGGTGGTGTCCTGGGGCCTGTCTTTTCTGATATCAATTCCGCTGTCAGCGCAGGGAACGTGGGCGCTCTCACTTCTGCCTTGAAGAAGGTTAAAGCTACAGCCACCCCTACCGATGTATCTCAGGCCAGCGCCACCCTTGCAGCCATTCACTCAGCCTCACCTTCCAGTCTCTTCGAATACGCCGCTGCACTTGCTGCCAACGGCCTTGTCGTCAGCGACATCAACTCACTCCTTACCAGCACTCTCGGCCAGTTCACTGGTGCCAACAGTCTCACCAACACCAACCCCAACCCGCCGAAATCTGTCTACCCCAAGAAGGGCGCCTGCGACGCACCTTACTCCCTCTCCGAGACTGCCTTGCGCCAGGCCATTCATATTCCATCCACTTTCACCTACGGAAAGAAGCCTCCAGTAATTTTGTTCCCGGGCACTGGCAACACCGGTTACCAGACCTTTTCCGGAAACCTGATTCCCCTCCTGACCGGTGTCAGCTACGCAGACCCGGTCTGGGTCAACGTCCCCGGACAGCTGCTCAACGACGCCCAGAAAAACGCCGAATATGCCGCGTACACGATCAACTACATTGCCTCCTTGACTTCTCGCAACGTCTCCATGATCGCCTGGTCTCAGGGGAACATCGATTCTCAGTGGGCATACAAGTACTGGCCGTCAACCCGTCTCGTGACCAGTGACCACATCGCCATCTCCCCCGATTACAAGGGCACGGTCATCGCCGACTTTGCCGACTTAACCGGCCTCACCAACGACCCATCCGTTCTCCAGCAGGAGTACTTCTCCAAATTCATCACCACTCTCCGCGCAAACGGCGGTGACAGCGGCTATGTCCCCACTACTGTCCTGTACTCTGGTTTCTTCGACGAGATTGTCCAGCCACAGTCAGGCACGGGTGCGTCAGCATACCTGCTCGACACACGTGGCGTCGGCGTCACCAACAATGAGGTTCAGCTGGTATGCCCCGGCGGCGTGGCCGGCTCTCTTTATACCCACGAGGGCATGCTCTACAACCCTATCACTTTTGCCCTCATCCAGGATGCTCTGACCCATGCCGGGCCCGGCCAGACCAGCCGTGTCGATCTGACCACCCTGTGCAAGCAATACCTCGCCACTGGTCTCAACCTCGGCAATTTCCTCGCCACTGAGAATGCCGTCGTGGTTGCTCTTCTCTCCCTCCTCCTCTACACGCCCAAGTTGGCTGCTGAGCCCCCTATCTCGGCCTATGCAACTGCTACAAGCATTTGTGCGACCTCTGCAAACCCAATTTAATATAATTTGCAATACAATGTTAATCGAACAAGTTGACATACATATGTAATCTAATTCAAAGTCATATTTCGCTGCAAATACAAAACACACGTTGCGATAGAATATGACTTGATAGTTTCCAGCCCTTACCTCGCAAATTGGGGCAGTCGCGCGACTTTACAACATTGAAACCTCATATGACCAGACAGTCACTGCTCTCTATCACATAGGTATCGCAGTATTGGGACTGCTGAGACATCCTCTGCCTGACCCTCGTCTACTAGACGAACCCTAGCGTTCAGCCGCAAATTGACTGCCTCTGGGTGCCCGCGATGATACACCAGCCCGATTTAGTCCTTGCAGTTCTCCCCAATTCCTCGGAGGCGGGCGCGCGCACACACCTGGTTGATGTGTGTTGCCGTACCGCTGGCAGCTTGCTAAGCTGAACGGGTAGGATCAGCTCCCACGACTTCTTCCAACCCCAACCACAATAGGAAGCCAATCTACCGTAAAGTGTACCACTGACTAGACGCATGGCTGAATTTTATGGGGCTGTTCGCCATCACTGAAGAGAAAGAGGACGAAGTACCCGAGACATACCGAACAAAGTGTGCTCAGTAATCAGGCTGATGTAGGCGCAGGCCTGTGCGGCTCGCAGACAATCCTCCGGTCACTCCGCAGTGTTGCATGCCTATATACGCAGCTCAGGCACAGCACATCTGGCGAGACCATGCGAAATCAGTCTAAAGATGGTGATAAGCTCGATCAAGATCGCCCGCAATCGACAAATGCTAAGTAGACGTAGTCCTCAAGCCCGCCAAAGTTCTCTGCATGTGTTTGCTCACCCAACCGCACTGCCCAACTAAGCATGCCCCCATCGATTGATAGAACAGAACCTTCACCGGCAGCTGGAGCCGTGAGGCTCGAGCCTGACAACTCGTCACGCGCCACTAAATATCCGGAGGGAAAGCTACATCCCAGACATGTGCCAGAGTCCAAGCCCAAGTAACTTCCAAAATTGCTATACCTACGCATTAAAGCCAGCGCGCTCTTTAGAATTTTTAATGTGTATGCCAAGTAATATAGTTAGGTAACCACAACCATAAATAGGGGCCAATAAATTGCTGTAAAACTGTGAGCGGATATACCATAGTTTTGTATCCGTTGCTTCTTGGCAGGCTGGAGGGCTTGCGGTACAGGATCGACTGATGCAGGTCATTCTGCATGATTAACACGAAACCTATTTTGACATCGACGAAGTGCTTCTTATGTGCTTGAAGTCTTGTGAAGTGGTAGAAAGGGGACGTCGAGATAGGAGAAAGAATACTATTACTTGGTTGACAACATGACCAGCCTGATAATCAGTCCTGAACAGCTTCAAAATTTCATGCCCGTGGAAATCGCCCTACAGTATGAGCTACCTAGGTATGCATTGAAATAACAAGAAAGGCCATCGTCGCTCTATAACTCGGAAAGCAGGCGCGCTGCATCTGGGTGTTGCCGCTGCCACTCAGCTTCTTCTTCGAGCATGCTCGTGCCATGTTGCTTCTCCCATTCCAACAGGACCGAGAGCACTGCGAAATGGTCGAATGTCTTGGCTAAATCAATTGCTCCACGAAGACCAGTGGTGCCGCTGCGACCACCAGCTTTCAGCAAAAACTCAACCATGTCTAGTTTCCCATTATAGGCGGCACCATCAAGTGCCCGTTGCCGATGGGGAGGCCGGCCGTGCTTGAGTCTGCCGCTTAAAGCATTTACGTCGGCACCGTTGTCAAGGAGAAATTCTGCTAGGGAGAGTGACCCAGATTTTGCGGCCAACTGAAGGGCAGTGAGCCCAAAGCGTGCACTGGGGGCCTCATTGACGTTGGCTCGCTGCACTCTGACCAGATCCGTGACGAATTCAATCGAGCAGCCCGCAGAGCAAGCGGCCTGCAAGGCTGTGAGACCTACATCATCACCTGCCGGAGCATGGACATTTGCCCCTCGTTGAATGAGCTGTTGTGCCAACTTTTCGCGTTTGTGCGAAATGGCCGCGGCAAGCGCCGTCAACGAATGGTTATGTCGTAATTCACGGGTAGGTCCTCGCTCATTCAAATCCGCCCCAGCATCTACAACTCGGAGAACTAAGTCGGCTTCTGCTCGGGCGTCGATTAATTGACATATCAATGGCCGCCATTCCTTGAGCTGTGGCCGTGGTATGTGTTGGACTGGAGCACCAGCCTCAAACAGATGGGTGAAAACCTCCAATAATTCTGGAAATGACTGTGATCCACTGGCGAATGGTCTGTGTAATGATGCCTCCAATATTGTGAGGTCCCCTCCACAATGTCTGTAGTCGGCGCCTTCCCGAAGCAAAAGATGGACGATCTCGGATCTATCACAAGACCGTCCGAGCAGGGCGTCATGCAACATTGTGTTCCCAGACTGTGCGGCCGCCCGAGAATGGACGCGGAGTCCCTTGCTCAGGAGCAATTCCACAACTGCCAAGCTGCATTGTGTACGGACAGTCAGTTGGAGCAGATCCATGTCGCCTTCGTGATACTCGAGATTCCCGTCGACTAATCCGTTCAACAATAAAACATCGCACGGGTGATATACATCATACGCGACAGAGCTGTGGTCGAGTTCGAAGTTTTCTGGGTCATGGAACAACGCGGCCTCGATTATCTCGGTGTCGATAACAGAGCCAATGCAGTGAGCAGCTGCAAGTGTTCGGATCCATGTGACTGTCTCGATACGCCGTTTCTCGGCTATGGCAAGCCGGGCTGGAGTAATATCATCTTCGTCGTTAGAAATCAAGGAAATATCCACTGTGCCATTGGCAACAGCGGCATCTGAGTGCATCTTCTGACTGTAGAAGAGATATCGACGCAAATTTTCCAACCGACAGAGCTCTCCGCCTGACGTCACCCAACGGTAATCTGGGGGTTCCACGTGAATAATCTCGTGGAAAGGTGCCGACTTGAGGAATGGTACCAAATTTATAGTCTCCTTGAACATTTTCAGCGTCTCCAGATTCCCAGCTGCCGCTGCAACGATCATAGGATTCCAAGATGAATATCCTCTGTGATACCACCGTTGATTATTCGAAAGGAGGCCGACTTGAGGATCTACTCCCAGTTGTATCAGAGACGATGCCGTCTGGGTATCATTCAGAGCTGCTGCAAATAATAAACATTCCTGCATAGTCGCGGAGACTTGGAATGCGTCGTTCTGTTTGCAAGACCGAAGGTAGTCCAGCAGACCCTGTGGGCCTCCCAGCGCGGCCGTGAATATGCCAGCCTTGTTGACAAATATTTTATGCTCGCTGCTATACCGCAGCATCGCCGAATAAAGGGCTTTTCGCTTTATCGGCGGGCAAAACATGACCAATTCATCGATTGTAATTGATGAAGGGTCAGTAATTGCAACCTTAGGTCGGTCGTCGTAGCAGCACCGTGCTGAGAGGGCTGTTAACAAGATGCCACCTTGTACGAGCAGCTGAATGTAGTCGGCGAGGGTGTGACCGTCTTTGAGTTCCTCTGAATCCCAGGCAAAGACCTGAAGCATGACGAGAGATGTCTTCGCTATTGGACCATAGATATCAAAATGGTCCTCATCGTGGCAAGTCCCGATAGCCTCAATGAGAGTTCTCATCATTGCTATGTCCCGTCGAGATGCTGCTGAAGCAAATAGTCTCGGCACGCATTGATGTCTAATCAATGTGCCGTTCCAAGTTTTACACGGCAACGCGCAAGACTTTAACGCACGCTTAGCAACGCTGACCATGCCATCCGCCCTGGATCCAATTTCCACAGCTATTTCGAGAAAGTTTATTCCGTCCCCAATCATAGGATTGTTCTTCTTCACTATGTCCTGCATCTCGAATAGGACGCGTGCAGCGTTCGATCGTCTGAGGTGATAGGCCACACGGCACAACTGCTCATACACCGCGTAGATTGTTGGTGTCTTGATGGAGAACAATGCTTTCAGCATGGTCAAGTCCGCAGATACGCCGAACCAACGCAGGAACCAGCTGTTATTGTCGGACTTCCAATCCATCCACAGTTTGTTCGACAGGTGGAAAGCGACACGTCCGAGTATGTCCAAGGATGGATTACTGCCAAATAGCCGAGGTGCAGGAATTGATTTCCATTCCACTGGCGCAGTGATGAGAAGGGAATGTAATTGTACTATGCCGATCAAATTAGTCAAATTCCATCTAAACAGAGAGCCCACAACAGTTCGGGGCAGCTTACCAAGGCTCAGCAGCTCTGTTATGAACCGATTGAATGGGATGTTCTCCCGCAGGTGCAGGAATTGTGAGGTACTAACTTGAGCTGGCCCGAGATGAGCAGTTGCGACGTTCCAGCTGGATAAATCGCCTTGAGAGGAGCTTGAAGCGCCATATCGTGACACTGAAACGACGTGCTCTGGACTCGAACGACGTCTTCCAAGTGGTGCTATATCAGCCGTTCGCCCTGACGGAGAGGCAGGCGGCGTTCTGATGATCACGCCGACCGGCAGCTCAGCTGTTGCTATAACCCTGTTTTAGTAGCCAACTCTGGATGATATGTGATGTAAGAAAAAAGGGTTTGGGCTTACTACTCCGATACCACAGTTGGCTCAGCTTTCGATTTCTGAGAACGTCCTTTCGAGCTTTCCTTGCCGCTAGGGGAATATTGTTCCACAACACCTGGCTCTCCTTCCCTTGTCTCTTGCGATTCGACACGTGGATACCAATTGAGTACCAATCTTCCTTCTTCAAAGTCTTTCTAATTCTCAAAAACTCTCGTAGTGCAATTTCGTAGTCATGTAACCTGACAGGGTCAGAACCAGATATGACTGGACGCATCACAGTATGATAAACATTGTACCAACCTCAGAACCGGGAATTTATGTTCATTCTCCATGGAATGTTTCACTTGACTCAGGGTTTTGTTCTCGATTATGTACAGGCGATGGAGTGTATCCTTGTGCTGAAGCCACAGGCTTTCAAGACTTGTGCCGCTTGGTTCGGCAGAGGACGGTGGATTCATGATCCCACGTAAGGCTGAGCCTCCAAAAACGTGGACCTTCGATCTTGAGTGTCTGCTCGTGGAGTTAGCGTTGATATTTAAAGTAAAGGGACAAGACAAATGTGAGTTTTCAACGTGTAGAACTCGTGTAAGGTATACTGGGGACGAAAGTGCCAGGCAGTGGACGTCGTCTCTCCGGGAGGGCGGGCTGCAATTTAATACACGAAAGAACCTGGCAGATATGCGAACCACACGATGCGAACCATGCAGGCGACGTCTTGGGCTGGCATCTGACGCTGGTCTAGTCCAGAACAACACATATGCAGTTTACCAAAATCTGACCAGTCACGGCTGGGAGACCTCATTGTGTAACGGCGGGAATGATGGCAGAAGATTTGGTCGACCAAGCAATAAGAGTATTGGTCCATGGTAACAGAGACAAGCCTCTGTATGACGTGAGTGCTATCGTGTTCGGGGGAAGACAAGTTGATTTACTGATTGTGACCCGTGCAGCCCACCTCGCGCAAGTCGGTGACGTGAACTTGCGACGTTGCGGCCTACCAGCTTTCCCCCGTTCACAGTTTTGTTTTTTGAGGTAGCTGTGCAATGCAAGCACGCTCGCTTAGGCTCCTCCTCGCGCACACGGGGGTCGAGTATCACGACATAAGCTGCTGACGCTGCCACGTCCATCCCTCGCTAGCTGCAGCTAACCAAGTTCTGGAGCCGTGTATTGGCCTGAAAATTGTGCACTAATGCATGGGCGCTTTGGGGGCTGCGTCCAATCTACAAGGCTCTCCGTCTTCCGGGTTCTGTCCACAATCTGAAGGTGGACATTGGCACTGTGGTTTTATGTACAGTGCACTGGCAAGACACTGTGGAACTTGGGCTGATTACATTTCAAAATTTCCGCATTCGGTAGTGGATGTGGTCGGCGTTGGGTCGTGGGGTCTGTGGAAACCAAGCCGCAGTTGAGGCTCTTGCGTGGGTCACCGTAGTTCTCCCGGATGGCCGCATCATCAATCCCGCCCCGTCGCCTCGGGATCTTAACATTAACTCGGAGCCTATGTAAGATGGTGCCGCAGCATCTCAGTTGCTTTCAAACAGGGTATATCCAGAATCTGTGGCTTTTGATTGGGCTTCAAAGCACTCGTTGATGAACATTACATCCCATCACTTCCTTGCAGAGTCAATGAGACTCTTGTCTCAGCCGAGCCTTCACGGCCGCGGCCCATTGTGGCTGATAATGTCAAGATCCCAAATCTAGGTGACCCTATTCGCTATTTCCTGTTGTCCCATTTCGCATGATTTGTTTGGTAGAAACCCATAAAGACTCGTCACAATCCAATCCTCGCCTCTGTTGCTGCCATCACCGTTCATCTCTTCTATCTGTATACTCCAACTAAGCCAAACACAACTTTGACATTTCAACATCTGGAGATACATCAAGTTTCCACCCATTACAACAGAAAAATGGCCTTGAATCAAAGCATGGAAGCATACCTTTCACTCATCACGGTTTTGATTATGTGCATTCCGGGGCTTGCGTTCCTTGTCCAAAGATGGCGGAACAGACAGGCCAAACAGACCCAGAGATCGCAATTACTCCCAACTTCTGGGCAGCGTACCTGGACAGCCGTATATTTCGACAATACTATATTCCGCGTGCCAACTGCATCACACCATCCCTGTCGTGCACGGGAGGAGCCACACTTGGCCTCTCAAAGACTGGCTTCCCGTTCCAGACCACATCTTGATTTTATTGAGCTGGTGGGTAGTCCATAGCATCGTACTGCCAAAAGCGGAACCTGCTGACACTTTGGTGTTACGCTGGCAGGATAGCACCACTATATCATTACCACAGAGTGCCCACGTACGGCCCGAGCGCCCTGCGACGACGTTGTGACGGTTGCCAACGTTTAACGGTATGGGCAATTGTGTATAGCCCACTTGGGCTTGAGGTAGTCGCACTACTGGAACATTCACCGCTTTTGCAAGTCGTCTGATGGCGGAAATTAGTCTGGTAATCGGTGGTTGGACATTGTATTAGGACTTGTTTAGCATCAAGTCTTCATCCGCGCGGGATTTTCCGAACACATTGAGCATGCGACTGAGCTTTAGATGCTTTCTGAATGCAAGATTTGTTTCAGAGCGGCGTTAGATATCCTCATTGTACAAAACAAAAGTTGGCAGACATTCAGGAAGCACGTGCTGCACGTTGGTTTCGATCTCAACGCAAACGAGCGAGGAGATTCTTGTGTGGGTTGTCGATTGCTGTGGCCGTTCCCAAATGACGTCCTCTGGTTGTCGTTGATGAAATCAGGGTTAGGAGATGGAGCAGCAGGGATCAGCTCGAGGGCAATACGTGGCCCGTGCTGGCTCAGGGGCTATCCTGGCAAATCATGATTGGCGCAGGCAGGTGCTCGAGCTCCGCTTTTGCCGTGCTGGTGGGCGGCAACAATGGCACCCAGCCTTTTGGAGCTCTGGCGCCCTGGCCGAACGTGCTTTTTGGGAGGAATCAAGAGGACAATCAGCCGAGTTTTCCCACGACTAGAGCCCATCATTGCCGCGACGCAACGATTGTGTGACGGCCGACGGCTCAAGGTGTTTGATACCACGCAGTTCTCATCTCTTTCGACCCCATCGAGACGGCAATCCGCCCGATTCCCCACGCGACGAGTCACCGCGACCGCCAACGAGTCGTTGCCGTGTCGTGGCCCGACTGACGTACCTGCGTCTCGTCATACTGCGTCCAAAAGCCACGAAGCTGTCACAGCATCTTGCATGCTGCCTGACAGTCCGACATCAGCCGAACCCCTGTCCCACGGCTCAAATGCGATTGCGAACAAGGACAATCTCCCACTCGACGTGAGGAGGAAACCCGCCACAACACAGGAGCCATCGCTGTGAGACTCGAGGAGGGCAACGGAATAACCTCCTTCGACAAACACCTCCCTGGGTAGCTCTCCCAGCGTGCTGGTCGTCGGACCAACCGCGCCTCTCGCATGAACCTACCTTCCTACCTCCTCGCGAACGGGAACCACGTCAACGGAGTCGTGCTGGGAAGCCCACGCACTCCAAACTTCATACCCAGTCGGTCAACGGGAGATATGGCCGGCGCAATGAACCCTGGCGGTCAGGGAGGGAACCCCGGCGGGCTCAACAATGGCAACCCATCGGGCGCACAGCCCCAGGCCACCGAGTATACACTACAAGGTGTAATGCGCTTCCTTCAGACCGAATGGCACCGCCATGAGCGCGACAGGAACGCCTGGGAGATCGAGAAGCAGGAGATGAAGGGTCGCATCGCGAACCTCGAAGGCGCTGCGAGACGTGCTGATGCAACACAGAAGGCCCTGAAGAAGTATGTGGCCATACTCGAGTCTAAAGTTAAGGACCAGGCTGCACAACTCAAGGCCGCTGCCGGCGGGAAGGAAGTAGAAGACCAGAGCGCCAAGCCGAAGAAGTTGGACCGTGAAGAATTAATACAGGCAAAACTGCGGTGTAAGTTTGCTGACGCCTCCTGTCCCAAGTTATCGCCGTTCGAACTGACACGATGTAAAGCTGCGTCTGAGAAGGTTCCTGGCGCGTCCCAGGATCTGGGTGTGGATCTGGAGCGCATAGACGACGACGAATCGCAACGATCCGAACTCAAGACCTTCCTCGATCAGTGCCAGGCCGAGTTCACCTACCTCATGATCACCCCTGCCAACCCCATGCCTCCACGCGAATCGCCCCCGCTGCCAATCCTAGAGGACCTGCGAGAAGGCGAGGGCTACGGGCTGCCTAATAACCAGCAGCAAATGGACCCCGTGTATCGTCAGGCTCAAAACAACTTGCGCGAAGTTCTGGGAAGGCAGCCGGCTGCTATGAGCAACCATGTGCAACCAATGCAGCAACAATCTGGCGGCCAACTGTCGGTGAAGAATCCCGATATACAGCAGCCCCAGCCAGCAGCTGTCGCACAGCCAATGGTGAGGTCCGCGGAAGGCCAACATGGCTACGACAGCACTCCGGACTGGCCCGGATCTGCGTCAGTCACCAGCCGGATGATTGACGAGGTGCCCCCAGAATCGAACCAGGGTCCCAAGCCTCCTGTTCAATCCGAGAGAGTCGGGTTCGATGGGTCGAAACCAGATGCGATAGACCCTGATGGATGGGATTTCAACGACTCATCGTTCCCAGACCCTGCCGGTCATGCTCAACCGTCTACCTCAAATCGACCCGATACCGATGTTTTCCCGACCGCCGACAACCTACCCAAATCGCCGAACCGAGGGCCATTGGCGCATCGAAGGAAGAGCTCACTGTCAAGACGAAGGAGCGGGGAGCAAGAGATGTCACTGAATGCTTTGGCTCAGAAAGTGGAGAGCGGCAACTTTAAGCTTCGTTTCGGACTTCGCGGCCACCTGAACACAGTACGGACCCTCATTTTCTCGGGCGGCGGAAGCCCCGGCGAGCCCGAAATCTGTACCGCGGGCGACGATGGCCTGATCAAGCGGTTCCACATTCCCCGAGGCAGTCCGCATTCGTACAATGCAGCTTCAGCCGTCTCCGACTTGGACGTACAAGCTGATTTCACACACCGTGGCCATAATGGTGCTGTTCTTTGCTTGTCGTCATGGTCGCCTTCGCCCAACTTTTCCACAGGCGGTCGAGCACAAGGAGACGGATGGATTTTCTCGGGCGGCCAAGATTCTACCATCAGGGTCTGGGAACGCGGACGAGTGGACCCGAAGGCCACCCTTGACGGCCATACAGATGCCGTGTGGACAATCTGTGTTTTGCCTGCGACGCTAGGCGCTGTGTTCGGTCAACAAAATCCCTACGGAACCCCTGACCGTATACTTGTCGCCTCTGGTGCGGCCGATGGTACGGTCCGCCTTTGGGCTGTCAGCCAACCACCCCAGCTGACCAGCCCACAACCACCTTCAGCCTCAGCTGGTCGAAGAGCTGGTGGAAGTGGGCGAGTCCGCGGCAATAGCATGAGTTCCGGTTCCGCATTCCCCAGCAGTCCCCAACCGACAATTGCAACCAACAGCCCATTCCATCACACCCTTGTGCACACCATTTCTCGGCCCAACTCTACGGCGTCGCCAACCTGCATAACAGCACTGAGTGCTTCTGGTGAAAACTTTGTTGTCAGCTACTCGGATGCCGCCATTGTTGTTTATGATACCCGAACAGGCGAAGAGATTGGCAGCATGGCGAGCTTAGAGACATATGATGGATCGATCAACACGAGTGTCAACACTGTTGTCGCTACTACCTCGGGTCTCGACCAGGGTCAACATCAATCAGGCCATGGCGGCAACGAGGAGGACTCTAACTCCGGCGGCGGGGGGCCGACTGGCGGCGGAAGACAGATGGCGGGCAGCGGTGTCGAAGGTGTCATAATTTCTGGCCACGAGGACCAATATATTCGGTTCTTCGATGCCAACAGCGGTAAGTCGGACACCCTCGAAGCACATTTATGGCCCTCTTTTCGCCAGATTACTAATGACACTTGTGTCACAGGTCAATGTACATACAACATGGTCGCCCACCCCGCATCCATTTCCGCCCTGTCGCTGTCACCCGACGGCCGCGAGCTCGTCTCAGCCGGCCACGACGCCTCCCTTCGTTTCTGGTCCCTCGAGAAGCGCAGCTGCACGCAGGAGATCACGTCCCACCGCATCATGCGGGGCGAGGGCGCGTGCGCGGTGGTGTGGAGCCAGGACGGCCGGTGGGTCGTGAGCGGCGGAGGCGACGGCGTGGTCAAGGTGTTTGCCAGATAGGGACTGGCCGGCACGCCCCGCTTCTCTGTCTTCGATGATGATGAGCTGGAACACTCGCCGCCCCCACCCACGCCGCCGAAGCACGGTCCCAAGGGCGGGAGGAGGAACAGTGGTGGGAGTATGAGTAAGGGGATGAGGTCGTTAGTTGCTCGTTGTGAGGGGCTGGGGATGCTCTGAACGGGGAGAGAGAACTGGACGACGTCGAGCATCCGACTGGCGAAACCAAGAGGCCCACATCAGTGGCGTCTTCTAAGTAGCTTGTGTATTTTGGGTTGATTGGGATGAAGACCTTGAACAACAGAGTACTGGAGTCGGAAGGAGAGACGTGTGACAAGGTATATGGGATGGAAGGGGGGAACCGACCGACTCCAAGACAAAACAGACCGACAGACTTGCCTGTACGAGAACGTGTATACGGGAACAAGAAAGAAAGATGGGAGAAAAGATTTGTCCCGGTCTGGCATAACATAATTATCGTCCTTGGAGAAAGCATGTCGCGGCGTGGGGAGATGGTTTTCTAAAGGACGAATTTGATCACATTTTCCTCCGTGCTTCTTGGTCCTTTTTGTCGCATGGCACTCTCTTGACCGAGTGACACGATCCATCCTCTAATCCTGCCGTATGACATTTGGGGGGGGGGGGGGGTGGACTGCGACTAAGGATCGTAAGCTGCCTGGGGATCTCATCCAAGCTTCTCCATGGCATTCCTTCCACACATTAAGAGCAATTTATCCGCCCAATATTAGAGATAAAATATTCAAGGTGTACAAGTCGTCCTTCATTCCGGGAGAGAGGCCAGCTGAGGTTGAGTATACTACCAAGTGGTCATCCGAATAAACGTAACCCCTGTCAACATTTCGAATAATCCAGTATGGAAGCTAGAATATCAGAGACTTCGGTGTTGCACAATGATTTCAGGGCAAAACAGTAAAGAATATAATTATGTTTGGCTGATATATGATGTGGTTATATATACCTCTTAAGCAGATAGATTGACACAAGGCGAGGCATAATTAAAGAGATCAACGATTAGACTCCAAAGAACGGCAAACAAACGAGTCAAATTGTATCTGAGGACTTTGACGGTGAAGCTCAACTAAGTCGTCAGGCGCCAGCTTGCCGGGATCCATCTTGACATTCGCAAAGCAGCAACAAAATCCCCGCTTGTAGTCTCCGTAGCACCATGCCCTCCCCCGGAGGAAGCCCTCCCAGGCTAAAGTCTATCAGATCTCAGTGCACACCTTGAAACCACGATCATCATCATTTTCAACCATGCTCGCATGACACATGATACCGCAGAAGGCACCGCCAGTCTGTGCGTAGACGATACGGCACGGACCAGGAGGGTTGTTGTCCTTCTTCTTGGTGTAGTCGTACAGGGTGTTCTGCTTGTTCTTGTCCGTGAAGATGGGGAACTCGAGCGTCTTGACCTTGTCCGAGTTGCACTGCGCGTTGGGCCACTGCATCTTGTCGAAGTTCTGGAACTCGTGCGGGTACCCGCTGGCGGTCTGGACGTCGCCGGCGGGGGCCTTCTTGGCGAGGGCCTGGGCGGACGAGGTGGAAAAGGTGACGGACTGCTGCTTGCTTGCCTCGTCCTTGTATTTGCAATTGACCTGGAGGGGGGTAAGTGTTAGCATCCCCATTGTGTGGAACAGAAGATGGAGGCTGGGAGTTGAGTGGTTGCGAGGAAAGCTGGTTGTGTTACTGACGGCATCACCGCGTTCTTGGAGGATCCCCACAGGGTTGGCAATTGCTGTGGTGGCCAGGAAGGCCATGACGACAGTCTTGACGTTGACCATGTTGAAATGAGTGCGCTCTATTATAACCAGCACGCAGTGATGAATGAGAAACTTTGGATTTGTTTATGAAGTCGCTGTAATAGAGGAAAGGCCTCTTGGATTACATGGAGTTCCTTGCCTCTTCAGCCGTTGGCTAGCGAGCTGCTCTTATACATTTCCCGATTCTAATCTTCCTCTGTCCTACGACACCCTCATTCTTAATCACATACTCTGTCTAGGTAAATGATCTTCGAAGGCTGGAATGACAGTCGTGACAGGGTGGTCAGCTCATGTGTGGACATACCGAGGTGACCCTGAGGTCCCATGTCAGGACATTGGCACTTATTCAGCCGTACCGGATAGTTCGCACCCCTTCCAGCTGCTTTGAGAAGAATTCGACGAGGCGCTTGAACAGCTCGGCCGCGAGTTCCCGTCAGGAACAGATCAACCACGCACCTCGGCGTGGCCCGTGACTACGACCATGATGGAGAGCATCGGCTGAGATCTAGCGGTCCACTCAGCTTAAGCTTTGGGTGAGACAGCATTTACATAAGAGAAAGGTCTATCGCCGTCAATAACGCGACCGTCTACCATGCGTCCGTGAGCAAATGGAGGGACCTTTGTCAATCCCCTCACTATACGTACTCCAGCATGAAGATCCGAAAGCACACCGTTCCACTTGCTTGATTCCTGGACCTCCTTGACAACATCTAGCACCCTTGCAGCCTTATCAACTGATCTAAATCCATTTTCAAAGGGTATAGTTGTCTCCAGATCCGAGGCCTCGAATTTTGGAAATACTCTACATATTAAGGCCTTGAACTTCAGGTTCTAAGGCTGTCCCAGATGAGCTGTGTGTATACAGTAGTTGAGGTCTCAATCGAGCTGGTACCTAGGTAGTTATAGTATTCAGCTGTCTTTATTCCGCGGAATGCAATTCCTAGCAAGACATGATCGTTTCCTGGAGACCGAAAAGGAGCTGCAGATCACTTTGACCGATGAGCTCGGTGTTGCCGCTGACTGTCCCAATATCAGTAAGGGCAGCGACGATTAATATGTGCATGCGGGGTGGCCTCAGTCAGCGCGAGGCAGAAAGGGCAACGGCATCACAACTCGCCGCCAGCTGAAATGCACTTCAGCCTCACCATGAGGTAATGTTTCTTGGCAGTCGGTGGGCGGCTTATGATTCAGCGCCCAACCGTTTGCACGCCGATGCCGTGCCAAGGATAAAGACCGTCCGTAACACATGCTTACATCGCACCCTTGAACATCTGAGGAAGGTCTCAATGCACCCTGCCCAACACTGACTTCTGTTTTCCCTTCTATACGCACAACAACTTTTGCCTTTGGTGCAAATTACTGGTTCGATCAGGTGCAGGACAACAAGAAAGCATGGCGTCGACGAATCCTCTCCGTGCCAACACCCTCAATCTCGACCTTGAATCAGGTCCACATGCCGCAAGTGGACTGGAAGAGAAGCTGTTCTCCGTCTTCGTTCCCTATTTCCACCCTAAGTCGCAGGTAACTGCCGCGTCAGCGGCTGCGCAGATCGACTCCCTGCTGGTAGGCGTTGAAGGCGATGCGATCCCGCATGATCAGCCCCAACCCGACCCTTGGGGCTTCCTGCACACATTCTGGGATGTGTACTTCCGCTTGGGTATTCAGGTCCATGGCTTCGAGCCCATGGATCGCCTCGTAGCGCTCGTGTGTGCGCTCAAAGAGCTCCCTACCAAAGTGCCCTCGAGCGACGGCCGGGGTCTGGTGTTTGCTTGGCAGAATTTGCCTATTATGGGCATGGAGCTTTCAGAACGATATCACCGTGAGTTCTTCCAGACTGCGCGGTAGTACCAGCCCTAGCAGATCCAGTCTCTTAAAAGAGATGATGGACAGCCCGGCTAATCAGAGTCGATTAGAATTCGACCCTAAAAAGATGACGCCGGGCTCCGAGCATGCCCGTCGGTGGTACAACATGAACAGCCTCCTTGTAAAGCTCGACGTTTCAGGCGTACGAGACTCACAGCAACAAGCCTTAACCGCAATCGTCCTCGCGCTCGAGGACAACGTCAACAAGCAGAAGAAGAAGCACGAGGTACAAGCCGAGAACGTGGTCGCGAGCCTGCTGCCAGCGGCATGCTTGTGGTTGGAGGACCGCGATACCGCGGCGAAATTGTACAGTGCCTGTCGTGAGGGTCACTGCCGCGGCAGTGGCGCACACGGGCCGTTGTGGAAGCTGGGCGAGGAGGACGAGGACGGGAACTGGTCGGCAGGCGGGTTCTCCGTCAAGCGCTGGAAGTTCTGGCGGCAGAGGTTGGAGGAGCTGCCTAAGCATCGATGTGCGGATGAGCGGACGCAAGAGATCTGCCGCAAGGCGTTGGAAAGAATGGCCGAGGTGGAAGGTAATTAGACTATCAGTCAGCTATACGCCGCGAATTATCCAAAGCCGAGAAGGGCGCTTTGCCATTCTGCTGTGAAAGCTATAGTGGAATAACATCATGCAACAGGGACACCGATGTCACGGCCCTTGAGGACAATTCTACTAAAAACACCTGGCAGGAGTAACTTGATGAAATGCTGTATCCTTGTACCACGTGCAAACCAATAAATCTGCGCACCGGTCCTTACTGCCTCCTCTCCACTGAAGACATCGTGTTCCAGGGCAATCTTTATTAGAATACAGGTTGCTATTGTCACCCCAGAACAGGCTGTCTCGTCTGCAGCCTTATTGCCGCTTCAGAGTTCTCACCGTTCACTGTACTCCTGACTTCTTGGGCCAAGTCTGTGTCCCCCAATAATAAGCACTTAGCTACTACCTTCCACGCCACCTGTCCTTGTTCATCATCTGCCCGCACCATGACCCAGGCCCTTGTTAACGAGCAGTCCGCTCCTAGCAGATCCGTTGGGACCGCCACCGCCGCCGCCTTGAAGGCATCCTCGCTGGTCAACTCGAAATTCTTCGTACCAGAGAATCCTGTCATGAGTGCTTGCTCCCCATTTCTGCCCCAAGGGGCCCGCAGTGTGCGCCAAGAGACCCAGTAGATTGAGCGAGGATCCGTGATCCACGTCAAGAGGGCGAGAGCATCATCGACGGTAAAATCGTCCTCGCAGCTGTCCGCATCGGGCCGGTCGCTGCTCAGCAGCTTCATGAAGGTCTCCGCGTTTGGGCGGAGATCCTGATTGGCCTGGAAGTCCGCAAAAATGCCAGTGTTGTAGTTGAACTTCACCACGTCGCGCTCTAATTGGGCCCATAGACGTCTCGCCAGGCCCCGCCCACCGGCAATGACGGCCGCCAGGAACTGCCGCCGAGGCTTTTCGACTTCCTCATCTGCTCGGTAACGCTGCACCGAGCTACTCCAGTTGTACTTGAGGGGCGGAGGTGTGCTCTTGATCGCATCCGGGAAGACGGCATACGTCCTGCTCACTTCCTCGTCGGTGGCCTTTTCAAAGGAATATCTGAAGAAGACCAGATCGAGCTCCAGTCGTTCCGTTGAGATGCTGTGGATACCTTTGATATCTCCGAGAGTGAACTTGCGAAGCGTCGTGTCCGCAGCCGTAATGGGCCGCATCAGCCATGACTGACTCCCGCTGAGCATCACCGACTCCATGCTGGCGAAAGACAACGGCGTCTTCTCCCCAGCTGCCAGCGCCAACATGACTGCCAGATAGTATACCTCGTCCACAGTCGGCTCCTCGACCCGGGTGTACGCTACGCCAAGCCCCAGCAGGTTGATGCACACACTGAGCATGTCCCCGGCCTTCGAGCAGTCCGTCTGGGCGACGCCGTTGAAGCGCGCCAAGAAGCTGGACTTGGTCGCTCCGGCCTTGCGGTCGGGGCTGTCGAGAAGCGGCGACGTGCGGTCATCGAGTCCCGACAGGATCGGGCTGACGTACTTGCTGTCCGGGGAGTGATGGTCGGTCTTGACTATCACCTCGGCCAGGATCGACTGCAGCGTGAGCCACTGGATTGTTATAGTCCTGTCCTCCCCGTGTCCCAGGATAAAGACGGTGTTGTGCGCCTCCTGGTGCCTCTTGGTGGACCACGGCTCCCCCACGACAAATTCGTGGAAGCACCAGGCCCGCTTCCACCACCGCGCCCGGGCTACCTTGTCAAACAGAGAGATGAGCACGGGGGTGTCCGCCTCCCCAGGCCGCGCTGAAATGTGCCAGCGCATGTCGGGGACGTCGTACCGCCTGCACAGGGCAACCTCGTCATCCGTGAGCTCGACATCCTCGAGGAGCACCACCAGCCTCCGGCACGACCTGTAGACGATGTCCATGCACGCGATAGCGCGCTGCTTTTCGTCATCGTCCTCCTGGTTCATGCAGATCTGGTCCATCCAGATGCCCTCCCGGGGGTGCCCGCGCAGCCCCAGGACCGCGTCCGCGAACCGCTTGCCGATGGGCCACAGCCCGCCGGGCTCGGGGGCCGAGTGCGGCGTGCCGGGCCAGTTCGACTCGGTGCTGTGCCAGCTGTAGCTGACCGCCAGGTACTGCCTGATGGCGAAGGCGCCGTCGAGCGGGATGCCCGAAGGGCTCGAGCAGATCAGCCGGAACGGCGTGTCGAGGATGACGTCCGATGTCCGGGGGCGGAACCGCTCTGCCACGTCTGGCGCCCATGACTGGAGGTTGGCCAGTATGAGATCGGCTTCGTCGCGGCCGGAGTCGAGCCTGTCGATGCCCTCAGAGAAGAGGTTGGATTTGTTGCGCCGGGTCAGGGTGAGCACGAACAGGTCTTTCGAGACCTGCTCTACTTCGAGAATTTCGTCGGCTCCTGCAGGAGGATATTCGATCAAAGCACTCATGGTCTGGCTTGACTGAAGGAATCCTGATGATGATGGTATTCGCGACGGGAAGACATCAGGTCACGCGAGAGGGATAGGTCTTGCCTGGCGATGCAGCTCAAGCCCAATCGGGCAGTTCAGCTCCGCCACAGTCTTCCGCTAGCCTCGACAGGTTGTCTCCTTCGGCCTACGTACTTATACGATCCAACTCGTGTGCGTGAAAATTTCTGCGTAATAAGGCTGCGAAGTCGGCTTGTAATTCTGTCGACCACCTTTGCATTAGGAAGATCATATGATCAGATGTATTGATATTCACGTGAATGCCCTACGAGTGGCAAAGAACGCCCATTACTTTTTACATTGGTTCCTGCCCACTCGCTGTCTGTGTAGAAGGTGAAATGATAGTTATTAGGAATGCTGTCGTTCTTTTTGCTTCAAGGAGCTAGGTAAATACGTTCCATTGACCGTCTACTCTCGCCGCCTCGGAACTTACCGACGTGAATATGCGCTCGTAGAGCTTCACCTCAAAACAGGTAACTCACATAGGCGCTTATCGAAGATTTTCATGCCGGGACAGTGGATCCTAGCAGTTTATGAGAGGCGTCAACAGCCGAAATGCACGACCCCGCGTCGGCCAGCAGAGCCGCGGTTCATCATGGGGCATCTCAAGCCCGAGCTAAGCACGAATTTGGTCCACCCGGGCTCATTGATATGCTGTGTTTCTCGACATCTTAGGTGCCATTGGCTCGGTTTCTCTCTCGCATGCGCGGTAGTGGCGATTCTGGGGGCTGAAGCTGCGGTCAGGATCAAAACCCCTGTTCACATCCGGATAGGCTCCACTTGCTTCTATCCCCATATTACATCGTCTGTCACAACTTGGACGAATTGTCTCGTCGTCGGCAGTGTCGTCCTCGCAATATGTCTTCCAAGGTCCTGCTGCAACCATCAGCCCGGCGCCGTCGCCGACATCAGTCGGCGCCCGAGGTTTCCAATGGGCCTGCGAGTTTCTGCGAGACGTGCCGGAAAGCTCATTACGCTGCGCTGCGCGACGATGGTCCATCTTGGGTGCAGTGCAGTTATTACGTCAATCGCTACGTAGAATCGACTCACCCTCGCCACGTAGAATTGACTCACCCTAATGGAGAAACCCATTCATTGCCCGAGGACACATGGCCTAATCTGCCCCGTCTGCTCGATTCTGCCCAAGCAGGCTGCGGGTTTTGCGCATTTCTACGGGAGGCCCTTCTCTCTGGTAAATTCGGCGACGCTTGGAAACATGTGAACGATGGAAGCACCAAAAAGGATGATCGCCAGCGGCTCATGCTTTCGTTCTGGTATGCGATCGAGGAAGAGATATTACCAACCCGAAATCAATACATCCCTCGTCGTCCTGGTCTGCGATATTTGATTGTCAAAGTCACATTCGATAACGAGCCCAGTATCTTTCTGCGTTTTGAACTAGAAGCCAGTACTGGTAAGCAGCTTGGACTCGTAGTTGGTGGCAAAAATGGAGTTGCTAACTTCTGGGTTATGGTCACAGACGATAAAGCCGTCGCAGAATGGCTTGCCCTTGCGCCCCCAGCCATACGAAACTACGGGGACGAGGAGATCATCACTTTCCTGGCACAAGAATTGAAGAAAATTACCATTAGTCATGAAGACGACCAGGAAAATGCAGACTTTTTTCCCGAGAGGCTCATCGATGTGGGGTTCAACAGCTTGCGGCTGGTTGAGTGGGAAAGCATCAGCGTCGGCTCGGCAAAACGACCAGAATATTGCGCTTTCAGCTACTGCTGGGGTCCTTGCGAAGATGCGAAGTCTCAGACCAAATCCACGAGCGCTAATCTTCAACACAATCTTGAGAACTTGGTCTTCGACGATCTATCACCCGTGTTGAAAGACGCGGTGAAAACCACACGGAGCCTTTGTATACCCTACCTTTGGGTGGACTCTCTCTGCATTCTTCAAGACGACATCTCAGACTGGCAAAGACAATGCAGTCAGATGGACGAAATATATGGAAACGCACTTGTCACTCTTATTGCGGCATCATCAAGGACATGCAGAGAAGGATTCCTCAGTCCAAAGAAACATGGGCTGCGCTTGCCATACCAATCAGCGCGCCGCCCTGACATCAGTGGCTCGCTCATGATGTATTTCACCCATGCGTGTGGTGAAGATACATCTTTGACCTCTCATTTGATCAGCGACCTTCACCACGATCTCACCGCTAGCCAGTGGGCACGCAGAGGCTGGACGTTTCAAGAAGACGCCATGGCGAATGCTCGCATAGTGTTTGGAAGCTCTCGTGTGTACTTTGGTTGTCACAATGATTATGTGTCTATGGATGGGCCTGCAGGATCCGTCAATCCAAAGTCAGTGACTTCCTTCCAAAGCTACGATGAGTTGCATCGAGGGTGGGAAAAGATCCTACATCGCTACTCTGCATTCACCGCATCATCGTTCACGAACCCGACGGATCTCCTTCCAGCATTGTCCGGCTTGGCAAGGCTTTTTGGGAACATATTGCAGGATGAATATCTCGCTGGGCACTGGGCCAAAAATCTACATTGTAGCTTGATGTGGTCGCATAATTCCGATCAAGTTCTCCGGTCTCTGGACGACATTACAAACCGGCATGGCCAAAAACCGTACCTAATCCCCTCGTGGAGCTGTCTCACACGAGGTGAAATTTTATCCGTGCTACCTGACAGTAATACCAGTGGGTGTCGATCAGAAATCACCATCCTCGAGCTTTACATGCCAATGGTCGGCGAAGATCCCTATGGCGCGATAGAAAACGCTTGTTTAACGTTGGAAGGCTTTGTTCTGGATCTGGCGTCTTTGTCCTGGTCTGAATCGCCAGAAAGGTTGGTGGGTTCTTCGGGCAGTCACGTCCAGATTTGGTTGGAAGGTCCATTCTGCGCTCATAAATCGATGTACGATTTCACCATTTCTGAGTGGACGGCAGCAACATTGGTTTCACACTCTCAATATAGAATCGACCTGGACTTTTGCCAAGCCGAATGGGGTATCGACACTCTGGATGGACTGCGCAGAGGGTGCTGCAATCGATTAATCTCACAGATGACGATGCTACTCGTGGGGTGTGAGGAAGGGTACGAAGACAACATTTTGAAGCACAGATTTGGCTATGGTCTGATACTGGTGTCCTTGGGTGGGCCATCGGAACTGTGCTTCCTCCGCGTAGGGACTTTCTATCCCACCATAATCGACGAGCATGATGATTTGCCACGATTACAGCAGTTAATGAAGAAAGAGACGATCAATATATTCTGAGTCGCATGGAATCAAATTTTGGAGCAGCACACACAAACGTTGGTTGGAGGGCATAATTCAGGCGTTGGCCGGGTCATGGAGGTTACAATGCGATAGCACTGCGAAGTAGGGACAAATAGACAGCACGAACAGCCAACCGCTATTGAAAGTGAAGTCAATGAGCTCTCGTGCCCATTGACGCCAGGCACTGGGGACCTCATTCTGCCAGGTATCTACGGAGAAAGGGCATCACCCCCTGCTCGTGGTATCTCTAAATTTGGTATGACTTTAGCTTGGTTATGGTCTCAAACGGTGTACCAAGCGAACTTCCTTTGAATTTTTTTTTTTCACGATTCCATCATGGTTTTGACGACTTGGAGCCAGCCCATTTGAAGTATCTTAAATTTAGTCCCGAGCATCAACACCTTAGGTTTGACGCAGTGTCGGGCCGATCACGTCGGTGCCGATTTCGGCACCGCATGTGGCAATGCGCCACTCACTACATACCATGCAAGAGTGTGACGGACCCTTACGCGTCAACATAAGCCGTGGCATATGTCCGCAATGGAGAATTTTCATGTCAGACAAGCCTTAGAATGTCTGCCCCTCGACATTCTGGGGCAGACGGAGCGCATCAATCGCCTTTACACTCAACTCACACTCTGTTTCCCAACCAGAGCCGAATCCCCGGGCTCGCAGACTGAAATCATCCACAACTTGGAGATAGGACTAGCACGACTGAGCAAAGAGTTTTCGTGGGTCACCGGAAAGGTCATCCAAGTTGGCGAACATTTCAACATCACCCCCGCCAAGACTTCTCTGGGGCTTGTGGTGAAGGAGCTCCAAGATGATGTCACAGCGCCGACCTGGGACGAGCTCCGAGAAGCAGACTTCCCGTTTCGCATGCTCGACGAAGATGTCGTCGCACCGTGCAAGACTATGGTCGAGCCTGATGCAGATAGACCAGTCTTGTTGGTCCAGGCCAACTTTGTGAAAGGCGGTCTCTTGCTCACGTTCAACGCTCAGCATGGGAGCATGGACATGGCTGGCCAGGCACAGGTTATCACACTGTTCGCCAAGGCATGTCGCGGTGAAGCATTCACGATGGACGAAGCGAAAATCAGCAACATGCGGCGGACAGACCGGATCCCCATTGCCGACGACAAGACGCCAGACTATTCTGAGTCGCCGAAACCCAACTCGGAAGGGTTGGCTCAGGGTATGGAAGCCAACGCAAAGCCACGCGAACCACAGCCAAGTTCGCCTTCGGACGACCTCGTGTGGGCATACCTTGATTTCCCTGCTGCCTCTTTGTTCAGCCTGAAGAGACTCGCCATGCAGACTCTCACACCAGACGCCGCCTTCATATCAACAGATGATGTACTCAGCGCCTTCATCTGGCAATCTATCAGCCGCGCACGACACCCACGTATGGACAGCCCACGGTCAACACTGACAACACTCACTCGCAACGTCGACATCCGCCGTCATTTCGAAATGCCGCCCACGTACCCTGGCCTTATGACCACCGCGACATCACACACGTGTCCTGTGGATGACCTAGTCAACCAGGAAGCCCTTGGCGCTGTCGCTTCTGGTCTTCGCGCGGCGTTGAGTCCTGACTCACTCAGGCACAATGCAGTAGTTCAAGCGACAGGCATCGCTCGAAACAGAGATGCAGCAGCGCAGAGGAGCATCGCGGCTTTGAGCAACCCTAGCTTTGACGTTCGGCTCAGCTCTTGGGCGAAGGAGAAGTTGTATGATCTGGACTTCGGTCCTTGTCTCGGGAAGCCGGAGGCGGTGAGGAGGCCGAAATTCTTGAATGGTGCCAGAGAGGGCCTGGTTTATTTCCTCCCGAAAGGAAGAGATGGGGACATAGTGGTCGGGGTTTGTCTGCAGGAAGAGGACATGGAGCGTCTGAGGATGGATGGGGAAGTTATTCAATGGTCGACGTGGATTGGCTGAACATCCCGATTGTTGCTCCTCGATATTAAGCATGCCTGCTTTATTTGTGTCACAGCGAGTGCGCAGTGAGATACTCGCATGTTCGAATACGAAAAGATAAAATAGAAGACACATAACCTCCTATTTTAAACCCATTTAATCTATAACTCGATTGTAAACGCAGCTTCATCTTGACAGATACGTCGATGCAGATCCACAGTCATAGTCAACCGGTTTCAACCCTGGCCTTTAAGTCTATCACCATATTTTCATGTAATAAGTTATTATAAGCCTGAAATTGGGCTTGTTGGTGGAAAATGTCGGTGCAGGAGCGGTTTGGTGCCTGAGTGGGTAAGTCAGGGGGTACACATATGGTCCGCCCCCCCATATGGACCACTTTTTACACCAAAAAGCTTAATTTCAGCCCTATAATAATTAATTATATGAAAATATTAAAAATAAAGTAATTATATTAGAATTTTATTTAATTTGTATTATATATATAATAATATTAAATATAATTTGTTTTTATTTTTAATATTATTAAATAAATAAAAGTTAATAAATTAAAAGTAAAAGATTATAAAAGTCCTTCTAAGTTAGGGACTTTATAAGAAAAATATTCCTTTTTTTATATTATTCTTTATTTATATTTAATATTATTATATATATAATAAAAATAAAATAAAATTCTAATATAGTTACTTTATTTTTAATAATTTCCTATAATTAACTAAAATTGAGCTTTTTGGTATGAAAAGTGGTCCATATGGGGGGGCGGACTATATGTGCACCCCCTGACTTAGTCGAACTTATATAAAAAATATATGGGGTCTGAGTAGCTCATTATCCGCCACGGACCTCGGGTGGCCTTTTGTCCAGCCGGTTCGGTCCCCACTGAACCTAGGCAACAATCCTTCGTAAGCGAGATCGTGTCCAAGTACTTGTGTGCCAGAAGCGCCGGCTCTGGGGATAATCCCTTATTCCATTCAATATTACTTAACATCTCGCCTACTCAGCTAAATGCTTCTTTCCCACCACAAGAACGGTTGCCCTCATAATCAGCTCGAATTCACCTCCATGTCTACCGACACGCACTCTCAGACGGCCAACGTGGCATCCGACCGCCCTCACGAGACTCCCACCGCGTCAGAGCATTCAAATGCACAGACTACGCCTGGAATAAAGGACACCGAAACCCTTTTCAAGGAGGCATTTGAGCAGGCAATAAAGATGACCCCCGAAGAGCGACTAGAGAGATGTCCTATTCTGAGTGAGTGACAATAAAGGTCGATTTATATCTATACATAAATACGTCTGTCCGCTGACTATTGAGGGTTTTGATCTGCCAGGGGGCCACAAAGCCGTTCCAGTGACTGTCGACAAGGGCATGCAGATCTTGGAAGAGATGGAGAGGGTTGATCTGGAGAGGATAGAGAGGGAGGAGGCTGCAAAGCCCGATGGGACCGAGACGACTGGCGCAGACAATGCCTCGTAATAGCAAGACAGGATGAAACTAGGATGATGAGCGACGGACATTCAAGCTTACGAGAACTTTTGGCTTCTGCATCGCCATCAACTTGTGCCTTCGCTTGAGAACGAGCGATGATTTCAGCTAAAGCGATTCACTACGGCCTGCACCGTTTACCCCCGCGTCATAATTCCATCGCTTCCAACTTCAATCTGTACTATGTTAAAGTCAGGATGTGAAATTAATATGCGTGTTTATTGAAAGATGATACAATCTAGAAAGTAATGCATTTAGATCTAATGAAAAAGTCGCCGGTTTAAATTGAGTCCCTAATCTCCCTTCCACAATGACTAAGGTCACAGTCTGGTGTACTTATATCGTTGTATCACAGTACTTCGTCATGTCCACCTCGGGTTTCCGAAGTTTGTACAGAGCCTTTTGTCTCCCGTCATGCATATAGAATATCCCGGCTGACGCAGTCGGCAGCAGACCTTGAGTCTTGGGCAGGTCCCAGTCGTAGTGTAGCAGCAGATAAATGACCACCAGCTTGATCTCATAGGTCGCGAGGAAGCGTCCCGGGCAGGCGTGTGTCCCGTGTCCGAAGAACGTCAGGTCCGTTCCGGTCGTCACCGACTGGTACTTGTTCTCAGAACCCGGTTCCTCGCGCGCGCGGAGGAAGCGATACCCGTCGAACTTCTCCGGGTCTGGATAGAGCTCGGGGTTGCCCGCCGGCATGGGATAAACCATCATGTAGGCTCCTTTTGGGATCACTGTGCCATCCTTGAATTTCAAGTCTTGTTGGGTAAGACGTGGCATATTGGCTGTCCGGTGAATTGAGTCAGCGCATGGCGAATGAAATTGCGAGCCAAGGAGGTAGAAAGGTGGGTGGCTTTTCACTTACCGGCAGAGGCTGGATTCTTTCTCATGCTCTCCCTCAAGACGCTGTCAAGTTTCCGCATCTTGAATAGCGCGTTCTTGTCCATCTTCCCCGTCTCCTTCAGGACTGCCACGCACTCGTCACGCAGGTCCTGTATGTATTCAGGATGCGCCAGCAGGTCTCTCATCAATCCGATGGCGGTTCGCGTGGTGGTATGGATGGCTGCCATGGCAAGGGATATCTCAGCGACAGCCAGGTCAAATTTGGTGTCGTCCTTTCCCTTCATAGAGGCGATAAGCCAGTCGACGCTGTCCAATACCCTACGACGCGGACCTCCGTGCTTGCGCATCTCCTCCATTCTGCGGTCAACCTCGGGTCGAATCAGTGCACGGGCTTGGTTAATCTCGGCCCTGATTTTGCGACATTCAGGCAGGAACCAGTGGGCGATAGGCCGGATGAAGGGGGGCAGGGCATTTAGTCGCTGGACGGCACTGTGGACGTCTTTCACATAAGATGTGTTGAGATACTGCCAGTCAGGGTTGTCCATGAACTTGGTGCCGAGAAATATCTTGGTGGTAAGTCGTGATATGATTGGGAGAAACATTGACTGCACGTCGACCTCGGTCCAGTCTTTCGGGTGGGCGAGAACCTTTTCTAGTGTATTCGGGAGCTCTTCAACCATCGGGGTGATTGTGAGGGCTGGGAAGTGAATTTGTCAATAACCTAAATGTTTTGTGCGACCAAGATTAGAACTCACCAAGCACCTGGGCAAGTTCCTTCCGCACTGCATCCTGAAAAATCGACGAGCTATTTGACGTGCCAAACGGCTCAAACCCGGGATAGGTGGCGTAGAAGTCCTGAGTCAGGTCAGTACGTGTTGAGGCAGGGAACAATACATTGGCTGCGAATTACCTTGTGAACGAAGGCACTGAAATCACAAGCTGGGTCACTTTTCATTTCGTCGATGTATTTGGGCGAAATCAGCAACTTCGGGCCAGATTGAGAGAAGTCATCAATGCGGAAAGGTTGGCCGTTGTACTGCAGGTTCAAACTCTTGATTAGCAACAGCGTTCAGAGCGTCGCCAAGTGGGTACTCAGGTAGAGATTATGCAGGGTGTGGCCACTTACTGCGTCAAGTCCTTTGCGCATGAAGGATTCTGCATTTTTGGTGAATTCCGTATGAGGCTTGCCGTTATTGATGATGGGGTATTTTCTCAGCCTCCATGACAGCCAGAGCTTGTTGACCCATTCATGGGCCAAGAATGATACTAGCAGTATCACACCGGTGCACAAGCCTTTGACGTACCAGTCGGCAGACTTGACTGTGTCGAACATGTTGGAAGCCATTTTGAGCAAAGTTTGATTTAGTGAAGTGAGAAGGTTTCATGGCACTGCGACATTGAGACTGCATCGACTTGAAATAGGCCTGTAGATATGTACAACAACACCTCTGTTGTGATGGGTCTTTGGATCAGGGGGAATACGAATACGGGACCGAAGTACGAGAGCGGTTGTTGGCGTGGTCGGTCTCGTAGAATGAACACCACCACACAGCCGGCACTGCACTGCCTCCAACTCCTGTCCCACACTCGGGGTCTTTATCAACGAGCAACCCGACCCCGACCTGAATGTCCAGAGAGATTTCCGTCAAATAGCAAACTTTAGAATTCCATTGGCGTGACACAAGCTGAGGAGCATTCTACAAGGGTCCACAACTATCTTCCCTCCAACATCAACTATTTCCCTTCAATCAACTTGTCCATTACTGTTATCATGGCTTCAATCGATTTCCGTTCTTGCAAAGGTCTCGTCTTCGCCATCACTGGTGGTGGTGGAGGAATTGGAGGGGCAACAGGCGTTCGGCTCGCCCAACTTGGGGCCGCAGCTGTCGCAATTGCAGATGTGGATGAGGGAAAAATGGAGGCCGTGAAGAAGGAGATGTAAGACCCGCAGAAGAATTGCTGAAGGATCAAGGTGATAGGGACTGACAAGACCCCAACTCCAAGTTTGGCCGCCAATCCTGACTGTAAAGTCATGACAACGAAAGTGGACGTCATTGACGGGAAACAAGTTGACAGCTGGATCGCATCCATCATCACTGAATTCGGTCGGCTAGATGGCGCTGCGAACATCGCTGGAGGCGAGAGAAAGGGAAATCGGAAGGTCGACGACAGAATCACCGAAATTGTAAGTATGCAGCTCCAAGCGTACCAGAAGCAATCAAAACTGACGGAACCTCACCTATAGGACGATGGCGATTGGGAGCATGCCATTGACTTGAACTTGAGGGGTACCATGAACTGCCTGAGAGCCCAACTCAAAGTCATCTCCCGGCCCGGCGGGTCGATCCTTAACTGCAGCTCCGGAGCCGGCCTGTCTGGTCTTCCTCACCATGGCGCCTATGGCGCGGCGAAGTGGGGAATCCGCGGGTTCACAAAGACGGCCGCAGTAGAATATGGGCCTGAGGGGATTCGGGTCAATTGTCTGGTGCCGTACGTGAGATCCAGTCCTCGCACACTACATTTTGGGTGAAGTGTACTGACAGGCTCGTGATGTCCCAGGGGCCCCATCGACAGCAGTCCTATGTTGCATGAACTCGCGGCCAAGGGACTGCTTGATTTGCAGTGGATGGCCGACCATTCAGCCTCGAGAAGACTAGGAAAGCCAGAAGAAGTTGCGAAGATGGCGGCTTTCCTGTTATCCCCTGATGCTTCGTACGTGTCGGGTATTGATGCTCCAGTTGACGGCGGTGGCTGCGCGATGGTCGGTTATGGTGATTGGGCATACAAGAATGCTTCAAAGTCTAAGTGATGGAGAAATTCGGAAAAGACCTCAGTTGCTACGTGCTTCCGAGACAGATTAGGTTGTGCAGTACGATTTGTCCTAAGGTAAATTGAGTTGATCGAGAGACTATGAACCTTGAATTGTCTAGGTAGGCAGACTGAGGAAGGGAACGAAATCTGTAAATTGCCGTAAAGCACGATGAAGTTTCAGTCATTGCATAAAACAGTAGGCGAAATTCCACACCTGTCTGGAACTCGTACTTTTTCCCAATCCAGGTCTACGAGCATCAACCATAAGGGGCCGAATGTGTGCGTTCATTGCACAGGAGATCCTATAATCACGTTCTCAGTAATTGCTCAAAAGCCCGAAGGGCCAGCTCTGACTACGGCATGAAGACCACTGAATACCCAGGTAGTACCTTTGATTGTCAAGTGATTTTAGAATTAGTTGTCATTGTGCACCCATACATGATGTTTTGTCAATTAAGATTTCAGAAGCCCGGGACCTCCGCTCTGGAAACTCAATGCTATTTCCCTGCCCTCTAGTCATTCCAGGGGTGGAATGCCACATCAGGAAAAAGGAGGCCCCGGCTATAATCAGAGCGGAGCAAAACCGATTCCCTTACAGACCGACCATTCAAGATAACAGCATGCCATCATGATAACTCCATATAATTACCTTTGCAAGGAAAGCACCGGGGAGATCGACACTTCCGAGACTCCTTTCTCCGCACAATACTCATGGCTTGGTTAATTGTGACGTGTCTTGCAGCGGCTCGGAGAAGCCACTGTGTGGTGCCAATGGTGTTTTAGACCGAGATCCCGTCTCGTATTCGTTCACTCTTCGGTCTCGCGTTTGCAGGCGACCTTGGCCGAAATTTTCAAGTTGCGCAGCGCGGCACTCATCAGAGTCTTCAGACTGTCAAAGTCATCTTTCGAGCGACGGTAATTCATTTATAAATAGCAAGTGCGTCCAAAAGTCGCTATTCTTAAGTCTTGGAAGTGGCTAAGGTCAACTCATTGCCCCCTTCTACTCCACAAGACACAGGCCGCAGCAAACAATCGAAAATCTATCCAATATGGCAACCTCCACTAAGAAGTATCGTGTTATTCAAGTTGCGACCGGCAATGTCGGAAATGTGTCACTTCGGGCCATGCGGTGTGCTAGTCTACACCAAGGACAAAGTCGGAAAGGACGCTAGCGAGCTATGTGAATTGTCCAGTCCCAAGCTCACTGGGATCAAGGCAACCGACAATTTGGAGGAAATCCTGGCCATCAAGGCCGATGCGGTCGCGTACATGCCCAGACAAACCAACTTCGAGGAGCTCAGCAGGATCTTGGCTTCTGGCAAGAACGTGGCGACATCGCGGACTGATCTCCTCAACCCGAACTGGCTTCCGGCCGAACACCGACGTCTCGTCGAGGACGGGTTGAAAAAGGGAAATACGGCTCTGCGATCCACCGGAAGCAGTCCAGGCACGGGCACGGAGATACTGCCGTTGGTCATGCTGCACTATCAGCGCAAGCTGGACTGCTTGGTCATGAACGAGTATGCAAACATGGCGAGCCGAACGAACTCAGCCGACATGATCTTTGAGCAGATGGGCTTTGGAAAGCCGGACTCGGCGTTCTCAGAGCAGATGTTGGGCATGATCGCTGTGGACTACCAAGGCTCGATCAGACTCACAGCTCAAGGGCTGGGGATCGAGTTGGACGAGATCAAGGCAACCGGCGAAAAGGCACTAGCCCTGGAGGACATCAAGATCGCGTCTGGTCTCGTTCCCAAGGGCACGGTCGCAGGGCTCAGGATTACTCAAGAGGGTTACTACAAGGGCAAGGTCATCATGAAGCACCGTGTCCATTGGCTGGTCACCACCAAACTGAACATGGATTGGGGCGACGAGTGGGACCTCGACAAGTACCAGTCAGGGTTCATTCTCACTTGCAATGGCGATGCTCCGTGGAAGATGCACATCACCTTCCCAGTTTCCGACGAGTACTACCCGAAGTTTACGCCTACTCTGGCCGCGTACCCTGTGGTTAATCTTCTTCCTGAACTCTGTGACGGAGAACGTGGATTCCGCACAACACTCAACTCTCCGGTCCCCAACGCTTACTTTGACTTTTGATAGCCGAGAATTCTAGTCTAGCAGCACTGAATAAATTTCCCAAAGCATTCTCTTTCACAAATTTGAAACCCCATAATATCTCGCCCTCTTTCTACCTAGTAGCGGGTCTTCTCTGATCAGATCCAGGGCAGTAGATTCGCTCCTTCGCGTATAGATGGTTTATCTAGTGCGGGCCGGCTGCGAAATATGACCTGTATCTATCAAGGTACCTCCACTCATCCAGTTATGCTCAGCCCAGACAAGGAGCATCCTGGGCGGGGAAGGCAACAGGCACAAGAGCGGACCGGGTCATCCCGCCCCCTCCGCAAGGCGCCCACGTGATGAGACCAAAGCACTCTTTTGTGAGTTCCTGGGTTTAACGGCAATAAGGCTTCAGCCACACTATGTATTTTGAATCAACTATTTATTAGTCCACCTGCTATCTACTCAGCCAGTCAAATATTCTTCCTTGAAATTATAATTAATAAAATCTCATTCTAATAGTGCTAGCATTGCGGCTTACGAAAACCTTTAGCTTCAGCCACACTCATAGAACTTCGCGTATCTCAAAAGGCTGATTTTATCATTTGCTGAAAATGGCGGGCAGCAACGTAAGTCTCGAAAGGCGGAGGCGTTTGAGGAATGAGGTGCTTCCGAGTGTCGCGACCATCAGAACTCGCCAATCTCTCCGTGACTGAGACTCAGAGAATCGCATGAAGACAGAGTTCGCGACACGACATCCGATCAGCCGAGAGAAGCTGTAAGCAGGTGGCTTGGCGGAGATGCGGTCATATCCAGAGAGTACACATCAATGACATGCACACCCAAGACGAGCTAAGACTTGGCAACTGATGAACAACTCCTTATAATTACGTGTCGTCTTAAGTTGAGAGTCTGATGCACTGAAAGCGTAGCGACTGTTGAATGCAGCACCTGTTTACCCACCTGCGCACGGCACGCTTTACACCGAGTGGACTCTTGGCGTCGATTAATTTATCCGTGAACGCCACATGTGAGCCCTTCAAGGACAGGGAACATCCGGTGAACATAAAAACATGTATGGTGAGAAATTGCGACGTTTGATTCGAAACATTCTAGGCCTGTCTGAGGAGCTTTCCCAAGTCTCGCCGTCACACCTGTCCCGTTCGCTGTGAAGGATAACGATGCACCTCAACAACCTCTTGGCGGCTCTGGCCGCATTCGCCGCCTCCCCGGTGTCTGCTGCTCTTCGTACTCGCCATGGGAATTCGGCCCTCCCAAAGCGCCCAAATATCACCCCAGCTCCGTACGGAACTGGCAAGGAGTTCCCCTACTCGCCACCGAGAGATGAGGGCCGCTACTGCTACGTCGAGCCGGGGTCCACCAACGGCACGACCCGCGACGATGCACCCGTGATCTTGAAGGCGTTCCAAGACTGCAACGGTGGAGGCACGATCGTGCTCGATCAGTCGTACCTCATCGGGTCACCTCTGGACCTCACTTTCCTTGAGCACGTGGATGTTGTCATCACCGGAGAAGTGGCTTTCGATGACAGTGATGTTTACTACTGGGCGCGTAACAGCTTCAAATATGCCTTCCAGAACATGTCTTCTTTCTGGAAGGTGGGCGGAGAGGATATCAATATCTACGGTGACCTGAGCAACAACCGCTCTGTGATCAACGGCCGTGGACAGGCATACTGGGAGGAGAATTCCAGGAACAGCTCAGTAATTCTTTCAAGTGCAAATAATTGACATGATTTGAGAAATTTGCTAATGCAGAGGATATCTAGCTATTGAGGCCCCAACTCTTTGTCATTGAGGGAGCTAAGGGCGTGGTCATGTCCAACCTTCGCATGCGCAATTCACCCAACGTAAGTTACATAACATGAGCAGCCACGGCTCAGTGCCCCATGCATCCACACACTGGCACAAGTAGCTAAGCGATTGGCCGTCACCAGTGGTTTAATATGATCGCCAATGCAACGGACGTGATTATTAGCAATATGGACCTAATAGCCTCCAGCACGGGCGGAGTTAAGATCGCCAACTCGGACGGCTGGGACACTTACCGCTCCGACCGCGTCGTCATCCAGGACTCGGTCATCATCAACACGGACGACTGCGTGTCCTTCAAGCCTAACAGCACCAACGTCGTCGTGCAGAACCTCGACTGCACGGGATCGCACGGCATCAGCGTTGGGTCGCTCGGCCAGTACAAGGGCGAGACGGACATTGTCGAGAACCTGTACATCTACAACATCTCCATGGCTGACGCTAGTGATGCGGCCCGCATCAAGGTCTGGCCCGGCGTTGAGACGGCGTTCCAGGACCTCCTAAACGGCGGGGGCGGGCTGGGCCGCGTGCGAAATGTGACGTATGACACTTTCTACCACGATAACAACGACAGGGCGATCACTATCACGCAGTGTTATGGCCAGAAGAACCAGTCTATTTGCAACGAGTTTCCGGTCTGTTTAACCATCTTGGCTGATCCGCTTAGCTATAGCTCGAGGTCCTTGCTGACTTCTGACTCGCAGGCCAACTTGACCATCTCTGATATCACCATGAGGAACTTTTGGGGCAGTGTATCAGATAAATATGACCCAGAAGCCGGAAGCCTTGTTTGCAGTGCAGCAGACGTAAGTTCAGACCCCGAGCTGATTCATTTTGAAAAATAGATGGAATGCAAGCATGGCTGGCTGCTCCTACATCCACTGACACTCCGTACTATCACAGCGCTGCAGCAACATCGTCGCCCAGAACATATCTGTCAACGTGCCTAGCGGAGAGCCGCCCATTTACGAGTGTTCAAACGTCGATGCTGAGTTGTTGGATGTGACTTGTGTGGACCCCGAGGGAGACCGGGATACCGGAAGCGGATGACTTTGGAGCATGTAAATAGATTCGAGCTTATCAAATAAGATGGTTGAATGGTAGCTTGAGAGAAAGTTAGTCACGGCTCAACTTGGATGTCTGTTCAACAATGAATTGCCACGTAAGTCACTTGTCTCCCAATTTGGACTTACAGATAGTCCTTGGGTCATTTCCCAATCCCCTACTTGGATGTTTAGGTGGGGCCGGCGTTGGCCCTTTAGGGGTGGCACCCGTTGTTTTCACGCTGAAGATTATTGATATTATTTGTTTGGCAGAATAATTCCTGTCTGTTGTTTCCATACTATCTTATACTAGTATTATCTCCCCCATTGATTCCGGTCCAACCACTTCCATCAGCTCTCCGTCCATTATCAGAGGCAAGAATATAGGTCCGATCACTTTGAAGTGTTGCTGGCCACACGAACGAAGTACAAGAGGATATGAAACACCGGATACCAGGGCCACAGAGTCGCCTTCTTGAATAGCTGCCGCGGCGAATCCTAGACCGCCAGTACATAACTCAGTACGCTGGCACCGAACGACGTTCAACCCTCCCGTCCCGAGAGACTTCATAAAAGCATCAAGCCTGTCTTTCAGGGACTTGTCTTCCGCCACTAAGTTTTCGGCCCATACTGTTCCTTGGTTATTGGCTGCGCTTAGAAGTAGCCTCCGCCACCAAGTCCATAACAACTGTGCAGAATCCATGTTTTCCGTTAAGACGTCGATCAGCTTGTTGGAACGGTCCACAGTTTTCAACCTGTCTGTTTCGGTCATGTCTAGCAGGGCGCCAAAAACTAGAGAGGTGAACATGCAGAACTCACTCTGCGGAGCCGTGGTCTCGAATATGGCGTTTAAAAGGTCGACCAGGTCGACGTATTGGAAGTGCATAAGTTCGCGAAGCGCAGAGAGGACTCGAAGAGCTGATTGTGACTCGGTAGCGCTGGGCCTTGTCGGAACTGGTGCAAGACAAGAGATGATCTCTGTCAAAACGAGGCCATGGACACAAAGATGTTCTCCCTGATTGCGGAACTCCCAGAATGGGTTTGACCCTGGTGTTGCCCCTTGGTATCTTCGTACACACCTGTCCTTCAAGAATGCAATGGGAACGAAGAATTGAGCCCGAAGCCGTCGACGCGGGGCATATCTTTTGTAAAAGCTGTGAAGGCGCATCCAGAAGTCCGAGTGCATCAGCACAGAGTCCTGTCGAGCATGACCAGTTTGATCTGGACTCGAGGTGGGAATCCAGTATAAGGGCTTATTCCAATTGTGTGGTGTTTTCAAGCTCCAATCAATAACCCAGGACGGAAACTTCCTTTCCGTATCAGCGTTGGCGAAAAGGAGGATGTCAAGGGACTCTGTTCTGCGGATCAAATTGGCGCAAAGCCTTGTGTAAAGGATTGAAAGACTTCCTGGTGTGGCGGAAGAGTCACCACCCAAGATTCCCAGTGTACCGAAATATATGTCTTTTGGGTCTGTCGCTTTCCTTGTCCTCAGTTCCTGAATGATCGAGTGCGACTCCACGTAAAGGCTGGTGCTGAGGCAAAGCTCCCTATCCGCAAGTCTACCTCTGTTGCCGAGTAGCATAATATATGTGTAAAAGGCTGCAATTGAAAATCCTACCAAGACCAAGTTCGCTTTTTGAAAGTTGAGAATATAAATTAATGCAGCGTAACAAAGGCAAAAAAAAACGAGGCAAAGGCCAAGATAGACCCGCAGGGCCCATGTGAGGCATCGTAGGTGTCTTTGCACCTTTCTCTGGAGGGCATTGAGTCTGTGAGAGCTCTGGGACAGCGGGTGTTGCCTCCTTGAGCATCCTGCGTTTCTGTCTGCAAACCAGCGTGAAACCCTAGCCAGATTGATCCATTGCGTATATGAATTCTTGAAGCCGAGCCCCGAAGTCTGAGTGCGCAAATAGTGTATCGACTCTAATGCGCAAACAAGATGTCCCCACGGTATGGAACTTTCACCGCAGACAACTATGCTGTTAGGTGATAGCACTGCCTCTTGAAGAGTCCATAGACGCTTGATCCATCGACGCTTGAAGATATTGTCTAGAGCAGACCGGTGCGGATGTGCTCGGAAGGTATGACGGCGCAGGAAAAGTGTTAAGCCGGCCTTGACGATGTCACCGACAGTACCGCTGCCCACTAACAATACATTTGTCGACAGGTAATTCATTGCTTTATCAGTGCCTGTTGCAGCTTCACCTAGCCAGTGGTAAGTTGTATGAGCTGACTCGAAGATTTCTTGCATCAAAGGGATCTGATGTGCTTTCTCTTCGCTGTTCCTCTGATCAATGCAAATAGAGTCAACCCATATGGTTAATGCTCCTCGTGCCTTAATGAGATGCCACAGGGCAGACCAGCAGTTTGGTCCAATGCGAGCTTCGTGCTGATGTTCGTCGCAGTGGATAACGAGTCGGTTGTTGCGTTGAGAGGTGCCTGGGTCTTCCTGGCTCCAGACATATGAAAGAGCAGAGTACTCTTGTTGTTCACGCAGATGGACGACACGAAGACGCCCATGTAGCTCGGGGGCTGTGTTGGGATCGTGTGAGTAGACTGGATCCAATTCGAGCAATCGAACCTGCTTGTGCGGGTGTGGGAGCGGTACGCAAGCATGCAGAGAGGGCGTCGGATAGGCCGATAACAATTCTTCGTAGCCGTATGTACATTTTGAGAAATCTTGGATTGCTGGGGGTGCTGTAGTCTCATCATAGCCGTAGGTAGCCATCACACGTTCGCTCCTGACGCTGAGGCTCTGCTAGGAGGTCGATGGTTTTGATGTTTGAATGATGGGTGGTTGATTACTGAGATCCAGGGAGCTCAGGCGCTCATGACACAGGCCCCGCACCTTATATAAGTAAAGAAAAGGGCTGTGGCTTGCAGCTCTGTGAGCTTCAGCTGCTAGGACCAATCTTCAGAAGAAAGCCTTGCAATGCGCCACCTGTCGTGCAACCGTCACTACATACAACCATCTCAAAAGGGGATAAGGGGCGATTTGTTCCGCATCTCTCACTGGGCAAGCTTTCACACCATTGCTCACTGCATCGAACGCTGTCGAGAACTAATTTTTACACATGCATTGTGAAAGAGTCTAATTGCGAAGAAGGTGGGTAGGACCGACGAGACTCAGCAATGGTGCTAAGCCCTGAGCCCGGAAGACCATCCTCATGGAGTTGGTCACGCTTACACTTGATGTCGATAGTGATTGTGTACCATTCGTCACTTCATGTGGCTATCCATATCATGTCTATCGACGAGTCCACCATGACCATCACACTGCAGGGCGTACTTTTCATCTGCCCACCCGGGGCCTTTTGGAGCAACCATCACAAGATCAAGCTCGTCGGATGCGGCCCGTATGAGATCAGCACGCCTGATACTTGCTGGGATTTCGTCCCAGAGTTCATAGGCCACTTGTTAGCTGACAGTGACAGGAGACACAGACTTAGGCACAATTTACTTGGATGTTCAAGGACCGCAGCCAGAGTGTCGACCGCAACATCAGTGCTTGTCGTCGTCGAACTACAGGGAGATTACGTCGGATGGGGCCTGATGCTACCTAGGTAGTAAGGACAGCTCGGCGAGAGACACATCGGCGAGAGACACATCGGCGAGTCGCACATGTCAAAATATTCCCACTGAGGTATCAAAGTCTACCCAAAATCCCGTCCAAGATCATCTAATTACAAAAGCTCTGTATTTAAAACCCGGCCGAACCTTATACCACGTATCAGTTCACTGATCCCTCAGAATCTTGTTCCTCCTAGAACAGGCGGTCGTCTTTGACTCGGCCGTTCTTGACCTCCTTTCCCGTGGCTTGGATAGCTTTGAACACGTCGTCGAGAAGGACCTCGGCATTGGCAGTGACAGGAACAGTCTGATCTTCAACGGACATGTCGATAGCCTGGATGCCGATGAGCGGCTCGAGACCTTTCTTCACTGTATCTGCGCAGCCTGTACGTGGTGTTTGCAGAGTGAAAGGAACCTGAGGTTGCATTCCCGAGACGACTTGTGGGGTTTCCATTACCTTGACAGCTCATTTTGACGTCGAATTCGAAAGTTTGCGTCATCTTCGCGGACGGGCGGTCTCAATAATTTACTTGTTGTGACAAGCAAGGTGGGCAAGGATGAAGATTCAAGAGTTTATTGGATGTGCTGAGAAAGGAGGAAATATCGTTTCACCCCAGTCTTTGAGGCCGTCCTATATCTAACTCTGACATCGAGGCAGCGCCAGGTAAAATGACCTGAAAAATGCGGGTACTCCACGACAGATTCGGAAATCGATGGAAGAGTGAGCCATGGGCCATCGGCACCCGGAGCCATTGTTGCTACTACTGCCTGTGTGCGCCCTGCCTCAGGCCTAGCCCCGGCTCTGGCCTAATTCTACTCGCTCTCTTGTTTCCGTATAAGCTGAGACCGTCCTCGGATTACCGAGGGGTTGCTGCCGAAAGACTACGGCCGAATAACTTCCCAATTTGGGGCAACTGACCCACTTCTGTTGCGGCAATGCGGCCGGACGTCCTGGGGGACCGGGGCGCCCCTACCATGCATGATCGACAACGGCGCACCCGGCACCCCGGCCAAGTCGGCCCAGGGCCATGATTGGAAGCACAAGTAGCTCAGGGGCCCATATCCTTCCACACCAGATGAAACTACGCACAAATGGCTCTTGGAATGGACTGCTGTCATTGGCGAGCCTAGATTCAAATAATGGAAGCATGTCACTTGCTGTTCGACGCACAAAGCCCTCATCACATTCGAGCACCATCTGCGGTTTGTAATCGGTGTATCATTCGCAACGGATCTAGTACTTCGACTAATAATGGCAAAGCCGAACCACGTCAACTTGAGTCACCCGCGCACCGCGGAGTGGAGCGGAGGGAGCTTGTCAAGAAATTTGGGGCCGCAACTCAGCCTTACGACGCTCCGTGGATGCTAAGGGTGTGTACGTGGAAAATCGAGATGCCTGGTTGCTTCGAGAACGACCTCCTTCACTCGTCAAGTGGCGTAGTCGATGGCCAAGGCTATTGCATCGACATATATATTCCCCCACATCACTCAGCTTTGATACGGTGTTGAACCTCAGAACAATACAGCAACCTGCCTACTGTTAGTTATCCTGGACATCACCTTCATTTCCCACCATGCCGTCTAAGCAGCTCAAATCCAAGTCAGGATCCATAGAAACGACATTCTTAGTGCCCAGTGTCCACTGTCCAACATGCACGAGCTTTGTCGAGCCTCTCCTCTACGACCTCAAACCTACCCCCACGTCCATCGTCACGTCCATAATCAACCACACCATCATAGTCGAGCACGATCGAACTCTTCGGCCCAGAAAGATTGCTAAGGCCCTTGCTGATGCTGGCTATGAGGTAGACAGCATCATCGAGGGCTCCCGGGTCAACGACGCCGAAGCAGGCCACCGCCTAGGCTCCCCCGATGATACCCCGGCCATCCCCTGGCTCGGCCGGCTGGGCCAGATTCTCGCACACCGCGGGAGCACAGTCGACGAGGAAGAGAGGAAGAAGAGACACGCCGAACACTGCGAGCTGTGCCGCGAGAAAGCAACAGATAGCGTCGGAGCAGACCACCTAGATGTTGTGGTTGGGCCCTCGTCCCCGCAGGCCTACGAGGCTGTCATCTCGATCGGGGGAATGAGCTGCAGCTCGTGCGTCGGAAAGATCACCAGCGCTCTCGAGGACAAGCCTTGGGTGACTTCTGCCAACGTCGGACTCCTCACGCGCACGGCGACGGTCCAGTTCTTCGACGAGCAGAAAACTAAGGAGCTAGTCAACATCATCAATTTTCTCGGATACGATGCTGCACTTGAGGAGGTGGAGGAGGTCGCTGGGGCCGTGATGGCGTCCCAGTTTCCGCAGGACGTCTGGCAGGCCTCCTTCTCCATCACTGGAATGACCTGCAGCTCCTGTGTTGGGACAATCACTCAGGCACTGGATGGTCTCCCTTGGATGCGTTCAGTCAATGTCAACCTCGTCACCAGCAGTGCAGTGGCAGTCTTCGAGGACAAAAGCCACCTGGACGAGATTGTCTCCATCGTGGCAGGTGTGGGCTACGAAGCCACACTCAGCGACGTCACGGCGCTCAATGCCACTCAAACCAAAGACCCTAGCCGAGCTGTATTCGTTCGAGTCGACGGGATGTACTGTCAGCACTGTCCCGGTCAAGTGGTAGACGCATTGAAAGGCTTGAATGACAGCGTCGTTGTGGAAAAGCAGGGGACCCTCGACAAGCCCTTCTTTACCGTCCGGTACATTCCTGAAGCGCCAAAGTTCACTGTCAGGAGCATACTCGAATCGATCTCAAACGCCGACCCAGCATTTACTGCGTCTGTTTATCACCCTCCGACAGTTGAAGAGAGGTCGAGGCAAATGCTCGAGCGAACCCGTCGACGTCTCTTCTTGCGTTTCCTCTTGTCCCTCTTCGCCGCTATACCAGCGCTAATCATCGGTATTGTATACATGAACCTCGTCTCTTCAGATGACCCCAACCGACGATACCTCATGCAACCGCTCAAGGGGGTTTCCCGCGCCGAGTGGTCCCTCCTTGTCATGGCAACACCAGTCTACTTCTTCGCAGCCGACGTTTTCCACCGCCGCACAATCAAGGAGCTGTATTCCCTCTGGCGCCCGGGAAGCCCTGTCCCCTTGCTCCGTCGGTTCTACCGCTTTGGCAGCATGGATATGCTTGTCAGCTTCGCCACCACGATCGCCTATTTCAGCTCCATTGCCGAGCTCATCATCTCTGCGAGCAGGGACCCAGGTATGGAAATGACGATGAGGCCTTCATACATGGACTCCGTTATATTCCTAGCTGTCTTCTTACTAGCTGGCCGCATGATTGAGGCATACAGCAAGGCCAAGACGGGAGAGGCGGTCACGAAGCTCGGCAGCCTCCGGCCAAACGAGGCCCTGCTGGTTATTTCAAATGAGAAAGGGGAGGTGCAGACGAAGACTACCAGTATCGACCTGATTGACTGCGGCGATATTGTCAAGGTCGTTCACGGAGGCTCTCCCCCCTGGGATGGCATACTCCTGGAGGGAAATGGACAGTTCGTTGAGTCCAGTCTGACAGGCGAGTCGAAGCCAGTGGCAAAGCACCTTGGCGACCCCATCTATTCTGGAACCATCAACCAAGGTGGTCCTATCACTCTGCGGATCACTGGTGCTTCTGGAGATTCCCTCTTGGACCAGATCATCAAAGTTGTCAGGGAGGGCCAGGCTCGTCGAGCTCCGATTGAGCGCGTTGCCGACTCAATCACCAGTTACTTTGTGCCTATCGTCACCCTCATCGCCATTGTAACATGGGTGACATGGCTTGGCTTGGGAGTCTCTGGCAGGCTACCATCTGACTACAAAGATGTCGACGTGGGAGGATGGCCCTTCTGGTCACTTCAGTTTGCAATTGCCGTCTTCGTCATCGCATGCCCATGTGGAATCGGCCTGGCTGCACCTACCGCTCTGTTTGTTGGCGGCGGCTTGGCTGCTAAGCATGGTATCCTTGCGAAGGGTGGCGGCGAAGCATTCCAGGAAGCAAGCAATCTTGACATCATTGTCTTCGACAAGACCGGCACTTTGACTGAGGGAGGAGAGCCTCAGCTCACAGACCATCGATTTCTTGTCGACACTTCCCCGAAGGATGGTGGTGACTGGACGGAGGATACCATCCTTGGATGCTTGCGGGAACTTGAGGGCAATAGCAGTCATCCCATCGCCACTGCGATTGTGAAGTTCTGCAACTCCCGTGTATCTTCAATTTTCAAAGCCGAGCATGTCAAGGAGATCCCAGGAAAGGGCATCAAGGGTACCTTTACCATCCCTTCACTGCCCCACCCAGTCGAGATTATCGTGGGCAACGAAGCTCTCATGGATGACCACGGTGTTGCCTTCCAACGCTCTACGATCGAAGAGCTTGATTCTTGGAAAGACCAAGCCAAGTCGATCATTCTCGCCGCCGGAAGATACATCAACCAAGACGCAGATGACGGATGGATTCCACTTGCAATCTTCGCTGTCTCGGACGCTCTTCGCCCTGAAGCCAAGCCTGTCGTGGACGCCCTGCGGAAGCAGGGCATTGACGTCTGGATGATTTCCGGTGACAACCCCAAAACCGCCAAGGCTGTCGGTGCCATGGTTGGCATTCCGGAAGAAAGCATCATTGCCGGGGTCCTTCCCGAACAGAAGGCGGACAGGGTGCAGTATCTCCAGAAGAGCCAAATCCAAGTGGACTCTTTCCTCGGACTCGGCAAGCCTACGTACCGCAGACCGACCGTCGCCATGGTCGGCGATGGCATTAACGACTCGCCGGCCCTGACCGTCGCGGACGTGGGCATCGCCATCGGGTCCGGGTCTGATGTGGCAATCTCCGCCGCCGAGTTTGTCCTCATCAATTCCAACCTGACGACGCTTCTGACTCTGTCGAGCCTGAGTCGGGCTGTCTTCAGGCGGGTGAAGTTCAACTTCGCCTGGGCTTTGGTGTACAACATGGTGGCTCTGCCTATTGCAGCTGGCGTCTTGTACCCGGTTAGGACGAATGGGAACTACACCAGGTTGGACCCAGTCTGGGCAGCACTGGCCATGGCGCTCAGTAGCCTTAGTGTCATCACGAGCAGTCTCCTGTTGAGAGCGCGACTGCCGGTGGTCGGGTACCGAAACAAGTCGATGAAGGATTTGGATTTAGGCGAGTAAACGAGTTGGATTGAGCTTGATCATTGTGATGGACGGAGAATATCGCCGATTTCACACATACAATTTTCACTTTGTCAGGTGGTTCTTCCTGATGTACACCCATAGAAAGGGTTGGCCCTGTAATTTTCATATGTACCTAGGTACCTACTCTCTATTCAGTTCACGCCGTAATGTAACTTCAGCTTTCATAATAGAATGGAACGAGCTTCTCTCGGGTGTCCACTACGCGGCCACGGCATCTATATAGTGAAAAAGTAAAGGTGTGATTAAGGAGTTTACATAAACGTAAAGGGGCTAGCGGGGCTAAGGATAAAACGATAAATAGAAAAAGGCTAGGCCTAAAAAAAAAGGCAGTAAAGAAATAGCTATAAAAGCAGCAGAATTATAACTATAAAAATATTTAAATATTAATTTTTTATAAATAAAACCTTTATCCCTTTCTTTTTTCTTTAAATTTATTATATTAATTTAATAAATAATATATTTTAAATAATTTATATATAGCTATATATTTATATAATATTATATAACCTTATAAAGTAAGGTATAATATATATAATTTTATAAAATTTTATATTTTTAACCTTATTTAAAAAGAAGCTATATAAAGAATACATTATATATATACTTAAACCTATAAGCTTAAGCTATAAAAATATATAATATTAATATAAAATTATATAAATCTATTTACCCCCTTCCTTTACTTTTTAAGATTAAATTCCTATCCCTTATATATTATATATTAACTAATAACTTACTATATATAATTATATATATTATTATACCTCCCTATAAAAACCCTAATAAGCTAGATATAATTAAAAGCTTATTTATATTAAAAAACTATAATAAAAAAAATATAAATAAAGCTATATTAATTTAATATATTAATATATATTTCTCTTTATACTCTTAATTTATTAATATTATTTAAAATATATAAAATTATAAAAAGGATATTATAAAATTATTTAGCTTTAATTTATCTCCTCTTTTTATATTTAGCTTTAATTATAAATCTATATATAATAAAAATAAACTTATATAAAATTAAGCTAACCTTATATAATATAATAATAAACTTATATAGGATTAATAGCAACTTATATAAAAAGATATTAATAAAAATATTAAATTTATAATTACTTTAAAAAATAATTTTAATAAAATAGCCTTAAAAAATATATAAGCCCTTATAATTTAATTTAAAGCTATATAAAAGGTAAAGATTTATATAAAGCATAATCTTAATAAATAAGCTTATATATTTATATATAAAAAGGTTAAATATTAATATAATATTATAAAGCATTAAATTAATATTATAAACTAATAAAATATTAAAATTTAAATACTTATAAAATAACTCCTTAAGTAAATAAAAGCTATATATAATATGAAAAAATTATATAAATACTTTATAATTAAATATAATAGCCTTATAATTAAGCATAATAGCTTTATAATTAAATATAATATCCTTATAATTAAGCGCGACTACCTTATAAATTAATATTATAATATCCTTATAAAACTTTATAATGTAAAAATTAAAAACATATTTATATAAAAATCATAGCAACCTATATAAAAGAAGCCTATATTTATATAAAAGGAGCCTATATTTAAACGGCAATTTATTAATATACCTATAAAATATAACTTATTTAACCTAAATCTAAAAATATATAATCATCTTAAATCAAAGGAATTTAAATTAAATTAATTTAAATTATATTTAAAATTATTTAAATTTTATTTATTTATATTTAAGCCTTATAAGCCCTTAAAGAAGATTTATATAGCTTTATATAAAACTTATATATATAACTTTAATAATAATAACCCTCCCTTAATTATAAACCTAAATTTATAAAACTTAGCTTAAAAAGATATTTTAAATATTATTAATTATATATCTTCTTATTATAACTTAAAATATCATCTTATTAAATATATAAATAATAAGCCTTTATATATACTTATAAATAAAGATATAAATCCTTTATTAATTAAAAGAGATAGCTATTTCCTAAGTAAATTTAGCTTTTTTAATAAAATATACCGCTTTATTAAAAATTATAATAATAAAAATTAATATATATAACTTATATTTAAGCTTATATAAATATAAAATAAATTAATTAAATCTAAATTATAAAATCCAATTTAATATAAATATATATAGCTATTAAAGTATTTATATAACAAGGATAATCTTAAAAATAAGCTTATTTATTATATTAAAATTAAAGAAAGTAATTATATTTTTATAAATATAAGCGATAATATCCCTATATAAACCGTAAAGCTTAAAAAGATATATATTAATATATCCACCCTTTAACCTTATATAACTACTTATAATTATATATAATTTATTAAATTTACCCTTTAATATATATATAAGGATTATTTATATTAAATTATAAAGGCGGCTTTATTTAATTTATTAAACCAATTTATATATATAATTATATATTAATATATATTCAGCTATATTAATTTATATATAAATATTTAAAAATATACTCTTTTTTAAATACTTTGTAAATAAAATATCCAAATACCTTATATTTATAAATAAAATATAAAATCAATATACCATAAGATAAATTATAAATTTTATAAATTATAAAAAAAAGCTATATATATAAGCTTATATTATCTAATATATATATATATTAACCTATTATAATAATCCTTATACTTATTATTAAATTTAAAATACTATTATAAATAAATATTATATTATATTATTCCTTAATAAAGAAAAAAAGCATTTATTTAAAATATATATAAATCTATATAAGCTAATTTTATATTATATTAATTTATATATAATTATAATAATTATTAATTAATTAAAAAAAAGGTTAAATATTTATATTTTAAAAAATAAATAAAAAAGCGCAAGCTTAATAATATTTACTAACTACTTCAAAGCTATATAAAGCAAAATATTATAAATATACCTTTAATTAAGCGTAAATAAAAATATATAAAGCTAAAATCTATAGAAATTATTATAAATAATAATAATAAAAACAACCCCCCTTTTATACCGCACTATATATACTATAAGCTAAATTCTAAAATTAAGCAGCCCCACTAAAAACATTATATATCTAATAATAATAATAAACCTTAATATAAAAAATCCTATATAATACATAACTAAAATTCTAATAATAATCTACCAACTAAAACACGCCATAATGCTAAAAAGGGTTTAATTAAATACATATATATTCACAAAAATATATAAAAAGACATACTAACTTATACACTAACAAAAAAAAATATAAACACATTATTATAAAAACTAATCTTAAAACTATAAAGCTAATATTATAATATATTAAATTTCATAATAGCAATAATTATATATTTAAAAACCTAAATAAATCTTCTTAAATAATTTTATATATATATCCTTAAAATTACATAAGCTTATAAAAATAAATATATATTAATAAAATAAAAAGGGGATTATTTTATTTTAAATAAACTTTTTTAATAACTTATAAAGATTATAATTCTTTAATATAATTTTATATAAAAATCTATATATTCTTTTAATTTATTTATATAACTTTATAATTTATTATATAATTTAAATATAACTTACTTACCTATATTCTTTATAAACTTATATAAATTTATATTTCTATTAAATATACCCTATACTTATTAAAAACCTTATTTTTTATTATATAATATATATATATATATAATATATAATTTATAAATATATAAAGTTATATAAATAATTTTAAATAAATAATATTTATAATTATATTTATATATAATAATAATAATATATATAAGCTTTATATAAATTTAACTTATAATATAATAATATAAAACTAATTATATATAAAAATAAATATCCTTAAATTAAGCCTAATAACCTTAAATAACTATCTTTATAATTTATTAATTATTATTATAAAGTAATATTTAATTAAATATTACCTATATAAGATTATTTAAAGTAATTTATCTTTATTTTTTAAAAAAATTCTTAAGATAAGCTAAAATTACCTATTAAATTCACCCTTAAAAATATACCCTTAAATATAATTAATTTCCAGCTATATAATAATTAAATATATATTATTATATATACCTTCTTATAATATAAAATTATATAAAAACATTATTAATATACTAACCTTTAAATAAAAATATATAAAGGGCAGCCTAAGTAAATTAAATGATATAATTAGCTTTAAAGGCAATACCTTTACCTCTTCATTATATAAAACTTCTATTATATTAAATAAAAAGTATTTCTTTTTAAGGCCCTATATTTTTAAATATATTAAATTATTTACCTTTATTATAATTATATTATATAAAATTAAAATTATTTTTATTATAAAAAGCTTATATTATATATCTTTATTTATAAAAACATCCTTAAGGAATATTATTTATATAAATTTATATATATTTATATATTATATAATAATAAATAATAAAGATATTTAACCTTATATTTTAAGCTTATATAATAATAATTATAGCTAATTAATAAAGATATAATTCTATTTATCTATATTATTAATTTATATATTTTTATATAAATAAAGCTACCTTAGCTTAAGCCAAATTAATAATAAATATAAATTTATATTAATAATATCCTATTATATACCTTTAAGCATTATTAGCGGGATTTATATAAAATCGCTACCTATAAATATAAAAATACCCTTAAATAATACTTCATTATATAAAACCCTATAAATATCTATAAACATCCTATAAACTGCCTTAAAGCAATAATAATACTATATAAGCACCTTATTCTATATAATTAAAGCAATTTTTTAAATCTCCTTAGCTAAATTTATATTATAATGAACATTATATATATTAAATTTATTAAAATTTAATAAAATCTTAAATATAATATAAAAAATCATACTTATTAAAAATAGCAATATAATAATCTTAAATAATATTATATAAAAAACCACCTTCTCCTGCATTTAAAAATAGTTAATTAATATTATATATAAAAATATCTTACTTATATTAATTAAACCTTAAAACAAAATATATAAATATAAATATATTTATAATTATCTATATAATAATATTAAAACATATATATTAATTAATATTAAGCTATATATATTATATATCCTTATTTTATTATAATACCTTATAATTTAACGCTAAATATTATAAAAAATAGCAATTTAGCTTTTTTTAATTAAATATAAATATAGGGAGGCTAAAAAAGCTTAATATCCTATAATAATTATAAAAAAGCTATTTAATTTTATATAAGCTATAATTTAACTTAAAGCTTTAAAAATCTAATAATATATTATTACGCTTTTAAATATAAAGTAATAAATTATTATATAAGCTTATATAAAACTTATCTTATATATCCCTTAAAAAATAAATCTTTTTAAATATAAGCTTTATAATAAATAATAACTATAATTAGCTTTTATTAGCTTATAAAAAGATATTTATAAAGTACGCTACCTAATATTTATTATTTTATAAAAACCTATAAGCTATATAAGCTGCCTTAAATATATTAAAGGTTATACCCTTATATATATATAAATATTTAAATAACTTTATACTTAATATATAATTAAGTAAGAAGTATAAAAATTTTTTTTTATTTTTTATTAAATTTATAAACTAGATTTATTTAATATTATCTTATATATATTAATATAACTTTTAATAATTTTTATACCCTTTTAAATCCTTATTATTAATTTATATAAAATAAATTAAAAAGTCTTAATATAAAATATATAAGCCATTTATATAATTTATATTATATTAAAATTATATATTTAGTATTATATAAAAGTTTTTAAGCCATTATATTAGCTTATCTAAGGTAATATTATTATTAAATATAATTAACTCTTCTTCCTTTAAATATACTAGCAGCTATATAATTAAAGGCAAATATATATAAATATTATACTTAAAAATTCTTTATATAGCCTTATAAAAACTAATATACCTACCCTTAAGATATTTATTAATCTTATTAATTTAAATAATCTTAAATAACTTTATATTATCTTATATAATAATATTTATAATTATCTTTATAAATATAAAATCTATACCCTTATATATATATTTATAAATATATTTAATTATTTATATAATCTTATAAACCTTTAAGTTAATATAATAATTATACTTTTATATAAAGTATAAGTTATATAAAACTATTTATTAATTATTAAAATTAAAATTGTAATTATATTTTTTAAATATATTTATAATCTTTCATTTATAATAAGTTAAGTAGCTATTTAAGTTAATAATTATTTATTTAAATTAATTTTTTAAATATTACTTTAAATACCTTTTTAAATAGCTTAATGCGATTTTATTTATATAAAGAAAATCCTTAAATTTATAATTATATAGCCTATATATTATTTAAGCTTTAATTACCTTATAAAACCAGCTTATAAGGTTTATTTTATATATAAGCAGCTTTATATTAATATATTTATTAATAAAATCTAGGTTTATTATTATTTACTTATATATAAAATAATTTAAAAAGAAAAGATAATATATATATAAAAGCCTATGCTTTTAATATTTAATAAATTAATAAAATATAATAACCTTCCTAAAATATATATTTTATATAATATTATAAAGTATAGCTTTTACCTTTATTTAAAATATATATATTAAAATATCTAGGTAATCTATTAATTCCTAATTAAAATAAAGCTATATTTATATCTTTAGTTATTTAAGGTTTATTATAATTATTATAAATAAAGTTAGAGTCTTATAATTTTATATAATAATTATTAAATCTTAATATATATACTTTATATATTAAATACCCTTAATATAACTTATAAGAAGTATTATATACTTATTAATAATAATAAGAAAATCCCTAAAAGTAATATAATCTTATAAATTTCTATATAAATCTATATAAATTTCCTTTTAATATATATAAATTTAATATAACTTATTTTAATTAATTATAATAAATATATTAATAATAAACTACTAAAAAAAATAGCTATATATAAATAAAATTATATATAAGATATTATATATAAATAAATAATAATAAACCTATTTTTATAAAATAACCTTTTATTACCTTTTAAATTTATTTATAAAAAAGAAATCTATATTATAATTATTATCCTTATATAAAAATATAAAGATATACTTAAATAAAAAATATATTAAATACTTTATATAAATATATTTAAAGTAATATAAATTTATATTAATTAAATTCCTCTTAATTAAATAAATATCCCTTTATATTAATTTTTATATAAATTAATAAGATATAATCTTTATAACTTTATTCATTATAAGTAGGTTTATATAATGCTAATTATTATTTAAGTCTATAATAAGGTTCATTTAAAGGTTTAATAAAATCTAATATCCTTATATATAATCTTATATAGTATTAGCCTTAATTATATATTTATATATAATCTTATATATTTTTATATATTTATTATATTAATAAAGCTATTTAAATAATTAAGTAATAATATTAAAATTAAAATTTATATCTTATTATATATAAAAATTAATAATTATATTAAGGTTATAAAAATATAGCTAAGTATATTAAGGCTTTTATAATTTAATATTATTTATATTTAAATTAATATTAAATTAAAGATTATTTATATAATAATAAAAAGTCCTATATATTTAGTAGCATTAAGGCTCACAGCTATATACTTAAGTATTATTATTAATTTAAATAAAAATAAAAAAAAAGGTATTATTATATTTTTAAATATTATATATAAACTTTCTTATATAAAAATATAGGTTAAGTATATAATTTTAAATAAGCTTAAAAAGGTTATATAATAATAATAAAATAAATTACCCCTTTTTATAATATTTTATTATTATTATAATTTTATATAATTTATTATATTTATTTATTTAAAATAATATATTATAAAAGTTATAGCTTATAATTATTATATTAAGAAAATATAAATTTATATAAACCTTTTTATTAAGCCGCAATAATATAAAAGGAGCGAAATCTTTAAATAAAAGTAATATTTTAAAAGCTAGCACTAAATTTTATATAGGGTTAAATATTGCTATATTAAGTTATACCTTATTTAAAAAAGCCTATATAAATAATATAGGATTTATATTTATTATAATAAATAATATAAAAAGTTAAGTAAATATAATAATATATAATTACTTATATAATTAATATAAGATACTTTAAGTTTATTATATTTAAAATTATTTAATATCTTTATTAAATATATATTTCCTTAATATATTTTTATATATAATATAAACTTTATATAATTTACCTTATTTATTATATAGAAAATTAAATTTTAGCTTTATTTTATAACATTTTATATAATATTAATATAAGCTATATATTAAAATATATATAATATGATTATAAATAAAATAAATATATAACTTAAAATAAAATATAATAAATTAAATATAAAAATATTATAAAAAAAAACCTTTTTATATAATTATATATAAATATCCCATTTAATAATAATCTTTAATTTAAGTAAATATAAAATATAATTATTTATATATATATAATAATATAAAATATAATTATTTATATATATATAAAAATAAAATAAAATATATTAAATTATAAAACTTAATTTATTATAATAATTTTAAATTATATTATATTATTATTAAGCTAATTAAATATATACTTATATATAGCCCTATAGGTTATACCCTTAATATAATATAAATCCTTTATTTTTATAATTATTTCCTATTTATTTAAATTTAAATTTCGCTATATAAAATAAAATAAATATAAAAAAATAATTATAAATTAAATGTAATTAATAACGCAATATTTTACTTTAAAAAATAGCTTTTTAAATAAATAAAACCTTTATTTATAAACTAATCTTTAAATATATAAAATCGCAATCTTCCTTTATAAATTTATATAATAGTAGAATATTTAAACCTTTATATATACCTTTATAATTTTATATTAAATATAATATAAGACTTATACTTAATTAAGCTTAAAATTAAAATTTAAATATATAATTATATTAGCTTATATAACCTTATTAAATATTTTAAATTAATATATATCCTTATTATTTAAAATTAAATTTAAGGAAGGTAATTTTATATAATATAATATAAGCGATATACCTAAAAGGGCATATATAGCATTATTTATAAATATATACTCCTATATATAAAATATTTTATAAATATAATTTTATTAAAGGGTATTTTTAAATTCCGCTTTATATATAAAATAATATAAATCTTAATTAATTAAGTTATAATCTATATTAATAGCATTTAAAGTATTATTCGCTATATTATCTTATATAATTAATATTAAGCTTAATTAAATAAATAAAAACAATAATATAATAAATTCCTTATAATTAAATAATAAAAGGAATATAAATAATAATAAAAATACTTATAAATAATAAATTAATAATAATAATAATAATATAAGGCTAAAAAAAAAAGCTATAATAAAATTTATTATATTATATAATCCGTATAAAAATAAATAATATTAAAAATATAAATAAAGGAAGAGGAAGAGATTTATTGCAAAAGTTTTTTATTTATTAAAAAATTAAATACTTTAATAGCTTATTTAAATGTATTTAAAAACACAGGAAAATCGCATAGGAAAATATATAAATCCCTATATATATAAATAAATATTTATAAAAAGTATTAACTTAAGTATACCTATATAATTCTATATAATTATCAGCCTTATTAATTATTAATATATAAAATAGCATTATATATATATATATATATTATTATATAAAAGTATAAAATTTATTTAAAAATAAGTAATATAAATTTTATTAATATAATTAATATATAATATTTATTATATTACCTTATCTTAAGAGTTATAATATAATAATAATATATATTAATTATAAATAAAATATAGGTTTAAATCCTACCAACCCTAAAGGGTAGTATAATAGATATTTTTTATTTAATTTTTTTTTTATAATATTTTTATATATATATTATAAAAGTAATATATATATATATATATAAAGAAGTATTACGCTATATAATAATATCTTGAATTTCTTTTTTGCTATATAGAAGGTAAGCAAGCTATATATAGCTTCATTATAATATCTTGAACTTTTTTTAAATATGGCGATATTACATTAATAGTTGTAGTGATGATTTGAGCTGAAGCCGCGACCCATCCTCAGATGCTAGGATGGCATTGCTCTGTTGGCATTGCTCTGAATTTATGCCCAAGCAGGCTGTGCTGACATTTACGCAACCACGGGCATTGCCAAAAGAACAAGCAAATACGAAAACACCAATTCAAAAAGATTGGAATACATCCTGCCAATTCTTTTTGGAGCCTATTCAGGCAGATATGCACTGAGGATGAGAACCTGCCGCACTGAATGAGTCATTTCTTCACCAAGTACAGAATCTCATCGATAGCAGTAAAGTCGATGAACCAGAGGATGTTCTGGTCAAGTGACATGGTAAAAAGCCCAACGCGTTTGTATTTCCGGAAGCCTATCTAGGAATAAATCCCACTCAATGACAAGCCTTTCCAAATTTCATTAGTCGGTGGTAATTATAAGGCAACGGGGCCAGGAACCCGGCCGTCATTGACACAGCGGCGGCCATCCAGAACATGGGGTCATTCAGCTGGATGACTCCCCCTGTCAGATTGTAGTCGACGAAATTCTCAACTAGCTCCATCGTGATCATCGATATCATGCTCATTCCAAAGGCAGTCTTCGCTGCTGAGATCCAGGGAAGACGGTCGCGGCCGAATTTGAGAAGAATTGTCTCGAGCGAGAGGGATGTCGAAAGTCCAGAGGCCACTATGCACAGATCAGCGTTAGTCAGGGCACCAGAGACGCAATAAAAGCATCGTAGGAAGGCTTCGTGTAATTACTTGAGATGGCCATAACAGTCCCCGTCTGTATGTCAGGGTGAAAGGCTTGCAGGTACCACATTGCTGAAAAGTCACCCAAGGTGCATCCAACAAGGCATCGGAACGTGTTAATACCAGCTCGACGCCAGATCGGCCGGGAAACCCAAAATTCTCGAGACGAAGCAGAGGGCGGCAGTGCTTTTGGTGGTTTGCTACAGCATGACGGAGGTCGCTCAGCTTGACGGGATTGGAATCGTGGACTTGAAAAGCTCGTGTATTGGTGTAGGAATGCAGATCCTCGAGTTCTGGCGCAAGAAGTCCGCTGCTGGCGTATGATACAAGGGAAAGACAAGGGCGGTCGTAACAGCATCATGAAAATTTCTAAAAGGAATGGTATGCACTATCCGGACGGAATCGTGCGCAGTAATGATACAGTTGATGTTATGAGACGGTCCCTGTGTGGCGGCCGGACAGACTCTAAACTGTAGGATTCTGGTGGTATGACGCATTATGTAATCATCCAACACACATGCTTGTCGATCACTTGCGCCGAAGGGCTCGGCGACGGAGCACCGAATGGTCTGCGGCTTTTGCGCGGCTTTTCCGCCCCTCAGTCTCCTTCTGTGTTGTCCCAAATAACGTCTTTTTGACGGATCAACATACGTGCGAGTATTTTTACGAAAAGATCAGGCCTACTAGTAGTATTCAATCGGCCCATACCTGTCCCAAGGCCTCCGCCGCTGCGAGTACTCCCGGACCCGAAGCCGGAGCCGGACCCGAAGCGCGGGCCGAAGCGAATAATCCGGATTCCCAGATCTCCTTCTATTCGACTGTCATCGTACCTCAGAGCGCGTTCGACGACCAGACAGGGGCAGGACGAGTGGGAAACCGTTCCTGTTGCAATTTCCATCGGCGCACAGTGGATTGCGATAAGCGAGCTAGAATACCGCCGTGGCAACTACAACCTTGCCTTCGATCATGCTAAGGTCGCGATCGAGTGCGATAATGCACTTGGATACAATGAACCCCGGTACTGGATTCTCCCTACTAGACACTCTATTAGAAACAGGGTCGCGTTGAGGATTCGATGCAGGCTTACGCGGAGGATTTCGGGCTGGACGACAAGCTTGTCCGTGGTTAACAAGCACCTCAACAACGTCTGGGATGTCCATGGGTACCATGAACATGTGATACGTCTGTAATTTCGTGCCGAGGCTGCTCTGGTGGAGAAGGTCTTGCTTCTGCCAGTTGGAGTTTGCTGGAAATTTGAATTACGATGCCGGCTGTGCGACTGCCAGTGAATGCTGCATAAGCTCCGGCAGAATTTAAGTAGCCTGCACTAAAAACGCCAGCTTAGAACTGTATATGATGATAAGATAGTTCAATTTTGTTTCAGTCCGCGGGGAGGTTGACGCTCAGTCAGTCGAGGGCGCCCTGATCGTAGGTCATCACTTTAGATCTTTACCATATTAAATCAACCATTCGCGTTCTTTTGACTCTCGTACCTGGACTTGCATGCTTGAAATGTGTGGATATCGCTGCAGGCAGCCTGTAACTGGCCCAAACTGTTACCGTGAAAATTATCTTTTGTACAAAACTCTTCTAACATATTCTCTATATTTATATCATACAGTCTATCTCTCTTCATATTTACCGTGAAATGATTCAGTACTCATTCTACTTACGCCATAGTAGTGCCCGTGTGATAATAATCCCGGATGACACTTAAAAGGAACACGCCGAGCCAGCATAAAACAAATACAACCTCATTCGACGCGTGTCTGAAATTAGATCTGGTGCACCCATCAGATGCCTTTCTTGCCACCGCACGGGGCTGGGTACCCCAGGACCCGTCCAAGACAGTGATGAGCGACCAGACAACAATACCAGGGGACAGGACCAGGAACCAGACCAGCGCGGGGACAAGCCAGATCAGGTCCTGCACGAGGGTGTCGTTGGGGCCCAAGAAGACGAGGTACGCGACCTGGAGCGAGAGGCAGCAGAAGAGGTCGACGGTGATGACCGCGTCGGCGACGACGCGGTCCAGCATGCCGCCGAGCAGCCGCCGGCCGGTGGCGGCCGAGCTGACGACCATGCAGAAGATGACGATGGGGATCAGCCGCGACTTGAGGATGGTGAAGATGTGCCAGGGCGACAGGCGCGAGACCATGCGCGGGTACCAGATGGTCTCGATCATGGTGCCCCTGGACCAGCGCACCTGCTGCCTGACCCAGGTCGAGAAGGTGTCGGGCGTGTCGGTGTAGACGACGGCGTCTGGGACGTGGTGCACGTCGTAGCCGGCCCAGAGGAGCCGTGTTGTTAGGTGTCTGTCCTCGTTCGTGATCTGTATAACCAATAAGGCAAAGCGTTAGCAAACTAGCAACATGATACTATGCCGGATCATGACTAGGGTATCGCGGAGCTAGCATACCATTTTTCGACCCAGCACCCGCTGGCAGGACCAAGGGATCAGCACCTTGGTCAGTGCCGAAGCCCGAAACGCACCACATGGGCCCGGTTGGCACTCGTTAGCCCCGAAAATTGCGCCCTGGATCTTGTAGACATCCTGTTGGAACCAGTAGTACGACGTCGCGACCTTCGTGATGAATGTCGGGTTGGGGTGGAAGAATCGCATATGCCCTGAAACACCACCGATGTTCCGGTCACTGCTAAGCTTTCGTGCCATCTTCGGTATCGCACCCCGAGAGACGGTCGAGTCGGAGTCGGTGCTGAACACGAAGTCGATGGACTGCGCTTGGGCAAGAATCGTGGCGACGATGAGGGTCGTGAATAGTATGTCCTTCTTTGATCGGTGTGACTGAACAACACATATGGCTCTGACGTCGCGAAGGTGGCTGGGAAGCAGCTCTTCGGCGAGGAGCTCTCGGACGTAGCTTTGTAGACGCTCCGTGATAGCTGCCTGCCCAGCCTCATCATTGAGCAAGTCCACATCGGCCAGAGTTGCTAGATGTTCCAAGGTCTCTGAGAGAGGCTGGGCCAGTCGAAACACAACACCATCGGGGTAGGCCTAAGAGTTTAGGAAGATGTCAGCAAGCCATGAACAGGTTATCCAGGATCTGAGAATGGTGTGGGCACACGGTGCCCGAAGAATGTCAGTGCTGATTACAGCTTACATTTTGGAAGACATCCACCATCCTCTCATCTTCTATCTCATCGCCATCAATACCTGCGACGATGGTGGTACAACTTGGCGTGGTGAGGAGGCTCTCAAGACATCGGCCGTAGAGCTCTTCATCCTCACGCCAACCAACAACGCAACCAATAACCTCAGGTTCTCTGTCGGTGAGACTCAGCTCGTCGATCCTGACTGAGGGCACTTTGGCTCCTTCGAGCTCACATAGCTGTTGTGGTTCGACCTGCGGCAGAGTCTTCTCGCTGCGAAAAGACTCGCCGTCATTTGTGTGCTTTCGCTTTTGCTCGGAGTTCAGATGAGTGTACAGGAACGTCAAAAAGAGTTTGACAAGGGCATCAACCGTGAGGATCAGATAGCCGAGTTGGAACAGGGCAAAAGCACCGGCCAGAATGCCCGATGTCGCGGCAATTCTCAGCACTGAGTGCCCGATGCCCGGTGTTATGAGCCGGAGCATGTTCGTTTCTCGACACTTCCGATAGCGACCGATGGGGAGTATCGTGAGGGTGGTGGCTCAGACATTTCTAGATATCCAGAGGAGAGTCAACTGAGACTAGTGTCCATTTGCGCAATCCACGAGAACTACCATAGTATTGCCGAAATCCACCATTGGACTAGGGCTTTGCGAGTCGAGTACGAGAGTAGTGGCGATAGGGCCCACCATCGTGAGAACCCGCGCTCGGAGCTTCTACGTATTGAGAAACAAACTTTCGGACTGGAGGGTCCAGATCAAGGGGACGAACTGCTATGCTAGATTGGGTTGATCTCCCGAGCTTGATTGTGCAAGATCTAGACCGAGGTGGATTCTCTGGTCGCCTACGTTTCACCCCCGACCGCCTAGAGCCAAGAGCTGAAACCCACCGGCTCATTTTTGGTTGGCTAGCCCGTGACAGACGCGCCGAACCTTAAACTTTGTTTGTACCCACGTGCTGGGCAGAGGGAACCGACCTTGCCTTTGCAGACGCCCGCGCGCTGGTGAGAGAGGCCGTGCACCATTTTTTCAGCTCCCCGGCAGGGCGCAAAAGTTTGGGGGCGACTTGGCGCCCAATCACCCTCAGACAGCAGAGGCACCTCGAGTTTCAGTCACTTAAAACCGTATGCGCAAGAGTAGCATGGACCTCGCTAAATTTGGGCCGAGTGAACTAACTGTCTTCTTAAAGACAACTAAGCCGTACTCGTACTCATCACCATTGTTGTTGATGGCAATGGCCTCAATTCCGAGTCCTTATGTCAAGGTTCCGATCCCGTTTCGAGAGCTCTTATCAAGCAACCCTGCCTGCCATCTGTAATTTGTTTGAACACTTTCGGTTTTCATGTTGATCAGGCTCACGGTGGCAACATACCACTGCCGAAATTAGCAATCCATACCCTAGCCAAAAGTTTCTTGCCCCTCTCTCATGCAGTGTCGTACGCCTTGCCACTTTCACCGCTTCAAGGGCCTGAGTCGGTGGTACTCGTACGAGGTGGAGGCATCCGGATGACACAATCCTTTGCCTCGGCCATTTCACATATACACAAAAGGGCCCTCGATTTTAGGGTGTTGGCTTTGGTGGAAGGATCGAGCACTTCAGCCCGCAGCTAACGAACATGGCTATTATCTCATGGACAACCGTGGTGGCCTCCCTGGTCATACAGGCTAGTGGACACACTCTTATGCAAAATCCGATTCCGTTCCCCAGCCAGCTCAAAGATAATGGTCCGATGAGCAAAGATGGGTCGAACTGGCCATGCGGGGGAGAGAAGGAGTTTGACCCAAATGGTATCATGAATACATGGGAACGCGGCTCAACGCAGCACTTGCAGTGAGTTTTCTACCATTTGCTCTTGTTTTCAATCTTTTTCTTTGTTTTTCACTGCCTGCTGGGTCGTGCCCTTTGGCCGGACTTCCCCATCTGGCAACACCTTACCCGGCAGCCTCCTTAGACTCTGACTATTCAGAGCGATGGCGGACCCCATGTCTGGACGAACAGTTGACTAATATGTGCGTGTCGTGTCAACTTTGAAGGGCTATGGGAGGTGCCTCACACGGCGGCGGATCCTGCCAAATATCCGTGACATTGGACCTGAAGCCGACGGTCAGGTCGACCTGGCGCGTCATCCACTCCATCCAGGGCGGCTGCCCCATCCGCAACCTGACCGAGACCAACTACGGCGACAGCGCGACCACCCTCCTGCCCGACATCTACAACTTCACCATCCCGGACTGGCTGCCCCTCGGCAGGGCCGTCATGGCCTGGACGTGGTATGGCCGCTGGTCTGTCCCCGAGATGTTCATGAACTGCGCGCCGGTCATTGTCCTCGGGGGGCGGGGGCCCGACACGCTGCTCAGCGTTGATATCAGCAGGGATGACAGCGAGCTGATGGCCAAGTGGAACCAGGCCCCGCTCATGTTCGAGGCCAACAACGGCAACGGGTGCTGGACGGCGAACAAGGGCAGCTGCGTTGAGTTCCCCGAACCGGGCGAGTCGCTCGAGATCAACCACGAGTGCCCCATCGACCGCGAGAACATGTTCACTGGGACTTGCGGCCCCAGGCAGAGGCTCGCTGAGTTGTATCGGCCCGGGTTCGATGGTTTGCCATCAGGGTTGTCGCAGAGACCGTTCTTGTCAATCTTTGCCATTATGGTCGCGGCGCTGCTGTTTGCGTCGGTGTTGACGGTGGTCCTCAAGCGGAAAAAGGGTATTGTCTATAGGAAGATCTCGCAGATCTAAATGTTGATACCATTGTACTTGGAGAGACAAAGACTATACACGGGCCCAGCATGCGGCGCAAAGAATTAGTAGCCCAACTTTTATGAAAGGCAGAACTCACGATTCGTACCCATGTTCGCCCACTCACCATGAAGATTGAAAATGGAGACTGAATCTGGTCGAATTCACCTGGAGCCTCCAGTCTGAGGAACGACGAGTAGACGAATGGTGTCATTTGCTTTTGGGATAATGGGTGGAGTAATATATTAAAGAACGCTAAACATCGTCTCAGAATTTCGCGGCGCCCCGGTGTCCTCTAACTGCTTCTTGAGGGCCATTTTTGAAACCATATAGTAAGGTCAACCTCATCCCATGCCGCAACAATCCTGTTCTTCCTCTCTGTGTGGGAAACGTAGTCCAATTCCAAGCGAATACCACTGTCTGGGACCTCGAGGCTCATCTTGGATCCTTCGCACACGGACTCATGCTGGCGGTAATGCCTACAAGTCTTAACAACGTCGTCTGGCTGGAAAACAGGAAGTGTCAGGCTCTGTTCTACGTGTAGCTGCGCCGGCGCCAGCTGCGAGGCATGCTGTGAACAAAGCCACAAGGACTCCGACTGCGTCTTGAATTTTGGCCATCGCACTTTTTTCCACTGTTCACTACTTCTCTGGGACACGTCCCCATATCCTACTGCCAGGATAATACCTATGATAGCCTTCCACTGGAACTCGTCGACATCAAGGAGGTCAAGGCCCCGGATTTGTACTAGAATTGCCTCCATGTCGGTCCGGAAAATATAGAGGCCGCCGCATGTTTCCTCGATGAGGCTCAAGGCATCGTGGACTCCCAATGCAATTCTGGCAAATGTCTTGACAACGTTATTTTCCGTCAACTTCCATGAATGGTCTCTGGTACTATACTCCTCCAGACTGTTAATGTCTTCCAGAAGTCCGATATTCATCAAAGCATTGACGACTCTGCAGTTCTCTTCAGCGAGCGAAGGATTTGTGGCCGTAAAAAGTGCATCGAATAGCACATCCGACGCCGGCTTGTTGTAATCGATTGCGATCTGCAGTATCGGGTCGTTCTCTTTGACCATACCGAGAAGGCCATAAATATGATCGTGGCGTTGTGTACACCGACGTTCGCAGTGATCTGCGACCAGCGTCGAAGAGGATTTTGGTTCTAATGGTGTTGTGCCTTCTGATCCCCGTAAATAAATGAGGGTCTCCATGCGCAATTCACTCTTGATGTTCGGGTGTGAGAAGCCCAGCACTGCTTGAAACAGCTCATGGAGATTAAACGAAGGGGTTTCCTGCATCTCAACGACGACTTTCTGCGCCATCGCTACTTCCTGCGTGATCCACATTCGCTTCCAGTATTCGTGATCCTGTATCGAAGAGATCGCTAAGCAATGTTGTGGGGGCCGTTCCGGCCAGGGGAAGGGCTGTTCCCGCTGAGCCCAATTCTTAGCCCACTCCATGTGTTCTGAAAAGTATTCTTCTTCCCACGCAGATAAGCCAAGCCAGATTATGACACTCTCGGCTTGACTGTAGATCAACCCCATCCTTGGAATCTGCTGTGCCTTCTCTTGTTCGTCGTCCTGATTGAGGCAGAGGCGATCAGTCCACAGCAGACACTCGAACTGCTTCTTCCTCCACATGTGGGCAAGGAATAGCCACAAGTTCGAATGTATGTCATAACGGTACCAACACGCAATTGTCTCATCCCGAAGATAGATCTTCCTTGAAGGTGCAGGATCTCCCCAGAGATATGACAACGCTCGATATTGCGCTCTTGGAACGTCGACTGCTTGGGCTAGCGAATGCTCCGAGATTATGCAAGAAATACATTTGCCGTGGATGAGGTCAGGACTAATCTTGATGAGTCGAAATGACTCCTGAGAAGCCAGTCGTGTGTACTTGTATGAAGAATAGTCTTCAACATTAAGTGGTATATTTTCCATTTTATGCTGCAGATATCCTTGAATAAGAGAATGAGTGGAAGAAGCGACTTTGCAGCTAGAGAACTTCTCAAAATGGTTGCAAAACACTCAGTCAGGTCCTGCAACCGCGCTTTATGTGTTCAGAGCCCCGCCTGCCCCGCATAGTCTCAGTCTATATTTGGGGGCTGGAGCGATTGCGGGCCGCTTTCTCCCGAGACAACTCCACCTTATACTGCCATCCTGATCAAGTCATCTCATAGTTCATGTCGTGACAGGATTTGATCCAAAACCTGCACCAGCTTGGTCTCACAGTTATCAGTCATGTTGACCGATCTCCACGCAACGAACCTGTCTGGTCTGACGAGCACACAACCATCTTCTTCAACACCTCGCTTCCGAAACCAATCTCGATAAATATCAATATAATCAAGCCCCGGTCCGATTCCGTACGTCGCGATGGGAATTCCGTGCTTTGCCTGGATGTTCTTGGTAGCGTCTCGCCATGCTTCGCCTTCCACTCCTGTCAACAAACAGAAACGACCCTTTCCGGATAGGTCCAGTGTGGACGTGACGTTACCGCGCTCGGCTATGTCCAACCAAACATGAGGCAATCGACTGCCAGGGAACGTGCTGACCTGTACCTCCACGACAGGATCGCCCTCCAATATGGGGCGGGGCTTCAACTCATCCTCAAGGTAGACAGCCTTTGAGTTGTACCACTGATTGTAAGCAAGACCCAGGCTCTCCAACTCTTGCCTCTTGGTTTCCAATGCCTTGTGTAGCTTCGCCCGGCGAGCTGACCCGGAAGCCGAGGCATGAGCCAGTTCAGCAACCTCCTTCACTCCAGCTTCGGGGGAAGAGGCCCTCATCCCCAAAGCCTCCCAAATGTCGCTGTTTGCTTTGATCTGGTCGTTGGACTCGCGCACGAGGTCTGCCCCCACGGGTTGGCGCTCTTGACTGAATGACTCTAAGAGGCTGTGCCCAGCAACCCCCTTGAGGACAAACGCCGTCTTCCATGCCAGGTTGTACGCATCCTGGATGCAGGTGTTGCTGCCCAGACCGTACGTGGGCGGGTGGCGATGAGCTGCGTCACCCAGGATGTAGGCATCAGATCCGGCCGTTGAGTATTGCTCTGCCACGGATTCACGCACCGCCCAAGGATCTATGGCCAGGATCTCGACCTCAAGGTTATCATCTCCCACGAACTCTCGCACACAGGCAACAAGCTCGGGGCTCTCCGTAGTCAAGCCCTCAAATGGGTTGCTACCGCCCGGCCCGAATGCCGCCATGACCCACTCGTTCCATGGTCGGACGACGCGAAGGTGACCGACAATACCGGGAAATGTTTTGTTATCCGGCTTGACGATCCAGTTCAGTGAGGCGTGTCGCTCTTTGGGCATGTATTTTGCGAGGTTGGCGCGGAGCAAGACGTTGCAGGCCTTTATGCCCCCCGGCTTGCTAAGGAACTTGAAATCGAGCGACCTAGCGACTGCACTGCGTGCTCCATCGGCGCCGAACAGGTACTTGGTACGGATCTGGAAGGTCTGCTCTATGACATGGTCGCGAACGGTGCAGAGAAATCCTATCTGGGTCTGATCGCTCGTGATAGGTTCGACAATCAATAATTCGGTCGAGAATCGAACGTTGAATCCATGGTGTGAAGCGTAGCGAACGAGAAGTGGCTCGATGTGTCGTTGAGTGAGATCCACATACTCGCACGGGGTGAGCTCACGGACTTTCCCCTACCGACACTTGACATTAGCACGCGTTTTTTCAACAAATGTTCATCCATTCTTGTGACTGACTGCGACGTCTGGCTTTTCTCCCCATGCCATGACCCTGCCATACTCCTGCCCGGCAAGGCTGCGAGCGAAGCGCATCGAGAGGGCAGATGGCCCTCGAATGGCGAGGCGTAGAGCCTCGTCTTCGAGGTCGATGTCGCGGAGGCATTCTACATGTTGCATTAGCTTGTGTGATTCACCGATGCATTGACATGATGCCTCACCAAAAGCCAGTGGGTTGAATCCGTGAGCTCTAGGCGTGTAGGCTGCTGCCGAGTCTTTGGCAATGACGAGGCCTTTGAGGCCTGCACAAGAACTGCATCAGTCAAGGCATCATGCTAGCACTAGCTTTCACTGAACCGGAATTGTTATGTTACCATTCTGACCCAAAAAGGCGGCCAAACCAGCGCCAGCTGGGCCGGCACCGGATATGAGGATATCTGTCTGTAGAATCGAGCTCATAGTGTCTTGCTGGTTTGATTATCCGACGCAAACTGAACTGACTGTGTCGGCTGTCTGGGTAGACTTTAGCGGCTTGATGATATAGACTCGAGCAAAATAGAGCCTAGTGGGTTATGTCAACGAAATTGTTTAATTTGAGTGAATGCACACCCCAAGTAACTAACGTTAACTGATAGCTTATATAATGGGAAGAATACTGACTTGTGTAAGCCTGATTCCCGACTTCTCGCAAGGCTGCAGGGTCTTACTATTTACATATATGCTAATCAGCTGTAATGGGAGACTGATCTTAACTTGGTCGATTTGGCATGATCACACATTGAGCCTCATCGCTCGGAGCGAATACGCGTATAGAGGCGATCAGGCCGAGAGTGAGCTTGGCGTAGCTCGAGCGGGACTCCTCCACAGCCCCAATAATCGCACAAAGGTTTAAACACAAAATCGCACATGTACCTACCAGGGGGATGGGGGTTTTTTGTTTAGGTGCTGTAAGCAAGTTAATGGAATATTAATATAAAAGTAATATATTATTAATATTTTAATAATATATTTTTTATATACCTTATATTAATAATATATCACGAATATATAATTATTCCTAATATATTATAATATATTATAATATAATATTAAGTCTTAATATAAGGGTAAAAAAAAACTTCTTTTTTTTCCTTTATTCTTAACTTAATTATTTATTTATTCTTTATTAACTTAATTATTTATTATAAAAGAATTTATAAAAATATATTAATATTTGAAAATAAAAATAATTTTAAAATTAATAAAATTTAAATTAAAGCTTTTAATATAAAGATATAATAATATTAGCTAATATATAATTAATATTAATATAAAATTAATATTAATATAATTTAAAGCTTTAATATAATTTACTTTTAATAGTCTTTTAATAGCTTTTTATTAATATTTTGCTAGAATTAAAAAATTTCGATTAAATATCAAAACATGAGTGCATTGCGTAACCCAGTCAGAAACCCCCCTCCCCCCTGGTAGGTATGTCTACGTTTTGCAAAGTCTCAGGGCTTCACATACCCAGGTCTGCAGGCTGTCTGTGACGGAATCGCTCAGCCATACATAAATATAATCCGTCGTGAGGAATGCGGGCTTCTGAAGTGCTAAAAATACTTATGCATTGCTGATCTCTAGTGTACTGGTCTGGCCGGCGAACGCACGCACCATTGGTCCTGTCTTGCAGCAATGCGGCACACGATGGACTGTTTCAGGCTCGCTTCTGCAGTCAGCAAGTACACTGCCTATATGTACCACGCTTTGCTTATGTATCTCTGGCTGGTGTGGATCCCCCACGTAACACGAAATCCCAGCTGAGGGCTTGGCTGCATCACGATGGCTATGTTAGGCGACAGAAAGCTGTCCTTGAGGTTCCGTTTCGTAACCATCAAATTCAAATTGCGGCGTTGGATGATTTTCCGTCTTTCATGTCTTGCTATACGTCATAGCGGAATCACTAAATACGACAATATAATATTTGCCCAAACCTTGACTAGCCCAGCAGCCCGATGGTCACTTGTCAGAGCAGCATCTAACAAAGTCCCATACAATCAGTCGGATTCGAGGCCGGTCATCCAATACTGAGCTTGCTCTCCCTGGAGGAACTTTGCATCGAAATGGAGGCACTCACACCGAGAAGAGCTCCATCGCCATGCTCAACGTTCTCAGTGGCTGACAGGGGCGCAGACACAGTCTCCAATTTCTCTTTTTCAGGAACCGAGGACGACAATGAGACCACACACACAGCAGACTCCGATCCACGGACCTTAGTCACCGCAAAGGACGACATGTCGGAGAGTTGTATTCGTAGGGACGGGTTCAAATCCCATACGTGTGCAACTCGGCAACAATCCGATTTCCAGCACGGAAGAGACCCGGTCGAAATTCCGAAACGTGTCTGGACCAAAAGCAGGAAGCAAGCATTTCTTAATGTTTTCGCCATCCACTTTGTACCGGTCGCCATCACCTTGGTCTTGTTCTGGCTTTATATTGACGGTTTCCAGTGGAAGGCAACCGACATTCAGTTGAAGACACTGCTATTCGCTGCTAAGCTTCACGAGTCATTGATAGTGGTCTCGCTCGGCGAAATTTTATTTCACCGCATCCGTTATAACCTCCTAACCAGCCGAGGTGTTTCGTTCGGTCTTTTGGTCTCCCCATTCCGCGTCTCAAACCCTTGTTCCATCCTTCAGACTCCCTTCATGGCCTCGACAGGTTTTGCACTCAAGACTGCACCAGAGCTCTTGACAATCTTACTCGTTGTTCTCGTCTCAGTCTTGGCCTTGCTTGCTGCCCCTAGCTCAGGTGTGCTCATGCTTCCAAAGTACGATTGGTGGCAGATTCCAAATCACGAAGATGCTATGGCCAAGTTCAAAGAACAAGAGTTGGAGGATGCAAGCTATCTCGGAGCCCCGTTTGCGGATTTGTTTCCTTTAGTCATAGACGGCCGTTTTGGGCCAGATGGTACCAGAGATGATCGTCTTGAGACAAACATCTTTTCCGAAAGGCTCGAGCATATGCTATCCGGGTTGGACCAGATCCTAGTTGAGGGCATGGGTATCTCACGGGCAAATGCGAACATCACGGTGGTAGACGGTGCGACAGCCGATTCGTTCGCGGTGGCTTACCAAGAGGAGAGCTTGGAAGACTGCGAAGCCGCGCGCAAAGCCTGCCAGCATATCTCCAAAATTCGGAACACCGATACTGCGGAGGTCAAGAGAGCGGGTATTGAGTGTGCAGACATCATTTGTCAGTCAGTCGCCACCCAAGCCACGGCCCCATTGGCGTTGGTTACTGAGAAGTTGTTTGGCCGATATCGTACTTGGATGCCGGCATTTTCAGGCGCTTTTATGATCACAGCTCAACCACTCGACTCGAAGAGAGCAGATCTAACCTGGCGTCAACCATCCGTCTCGATGCAATGCAGCACTGTATTGCACGACGGCCCAACCAAGCTGCGTCCGATCTCTTTCCAGCATTGGGGCTCTTTCCCACCTTTCTCCATATCAGCAGACGGCCTGCTGCTGGAACATATCTTGCAAATGGAGACCCAAACTGCGGCATCTACGACTTATACCGACATATCTCGCCTCCTGCCTGCCAGGTTGACTGCGTCCACCGCATTGCTCATGTACGGTGGGCGCGACACGAGCAACCCTGCAACTTACCTGTGTCTGGTCGACGCAAGATGGATTGAGTCCCACGTTTGGTCCACGGCTCCCTACGCGACAATCATGCACTCAGGCGTATCAGTGCAGGCCGCCACAGGATCAAACACCACCAAGGCAACTAGTCCAATTATAACCATCACGTCCGAATACGCCAACTCGCTCAATGCCAATTTGACTGTCACCTCCAGTTCTTTGAGAATACCGGGCAACACAACTCAAACTAGCCCTTTCGATTTCATACAAAGCTATTGTAGCGTGAGCGTCAATGGGATGCTGGGCCCCAAGTGCTCAATGCTGGCCCATACAATGTACCTGACGGACTCACTGAGAAGAATGCAATCCCTATTCGGATATCGCACTGATGGGGATACTCAAGTGTATGGAACTATATCCTCAGAGAGGGACAAGTGGACCAAACTCGACCATCGACTTTACCACCAGTCGCACGCCTACAAATTCGAGGGCTCGATCATTAAGCTGTCCATGAGCGTCCTATTGGTACACATGATGCTTGTCTACGCCCACCTCCTGCTACTGGTAGCAGGCGACGGCTGGTGCAGCACGGCATGGTCGGAGCTGGGGGAGCTGATGGCACTGGCAATCCTCACTCGGCCGAGCCCGCTGCTGCAAAATGCTGGAGGGGGTGTTAGGAACTGGCAAACGAGGAAGCTGCGGGCTTTTGTGAGGGAGGTCACTCCACAGGGCAGGCTGGAGCTCGTGCTGAAAGAAACAGTGGGTTCACCAAAGGTGTTGGTAGAGCTAGAGGATGTACAAGAAAAGGCCATGGTTGAGCCGGAAGCCAACAGAAAGTACGGCTGAGGGCACAAGAGAAAATTGCGCCTTTTCTTTTTTTTTTCTTTTTTTGAAAGAGATTTCAAGGTTTCAGTTCAGTACCGAGGCTGATGTAGCGGCCCATTTGGTTCACCAAGACAGTCTGGCATAATATCTCTGAAATGAGCATACTCAAAACATCTCTTCTGCTCTGTATCTGCTCCACGACGAATGCTTGGCCCGGGCGAATCAAGAATGACCATGAGTTTTGGCATATTGTTGCCATCCGCATAAACCGCATTCTCTTAAGCACCGCACTTACTATAGCTTCGAATACCAGGACGTCAAAGAAATTGCAGAGCGTGTAAATTCATCAAGAACTCCGAACAAGGGCAGTGCCATTTCCATCTAAGAACTGAACCACGGATCCGCCAGGACCTCCTTTGCCTGTGCCCTAGACGACGGCTTGAACTTGAGCATTCTTGAGACGAGGTAAGCAACCCTGATAATATCCTGCTTCGTAAACTCAGAGTTAAGGTCGAGATCGAAATAAACCTCCTCTAACCATTCCTGTAGAGTGGGTGGCTGGTCATTACTGGACTTGGTTTTATTTACTGCCCGCCATTTTTTCAGCCAGAGATCTGGCATCTCGTCCGTACAGAATTCTATCATCTGTGGGATGAGAGTCTCGGGAGTCAACATCATTGAATCAAAGGGTGGCTGCCCAGTGACCAGTTCGAACAACTATGCATGTCAATATAAATGGTCTTATAGAATTCGAAGGATGACTTTACCAAGCAAGCCATGCTCCACAAGTCAACGCGATGATCTAGCTGATCGGAGAAGAGACATTCTGGTGCCCTCACTACTAGCGGGGTATGGAGTTGTGTTGGTGTATTCGGCATTTGAAATGATTCGCCGAAGTCGATGATTTTGATAAATGGATTTGCGCGTAAGGCCTCACGGATGTGTTTAGTAAAAGAAGTAGGCCGGACCAAGTAAGACGGCACATTAGGTACAGTCTTTTCTGGTGCCAGACCGTCTGTTCTCCTCACCAAACCTGTTTCGGGCATGCCCATCTTATCGTAAAACTGTTGTTCGCTAATAGAATCAAGATTCGGTATCTTGAAAGCTAGGTTCCTCGCATGTAGGTCTGGGACAAACCATTAGACGGGTTTGAGTGAGGCTACATTCAACGTCTGGAAGCTGAACTTACCTCCATGTCCAATTTGGTGTGTTGAGAGAAAATCGACTCCTGATAGCGCTTGGCGGGCGACAGATTTAGCCAGACGTGCTGGTAACCTCTCGTCGCTGTAGGAGGAGTCGATCAGATCGGGCACATTTGGACCCAACAATTCCAAAACAAGACAGCCATGTGTGCCATTGGGTCCTGTTTCTTCGAAATGGTCCAACATCTGCATCACATGGTTTCGGCCCGGGTGGCCTCTAGGAAGCGCTGAAATCGCTCGTAGGATTTGGTATTCTCGACTGTCACTCTTTTGCGACACCGAGACCTTGACAACGACGTATCGATTTTCTCTACGGCTCAGATCAGTATAGATTCCGAAGCGTCTCCTCCAAACCTTCGAATATTCTTTCGAGGCGTCTTACTTTCGATCCCTAGCAGCCCAGGTGGTTGAATAGCCGCCCCATCCGACTTTATGCAGGATTTTGTACCTGCCTTGTTTGAGAACATCACCAAACTCCAGTGGATAATAGCCTCCTACGCGATAACGGTGTAGAGGTTCTGCGTCGATGTCGCAGGCATAAGGATGGTGCGCCATTCGCGAAACGTATCGAAGGTCCGTGTCAGAGGTCCCAGAAAACCCCGAGCTCCATCGGTCGGATAGAATAGCACTTCGAGATGTTCTGCGAAACATTGATCTATTGACTGGGGAGTTCTCTGGACTTGGACTTGATTTGCGGAGGCTTTTAAATAGATGGGCAGCATTGGTGCAAGCCGGGTGAAGCTCCTTGCGGACAGAGAGAGCTCACAATGCGGCAGTGGAACCACATCGAGTGGGGCTCTGCGTCACGTTTTCTGGAGTGTTGGTGCCAGCCGAGCTGCCCCCGCGGATCAGGAAAATACAAGAGCACCATAAAAGCAGTTAGAGCCATCGAGTCTGTCTCTCAACTCCTGGTCTACACCTTTTCAGCTAGCAAGCTTCTGTTGCATCTCGTCAAGGACATCGAAGCGGACACTAGTGCCCACTGGCGTAAAGTGGACGAAATCGGATAACTCGATTTACTTTTCGAAGATATTTTCAAGAACTCGCAAGGCTTCCTAGTCACGACAGAGGGAGTCCTCGTCCCTGCAGTCAGCCATGTGACAGTCACTGGGGGTCAAGTGACTAGGTGGTCAATCACAGTCACTGGGGCCGTACGTCTTAAAAGGTTGCCCAGGGCCCCTTCCTCACTCAGCATTTGGCCAATATGCTCATCTCGAATGCGAACAACCGCATATTTGCCAGAACCTTGGAAATCTGCAGCTATCCTCTCACTCGCTTTCTCTCTCAATCAACGAGTACACTCAAATCCTCATGGCCTCTCCACTGAATCTCAAGATCGACGCGCTCTGCGACAATGGAGGCACAGCCCTCGAAGTGAAGCTGGCCACGACTCTGAACGAGTTCCTCCAACCCCAGTCCGAGATCACCATCCAGGACGCGGCGCAGTCCATTCTGACTCACCTGCCGGCGGACAAGCCCTATTCTGATGACAGCTTCGCATTCGCAGACCTCATCGTGGAGGTCGCTGTACAGATCCCGTACCAGCACCCCTCGCACGCCAGGCTGGTGCGGCTCCTAAAACACCTCAGTCGGTCGCCGAAAGTAGTATGCCGATCGACCAGAAAGGGGGAAGAGGAGCTTTGCGTCAACTTCCAGGCTCTAGGCGAGCAGCTGAGAGATAACTTCCAAGGTGAGTCACTGGCCGACGGTGAAGTGACACGACACACTCTGCCAGATTGAGCCGGTTGATCTGACAACGTGCCTAGGTCCCGAGGCGGAAGAGGCACCGCTCGAGTGGGTCAACTATCACGCCTTCCTCGCCCAGCTTGAGGCGTCTGGTGTCTGGACGGCGGGGCTGCCATCGTTCGCAGTTTGGGAGATGCGCGACGCCTTCGAGGCGGAGCAGAGCGCGAAGGGCGAGGACCAGGACCAGCTCCACCAGTACCACGTCATGGCGGCTGCACAGTGGATTCTTTGGGATGGCCAGGAGATCTACAAGTACATGGCCAACCCGCTTCCCGTCAGCGATGTCGACGAGAAGACATGGTGGCTTGGGGATTGCTGCACTCCGTCATCGATGCCCGTTGTCTCTCTGGCAAGATGGCAGTTCTGGAAGGAGGGGTTTAGAGCTGCTGGTGCCGAGGGTAACTTAGGGTCGCTCGAGTGTAAGGATCTGGCCAGGCGGGCTGCGGCCTTGATGGATATCATCGAGAAGAGCATGTCTTTCTAGTACATGCACAGAATCGACATAAGTACGGCCCGTCTCTTTACCGTCCAGTTCACGTATGCAGCTCTGGCTTTCGTATCACTCCTATACGTATACGTGTCCGATCTGCTCTTTTAGGCAGACAATCCTCTGAAGAGGCTAAATTGCATTTAAAGGTATGCTTCACTGGGATCCAAAAGCCCAGTATATGCATAAGTCTACACATATGTTGACAGAACTGCCCGGCTTTGGAAAACATCGACATTGTGCAGCAGACTCATTCAGACGCACTGTCACCTTATTTTGAACCTGCACTGTATATGAATTCGGGGTTTCCCAAACTCCTTCCAAGGCTTCTTTGTCTTTCTGTTTGATTATATACAATGCAATTCATTTGTTCCCGTCAGCTTTACTTGTTGTGCTTTACCACAAGCCAGCATATGGCGCGGCCCACAACCAAAGCAGGGTTGGAATGTGTGAGAGTAATTGTAGTCATCGGCCTAGATGATGACTCAAGTGGGGCTTACTCAAAATAAGAACAGAACTCGCAGCCATGTTCCAGGCACCATGCCCTGTCGTCATGCTGAATATCTGACACCAATTACAAGAGTGCGAATAGCCAACGCGAATCAATGCATTGACAAAAGATGCCTTTGCAGAAGACATTACTGTTCTTTCAATACGATATGCAGGAGTTTGACTTGCTGCGCAACAAGAACATGGAACACGACAAACAGATGACTCAGACCGAACATTTGGCTGCCGATTCAGGCCATGGCGAAGCAACGCCGATTCCACCACAAAGCGATCAGAAAGAGGTCGCACCCCCAAAATATGAGACGCGAGGTTTTGCTGCGAAATACGCGTCCTACCTGAAATTTCAAAAGGACAATCCCGACTTTGACCCCCTGGCCGAAGATGTACGAATAGGGCAGGCCTTTGAAGCAAGCCTGGCGAGGAGACGCGAGGGCAAGGAGACCTTCTTCTTCTACGGGACACTGATGGATCCTGAGATCGCACAAGAGGTGCTGGGACTACCGGAGCCTCCGGTGCTAAAGCCTGCTTTGCTCAAGTATCGAGGTCACCTGAGAATGTGGGGCCCCTATCCAGCATTTATGGCGAACCAAGACCCTGAAGTGGACGTCAAGGGAATGGCTTGTGAGATCGAGGGGACTGAGAGGAAGGACCGGCTGGCAAAGTACGAAGGTGATAACTATGAAGACGTCAAATGCTTCATCAATCTTGTCACTGAGGATGGCGAAACGGACGTGATTGCTGCGAGGGTTTTCGCTTGGATTGGGGACGAGGACGAGTTGAGCGATGGATCATTTGACCTGGAGGCATACAAACTGGCCAAGGCAAAGCTGTACGATGGCAAGGTGGGAGAATAAGATATAAGGCCAGTGCGATGTAGAGAGAAACAGACTCAGTCTGTGAAATGGAAAGCCCATGTCGCAGCTGCGATTATCCGCCCCATACCTTGGTCAAGGAGGAGAAGATAGGGTTGCAGACGCGAAATGAAGACCGGTGGATACGAAAGATCTGTTTGAACGTTATAAAGAAGAGGGTGGCATGAAATAGCATCCATGAGGAGTGGTCTCGAGCAGTCTGAGTTCAACAATCTTTTGTTGTAATTCCCTCCTTTGGTACTGGTACCAACACGTTCGTTCCTGGCTTTGAACGGTGTGGTAGCTGCCTGCCTGGAAATTGTCCAGAATCAGCTGTATAATCAGTCATTAATTATGCAGAAACCCTTATTCTAGGTACGAATGTAAAGTGTCATGATGCCGTGGAATCTGTCCCCAAAGCACATAACTCACTTGCAGCCAAATGCAGTCCAGCCCGCCATCAAGATATTGATATGACCAGAACGAAAGACCAGTCTGCCAACCAGGAAGCAGAAATTACCGACTCCGCGTCTCAAACGACCGACCACTAGAAGTCCCGCAAAGACTCGATTTGAGATCCTCCCCTAGTACTACTTTCCTGAACATTTACCCCCCCCCCCCCTTCCGAGCCTCCAAACTCCTCCCATAGCAGGATGCATATACGCTGTCTAATATGTCCTAACGCTGATCTTGCGCCTCTTGATCTCCTCTTTGATCAGATGTGCGGTCCGATTGTTTCCAATACGGTCCGCACACATAAGCGCAGTACTTCCGTAATTGTCTGTGTGATCAATAGAGACGACAGGATCCTTCAATATCTGCTTAACAGCCTCGATGTTGTTGCAAAATCCGGGTTTGACGGAGGCTGACAATATGAGCACGCTGCGCCCCTCGTTGTCCACCATGTTGATATCAGCACCAGCATCCGTCAGTGGACGCAGAGTCTGCTTCACGCAGACATTATTTCTAGAAAAACAATTCATAAGTGCAGTCTGGCCCAAAGTGTTGGCAACGTTTGGGTTTGCGCCGGCCTTCAACAAGGGGCCGACGGGTCCGTTGTGTTTGGCGGCGTACATCAAAGCCGTATTTCCGAGGTTGTCGTGCAAATCCACGCCCACACCAGCTTCAATTAGCACTGATGCCATCTCCGATGCGATGGCTTGCTTGCCATTATTATTGGACGCAACCAGCATGAGCAGAGTCAGACCATTGGCGTCACGCTCATGAGGATCCACACCCGCGCTCAACAGCATCCTCAAAGTCATAGGGCTGTGAGAAGACATGGCAGCAAGCCATAGGGCGCTGTGCCCGTGGCAATCGCGCTGTTTCGGGTCAAATCCAGCGTCCAATAGTAATTCCACCGCCTGTTCACCGTCTTTACCGCCCACCTTACTAGCAAGCATGATAGCGTTCCGACCCTTTTTGTTCGAATCCCGAGGATCTGTCCCAGCAGCCAAGAGCAACTTCAAAAGCGCCCAAGCTCCTAGGCGAACAGAGTATATGAGCAAAGTTTCGTGGTCTTTGGCGATTGCAGAGGTATCCCCTCCCGCGTCCACCAATGCTCTGAACAGCTCACTATATTGGATTTTGTGAGAGCGTAAGGCAAGATAGAACAACGCATTCCGCCCTGCAGCATCTTCATAGTTGGGGTTGGCCCCGGCATTTAGCAATTCCCTCACTGCTGTCAAACATGAGACCCAGTGCCTGTCGCGGATGGCTAACATCAACGCCGTCTGTCCTTTGTGGTTGGGAATGTCCGGGATAGCTCCATAACGAAGCAATAATCTCAACTGATCAAGTTGAAAATCCCAACCAGAAGACACTTTCAGCAGAGCAGTCATCCCATTGCTGTCATACTCGTTTGGATCGGCGCCAGCTTTCAACAAAGCCTCGAGTGTCAACAGACTCAACTCGCCAATTCCACCGTACGAAAGAAGGGAGATCTTTCGGGCTCGATGAGCAACTGATGCATCAGCGCCAGCTTCGAGCAACAGCCTGACGTTGTCCGGGCGCGGGTATCTCAGATCTGTGGCAAGCAAAAGTGCTGTCTCTCCGTCGTGCGTTGAAGCATTCACGTCTGTTCCTGCTACCAATAGCATCCGAAAGACGTCTTGGTTCTCCTCTGGCAATCCAGCGCTTCGAACTTTTTCAATTTCGGTTCTCATCGCAACCATCAATGCCGTTTCCCCTCTTTTATTAGTCAGGTTAACGTTTGCTCCACTGTCGAGCAACAGTCTTGTGAGAGCTTTGTGTCCTCCTGCAGCGGATGACATAAGTGGCGACGTCCCATCTGCAGTTTGCGCGTTCAGCGCAGCACCGTTTTCAATCAGTAATCTTGCCGCGTCGAGTCGCCCATACTTGACCGCAGACACGAGTGCTGTCGTTCCATCTTCGGAGGCTGTACTTGTATCGACGCCAGAGTTGATCAGAATACGTAGGACGTTGCAGTGCCCCGATGAGGCAGCGCATATGAACGATAGGTCAGTCTTTGGATCAGCGCCGGCACATAGCAAACTCGCCACGATGCCAGCGTGGCCTTCCGCAGCTGCATACGTGAGCACACTCCAATTCCTGTTGTCTCTCAGGGCCACATTCGCGCCACTGTCCCGAAGAAGCCCCACCATCTCACTATGGCCATTGCGAGAGGCCAACATGAGAGCAGTGGATCCATCACGGCCTCGGGTATCAACAGCCATCTTCGCCTTCAACAAAGACTTCGCGATGGCAACCGATGTGTGCTGATCATCGTTGTTCTCAAGTCTAGCAACCATATGTAGGGCAGTAACTCCTTCAGGATTCGTGAGATGTGGGTCGGCACCAGCTTCGAGCAACATTTCTACAGCGGTCTGCTTCCTGGCCCGAGCAGCTTTTATGAGTGGTCGACCGCCAGCATTGACACCGTCAGGCCTCGCGAAATCCAAGCGCTTAATTACAGCGTCGGGGGCGTTCCTGCTATTGCATGAAAGGTCAAGGATGGTGTCTCCGTATGCCGTTTCACGATGCAAGTCGATGGCGGCTGTGTCTAGCAGCAAGTCCAGAACCGTCCAGTGCTCACCTGCTGCTGCGCATATTGCAGGTGAACTTTTCAAGTTGTCAGCAATATCCGGATCGCAACCAGTTTGCAGAAGTCGCTTCACGATGTTTTCATAACCATGAGCAGCCGCTACGTGTAGTGCTGCCCGACCTCCGGTGCCCCACAGGTCGTTGCCGCCTCGCCGATCCACATCGACCCCAGCCTCGCACAACATGTTCACGACCGCTTCCATGCCATAATCGCAAGCGCGCATCAGAGGTGTCAGATTGTCAAAATTTCCCGGGAGGTGTTCAGGGTCCGCTCCGGCTTCCAGTAGAAGCGCCACAGTAGGCGCGGGGTCTATCGTCGAGGGATAATGATCTCTGTGGAATGATGATAGAAATACAGGGCTGAGCCGAGCGAAGTGCAAATCGATTGCTGCGGTTAATGGTGTGTGTGCGGATTCCTTGGCTTGGAAATGGACGTCTGCTTTCGCCTCAATCAGTAACCTGACGACGGACTCATGGTGCCCTCGGGCGGCTTCAAACAGAGCTGTAGTGCCGTATGTTGTTTCATTCGGGTCGAGGCCGGATTCGAGCAGGGCAGACACGTGTTCAAGACTTCCTTTTGCCGCAGCATATTGCATGCCCGTCCTCCGCTCGCATTTGAACACATTTAACTCGCGATCCTCCCGGTGATCCTCAATCCATCCTCTTCGTGCTCTCAGGTAAGACTCCATGAGGTCATTATTTCTCAATAGATGCACCTCGAGAGCCAACCTTTGCGACGATTCCTCCTCGTTGACGCAAGGCTGCGCTGCGCTGGCGTGATCCTCCCAGTGTCTTGCGGCGTAGCTAAGGAATGTAGATCGATGAATGTTGGAGGAGAGCCTTTTATGATCTGGTCCTCCCCGGTAGCATGCAAACTTAAAGTCATCGATGCCCAAGAATGAGACACATACATTCGACAAAACTCGATGTGGATTCGGAAGTAAGTGCCGAGGATTGTGAGAGAAGTACTCCCGTGTGGTATAATGGACCAATCTGACAACTTTCGACTCTTTATCCAGGGTGACGAGTCCGGCACAGAGCGACAAAAGTTCCATCACAGGCACAATGTTGTCGGGATCAAGATACCTTTCTCCCAGCTCAACGGCGATCGCTGCTTCCAGATCAATATCGCTGATGGGTCGCATAGCGTACACTAACCAAGTGAGAACTAGTTGCGCAAGCTTATAGTCGCTCTCTGACTGGTCAGAAATTCGCTTTATGGCCCCGTCATATGCCGTCTCGTATGCGCTAGAGCCACTTGGTAATATTCCAAGAGTGCTTCTCATGGCTTTAAGTGTTCTCTTGTCCTTCAAGGAGTCAATGTGAAGCTTGGCAAGCAAGAACATGCCTCGAGTCGACGCAACAATGGCTTGAGTGATCTCTGCTTGGAGAGGTAGGTTGTTCTGCACGCAACGTGGGAGTTCGCCCAGTCGATCCGTTGTGTAGCTTTCGATGTCGATGTCAGAACCTCTGATTTCTATTGAATGGCTGTTCTCGAACTGAGTTTGGATCTCTGGTAGAAAGCGTGACGTCGTGAGGAGCTTGATTCGGGCTCTCCGTAAAGATCGGATTGTTGAGATTAAGTCCTTTGTACGCTGCAATACACCCTCGTCAAGCGCATCTATGACAAAATAGACGCAACTGAAGCAGTCCACGGCGTGCTGAAGCATTTCTGAGCTGGGAGGTATACACCCTCCCTTCTCGACACGCTTGAAGTCTTGCTCAATAGAATCAGGTGCTTCCACAAGTTGACTGATCAGCTGCCGAATGAGGCTGCCAAGAAGACGCTCTGTTGACTGTTTATCCCGCAGATCGTACCTGAAATACAGGAAAGCTACGCCAACATCGTCACTTGAGATCCGAGGGGTTTGAAACAGGTGGCGAACGACCATGGCAGACATGACTGTCTTGCCTGCACCGGGCATGCCGGCACAAAATAATGTGTCGAACGTCCCGGATTCCCATTCCTTGAATTTGGGATCGTTCAACAGCCACATGCCGGTACCTTCATTGTATCGTGATATGATATCCTGTTGGTCTTTTATGTGGTCATGATCGGACAACCACTCCATTAACTGAGCCTTGTGCTTTGCTTGTTCAGTAGAACTAGCCTCGGCGCGAAATGATCCGATCTGGGTTGTGTTTTGCAGTATGGCCGAGGACAAAGCAGACTGCCTGTGAGCCTCGGTTACCAAAGTGGCAATCTCAGTGCTGTGAAGCTCTCCTGTTGCTCGAATGACTGCAGTGTCGTCTTTGATCTCCGACGTTATGCTGCGTATTGCCTCAGATAGTTTGCTGTTTGTAAGTTAGCACGTTGTGACTCCTTGCCCCGACCCTAGCTTGATAGTACTGGAGGGGAAAGACCTACAAATGGTCCTTCTGCAGTGCAATCACGATCAAACTCTTCAAACGTTCCATCTTTGCCAGAATCTCTCTGACGTCTTCCTTGACGAACTTCCAGGTTATACACTTGGTGATCTTCTCGCGAAACCCAGTCCCAGGCGTCACTTTCTCCTTGAACCTCTCCACTGCAGTCTGGTACTGCTGCATGGGTCCACGCTGGAGGGTTTGAACGGACTCAAACCATGGATCCCCATCCTGGCCACCGCGTTGCGCAATGTGGACGGCAAGACTCGTAAGCAGCTCAGCGAAATTAGGTGCCTCGCGGTTGTAGTCCTGGGTCTCCTTCCCAGCGTCATGGATACTTTTCAAGTAGCCTAGCACCTTGTAAGTCAGATCGGCTACGGCTATGATGCCAGACACAACGCCTAGTGTTTCTGCCATTGCCGGAGAAACATGGTAGAATTGCACGCATGGAAAGAAGCTTGAAGGCAACGGAACAGATGTGGAGAAATGGCCCCTGTTGGGGCTGAGAATTTCTCCAAAAACGCCGCCGTCTTTCGCTCCTATCACCGCTCGTCGCTGAATTAATACGTAGCTCGTCCCTATTGGGGCGGTGCCCTGCAGTCAGCCTGTTTCAACGTGCTGCATGCAGCTCAGCCACAGGCCTGCGGCTGCTGCGCTAGAGTTAGTTGCAGCTAACTGTTTAACCTCTCCTCGTCCCTGCTACGATTCATCAAGAAAGAAATGACATCATGGCTCAAGCTACTACCTATAATGTGTGAACTAGGAAATGGTTTGTATATTGTAGAGGTAATATTCCGCTGGTCTTTGGTTGTAATGATAAATCATGCCTTATCAAAATATCCTGACAATGGGAAGAGTCAGTTAGGCGATGCAGTGAACATCCGTCGTAGCCCATTTCTTCACCAATGAAATCCGAGTGCTTCCCGATCTTCGGCCCCTAATTGTCCTCTTTGCCAGGCTTAACAGGTACATTAGCAGAGTAAAGGTCCGGGCCAGATCATTGTAAAAGATCCACCGCTTCGCTTTCATAGAGAGGACTAGGAGGTCCGGCGGGAACTTGTTTGCTTGGCTGATATTGTGATCAGTTAACATAGGTCACGTCGTCGAGGACGAAAACCCGCAGGTCGACTCAAGGTGAGTCTTCATGGTCGATCTTATGCTAGAACCTTGAAAAGTGGGTACAAGGGAATTAGGCGGGAACAATACTGTACGGGGACGGACTCCGTACAAAATCATCTGCTGAGAAAAGTCCGAGGAAACCGCCAGAAGATGCAGAATGGTGGAGCACGCGCTAACCACCCAGCACGGCATGCTCACTCACGATGATGAGAAACATTGGCTTTCCCTTTTGCCGCGCCCGTGCAGCAGCAGAGTACGCCGAGTGGATGAGGTCTTCGATGTCTGTCCTCTTCGACGATTTCACGATGCGGCATTCTATGAGTACTTCTACATAGTCGAAAGAAAAGTGGCTTGGCTCCCCGTTGAACCATGTCGTCCTAGACGTAATTTCACTGTCCAATGGGAGACTAGTCACCTAACTAGGACAGGATCTGCACCAAAAATTGCCAAGCGTAAGCAGATTAGAATCCATCGTCAGCTCCCAGGGGCTGGCCTGAGCTGATTCCAATCTCGGCTTTTTCGACTTCTCTCTTCCCCTCTTCACATACACATGAACACCTCCGGAACTCGACACGGTGACACCTTCGCGTCCGACGAAAACGCCGCTCGACCAACTCTGCAGAGCTGTTTGAGCCACCCGGGCCAGCCTTGACCGATCTCTAGACTCTACCCGGTGTACACTAGGACTGCCAGGCAGCCGCCCAGCGCAGCTGCTGCTCGTCGCGGCGCGCAAGCGCCGAAACCACACCAGACACGCCACCCATGCTCTACGTTACACAATGGCGACCTCGGACCTCCAAAACAGCTACGGCCCCGAAATGGCCCCTAACGGCCACGATCTTCCGCAACCCGTGGTAGCCAACGGCCTCGAACCGATGCACCCCGGCCAGCACGCAGCACTAGCACCGCCCTACAGCGAGCAACACGCAAAGAACAACCAATACAACAACTATTCAGATCCTACACAACCACACGACACGGGGCGGAAGAAGAGAGTCCTCGGTCTGCCTGTTGCGCTGTTCTGGGGCATAGTTATAGGATTGGTACTCGTCCTGGCGATAGGATTGGGCGTCGGACTGGGTGTGGGACTCAGCCAGCGAAACAGTAGCGGAGGAAGTGCTGCTACGTCAGAGGCGACCACCAGTGCGAACGCGGATGCGGCGACGACGGCGGCCCCAACATCAACGTCATCGACGGCGACTAGTAGTACAATCACCTCGACGAGCTCTGCTACATCTGCGGCTGCAACAGCGAGGAACGTGGAAATCTGCAACCAAGCGTCTTTGGTTTCTGACTGCACAAATATTACTGTGCCGGTGAACACATGCGGTATGTCCTCATCTCACTCTGGGCCATTGCGATCTGCGCGTTCTCGACGAAGTTATGTGAATGCTGACACATGGTGTTATTGGATTTATCAGTCGACTTTCCATCCGCATACAACGATAGCGTCAGTTCGGTGGATACAGGAGGGCCCGAATGTGATTTTTATACGTACGTCTATCTACCTACCTCCCTTTATCGTCTGTCATTCAGAGAGTCATCTTGTCACTCTAGCTAACATGCTATGGTGAATTAGAGGCGAGACTTGCACAGGCAACTCTTGGACTACGAGTGGAACGAATTATCTTATTCCTGGACAGTACAACGATGACTTCAGCTCAGTGGCTTGCATGATGAGCTAATAGAAAGTAATATAATGTGTTCCAAACCACATAAAGTCGGAGGTGGGAATGGCAGAGCGACTACAGTTTATTGGAACGAGAAATTTGCCCTCTGCTGCTTAAACTATAGATACCTCCCTGAAGAATACTGTCACCTCTTCGAATGCGCCCCGTCCCATGCAACTGTGTATACAAATAGTACCCATGAGAGACTTGCTGTGGTAGAAGTGCGAAAGCCAGGCAATGCAAGACAGAGCGAGTCTTTGGATATTTCTTTTGCCCCGAAAGGTCCTCGAGTCTCTTACATCCAAAACGTAACAACCGGTAGCCGGACTAGATACTAGCGTGACCAACTAAAGTATAGGTTCGGAAGGGTCCCCGTCCAGAATTTACCGCTTAGGTAGTCAGGAATACTGCCATCACATTCGCCAGTGACAAGATGCTTCTTAAACGTCGGGGGGCTAACTGGGCGGAGTTCATGTCTTAGTTCCCCTATGGAGCAGCGGTTGTTCATGGAGTGGTTGTCCATGGAGTGGTTGTCCTTGAAGCGGCGGTTATCCATAAAGTAGTTGTCCATGGAGCGGCGATTGTCTACGGAGTGGTTGTCCATAGAGCGGCGATTGTCGACATCTCCTACAGACCAGGAACAGATATCCCGACAGTAACCATGATATTCAGTCCTCAAAGGGGCGGCAGGAAGCGTCGCGTTTGATATGGAATTTCAAGAGGGCACCAAAGGAACCGGAGGCCCTCCTAAATGTGGAAATCTGCGATGCACTGGGCTAAGACTTAAACGCCGACCTAATCCATCTGGAGGAGTTGGCCCTACCGAATCTGGTCGGACCAGACCCAGCCAACCAAGACAACCCGCAACGGAATGGGCCGGCCCGATAGTTTACTCCTATCAGTGCCCATCGCTTACCCAATACGTAGCTGGCCACTATTGCGGCGATGCACTGCAATCGGCTTGATATGCCGAATACTACTCACCCACCGGCCCGCAGCTGCTGTGCTAGGACTGAAGCATGCATGTGGCAGTGTCCATTCGCCACCCATAGGCGTCTGCACCACCAAGCAGGCGACCCTGCCGCGTGCACCTGATATGGTCCAACTAGCCAAAGTCACTTTTGGAGGGACACGCCGCAGGCCACCCAATACATTGACTCAAATTTCATGCAGAACTTCAGCGTTGGACTATCCCAATATTTGCCGATGTGGCTGGGTAGACCATTCGAGCCGCTTCTGGATTAAAGCAGTTTCCATCAGTGGTATTACTTTTCCGCAAAGACCAGCGATGCCTGCTTGATGTTTTTCGTTCAGTTCACCATAGTGGGCGTGATGTCAAGCAAGACCTTGAAGCTGACCTAGAGTTGGGGGTGAAATGGATGGTACAGATGGTGTCTCTAATAAGTTTCCAATATTCAGCGGCTGGGTGTTTTCAAAATCTCCAATCCATCACAGGAGTAGACACTTGGCTAGATCGATACACATGTAATTGTCATGTGCTCATTATTTATCGCATCAGTACCGCGTAAAGTCTTCTCTGTTGTCTGCGAATACTGCCCCATGATTAGATGGAAAGCATGAAAAACGCTTCACAGCCACGTAGTCTCTTCTACCCGAAGAGATGAGTTACATTTACCTAGGCCATCATACTGATCACTCGGGGCCGCTCAGACACCGGCGTCTTCGCATCCACCAAGCCAGCCAGGGCGCGTCTGTTGACCTTGAAGCCCGTCTGGGGGTACTCGAGGACGAAATACACGCCCCCGGACAGGCGCTTGAAGGTGCCCACCTTGGCCTCGACAAAGGCCTCCAGCTCGGCCGCGAGACCACGCAGCCCGGCCTCGGTGCGGTCGCCAGCATAGGCGGCGCCCAGGACGACAAAGGCGGTGGGGTGCTCGACCTGGGTGGCCTCGTCGCGCACGCCGACGACGACGGCGGTGCCGACGGCCGGGTGGTCGAACAGGGCGGCCTCGAGCTCGCCGGGGGCCAGGTGGGTGCCGTAGCCGTCGCCGATGCGCAGGAACTGCTTGACGCGGTCGACGATGAAGACGTGGCCCTCGCCGTCGACGTAGCCGACGTCGCCGCTGTGGTACCAGCCGTCGGCGTCGAACTCGGCGCTGGCGGCGGTGGTCGCGTTGGTGTTTAGGTAGCCCGCGAAGCGGCACAGCCGGTTGCGCACCAGGATCTCGCCGCGCTGGCAGGGGCCCAGCTCCCTTCCCGTCCCGAGGTCGACGACGCGCGCCTCCATGCCGTTGACGAGGCTGCCGCTCGAGCCCGGCGGGTAGTCGACGCCGTCGAGCTGCAGTGCTATGAGCAGGGTCTCGGTCGTGCCCCACTCGAGGGCAAGGCGCGTCCCGTGGAACCTGTCCTGGACGGCGTCCCGGATCTTGGTGTGCACGGGTGCGCCCGCGGACAGGAGCCACTTGATGCTGCGGAAGCTGCCGCGGACCTCGCTCTTGGCGATGTCGGCGGCGAGCGGCGGCGTCATGAAGAGGAAGGTGATGTTGTACTCGTCGATCAGCGAGAGCGACGACTGGTCGAAGGGCTGCAGGGGGATCACGACGGGGATGCCGAGGAGGATGTTGAGGCCCATGTACAGCTTGGCCGTGATCCCGTACGCGAACGGCAGCGTGGCCACCCACGTGTCGGATTTGCTGTCGGTGTTCTCGGGCACCGTCATCGCTGTCGAGACGAGATTGACGTTCCAGTGCAGGTGCGGCATCAGAACCGACTTGATTGCGCCCGTTGAACCGCTCGTGCGGAAAATCATGGCCGTGTGGTCTTGGGCTGCGCCGGTGGAGTCGAGATGGAACTGGTTGAACGATGGATCTCCCGCTGCCAGCATCTTGTCGAGGGAAGGGAGACCGGGCACCTGGTCGAGGCTGATGACCTGGATGTTCCCAGAGAGAGCAGCTACTTCCCAGGCGATAGGATACAGGGAGCTGTCTGTGATGAGCAGCATTGTTTCCACGCTTTGTACCCGGGCGGCCACGGCTTTGGCGTCCAGATCCTTTTGGTATGCGATAGGCGAGGCCGAGGCGCCAGCTGCCAGACAGCCAAAGAAGGCTACCGGGTAACGAATCTAAAGTGAACATATTAGTATTTGGCTGGTCCTGCAGTCAGGAATCAATACTCACTGAGTTGAGGGCAAATATGGTGACCACATCGCCAGTCCTGACGTTAAAGTCATCATGGAGGACACTGGCGAACCTACGAGAGTCCTCCTCCAGCTGGGCCAGAGTCAATGTCTCCTGCGTCTCGTGGACGCGGTACACAACCTGGCTGCTGGGGTAATGGTGGCGGCCCTCGTGGAAGATGTAAGTGAATACATCACTGTGAGGCGCCTGTGGCTCGGGGAGTGCCGAGGAGAAAATCATGTTGAAGGTTTAAGTGGGTTTGAGCACTGGAAGCAGCAGGAAATGTGCTCAGTGGGTGGTGGACTTGACTCACTCGCCTGGTCAGGCACTAAGATGGTATAAATAAGACTAAATCCGCTATCTGACCAGGTAATTTTGATGTCCATCGTAGTACGACGGTCTGCTGTGCCAGTGATGATGCATTATCTTTTGGCGGTCCCCCGTCGTTGGCTCGCGATGGCGTCAACATGCAACGTGGTGAACCTGTCAGGGGCTGATGTGGCACATGCGCTCTGTGCCTCGCGAAATAATATCTATGTTGTCTGCTCCGGTGGATCCTTCGGGGCCAGGGCGATCCCACGGAGCATTGCAGTCGACTTGCATATCCGAAGCCATAGATAATCCCAGGAAAGGATGCTGGTTCTTGCAGGTCTTTTTTTCCCGCAGCCTCCGGCCAAGTGCAGTTTCTGATACTAAGACGTTTCCAGTACACACCTCCGAGGACGTCCCAGCTTGAGCTCTCATTATTCAAGGAAAGCTTTTGAAGAAGTTGTATGACTGACGGAGTTTAGGTGTCCAAATCGCCACATGCTCGCATAATCATCATCAGTCGAGGAGCCTTGTCTCGGGCATCCTGATGAAGAAAGAATCTATAACGGTGAGCGAGCCTCGATTGATAAAACAGGGGTTCAGCTATCTCCTCACCCACCACCTGGGTGACCCTACTTGAACTTGTCATCGGGTCTATGGCCCCTTCCAAGTCAGCTCCTAAACCAGTGTAGTTACCAATTCTTGTGTCCCCCTCCCCCAACCAACTTCTGCCCATCATGACTGGTCCAGCGGCCCGCAACCTCCCTGTCATTGACTATGCCAAAATAATCGGGCCCTCTATCTCCGATACGCCCGAGGCCGTGGCCGACAGCGAGGCTGAGAAGGCCAAGCTGTACAAGGCGTTCGCCGAGGTGGGGTTCATCTACCTGGCGAACCACGCGGTCCCGGCCTTCGCGGAGCAGAACCTGTTCGCGGACGCGCGACGCTTCTTCGCGCTGCCGACAGAGGAGAAGGCGCTCGTGGAGACGGGCGAGTCCAAGGGGTTCCGCGGGTGGTTCAGCCCGTCGCGGACGTCGGGCAACGCGGCGACGGCGGACAACAAGGAGACGTTCGACGTCGGCGACGACACGGACCCTGCGCGGCCCAACCAGTGGCCGGCCGGCTGGCCCGAGCTGCGCGAGGACATGAACCTGTTCTTCGACCGCTGCTGCGAGGTGCAGCTGGCCCTGCTGGGCGCGCTGGCCGAGCAGGTCGGCGTCGAGCCGGGCTACTTTGCGCCGCGCATGGCGGCCCGCGACCACTTCTTCCGCATCATCTGTTACCCCGAGACGGAGCGCGACGACTCGCAGACGCGCTTCCGCGCCACGCCGCACACCGACTACGGCACGTTGACGCTGCTGTTCAACGACAATGAGGGCGGGCTGCAGGTGAGGAACTCGGAGGGGCAGTGGGTGGACGCACAGCCGATTCCGGGTTGCTGTATTGTCAACGGTACGTTTCCCCTTCTGGCATGACTGGAACCCTGCATCTGCCTTGCTGGGCAGACTAGAAGAGAAACATAAAGTTAGACCCATGTTCGAAACGGCGCTGACGTGAGGCGGCTAGTGGGGGATCTCTTGGCACGTTGGTTCAACGATAAGCTCAAGTCCACGGAACACCGGGTGGTAAATCCAGCCTATAGGCCGGAGCACGATGGTAGCAGCGGTGCGGCTGAGCTGCTCCCGGCGCGCTATGCCATTGCTTGGTTCGGACAGCCCAACAGGGACACTATAGTGGAGCCACTTGAACCTTGTTGCTCCGTCGAGAATCCTCAGAAGTACCCAGCGGTTGAGGCCGGCCGCCATGTGATGGAGCGCCTGGCGGACCTCCAGAAGAGGGGCCGCAACCGTGAAGCCTGGAAGGATAGCATGGCACGGGCGCCTGTTGAGGTCAACTAGGTGCGCGGGCATTCTTTGGCGGGTGTGACATCAAACGTTACCTAGGTAGTTAGAGTGACATATGGAGAGTGGAAGTATGTGAAGGAATGCGTGCAGCTTTGATAGGTAGACTAACGTTCGTTAGCAACGTCATTACTGACAAAGGTAGACAAGTGCAACAATTCTGATCTAACAACCTGAATCCTTCCCCTCGGTACCACCATGTTCCACTCAAGTAGAAGGGATCAGAGACGGGCTGTGGAATTCCGCCCCCCCCCCCGGCAGGTAAAGAGTGATGTTTTTTTTGAAAGCGGTTAGCGGCTCCACTTTTCAAAATTAATATCTCAAAATCACGAAAGGGACGATTGGGGCGCTGGGTCAAGCGCTAGCGAGTAGCCGGTAGGCCTTGCCTGAGCACCACTTGAGTCCTAACCCGGTACTCTTTTCCTTCCTTAGAATGAGTGAGATGCATTTTTTTTGGAAGAGGAAAGATAAAGATGTTTAAAGATGCCAAGATTATAGTGGGGACACTAAGCGGGATGCTAGCCGCCTTTAAAAAAAATATCACTCTTTACTTACCGGGGGGGGCGGAATTCCATAGTCCGGATCAGAGACAAGCGGCTAGTCTAAATCTCGGGTTGCCGTGTTGCATTGCATGTGGGCTTCTTTGCCCAGATCGTGGTACCCCTGTTTGTGGCTCGACCTGCAGAAATGCCATGTGGCCGGATGTGTCGCTCACTGCCTTACTTCGTATTGCTGCAGGGTGGGGGCACTTGGGCACTGCAGCCAGAGTCTCTCCGAAGACTCGGATTCCTCAGCCAACAGCAGCCACATTGTTGAACTGAATTAAACACATCGTGTTCTCGATGTGAATAACCAAGTACTTAGATAACTATATCAGCATCCTCTCTCTTTTCTCCCTTGAAGATACTATGCGTAATAACCAGATAACTCCTTTTCCTGGCTTGTTATTTGTAGATTTAGAGTTCCGGACAATCAGATCTGGAAGCTTTGTCCGCTGAGACACGGCCCGCCCCATGCTAACTCTATCCGTTTCTTTACCTAGTTAATCAAGTTAGACGCAAACAACTCAGGGGTGCCAAATCCTTCCGCTTCTTACCAACAAAACTTCGCGAAAGCCACAACCATGACTGATCCTTTTGGACGTTGGTCTATCGGAGCCCGAAGGTCGGACAGCCTTAGCACCTGGGCGCCTGCGCCACCGCGGTGCAGTCTCGGAGGTGAGTAGACGCACGCGTAGATAGTGGCCTCTTCGGTGGCGATGGGTTACAAGGCTGCTGGTGAGTTGTGATTGTACCTGAATGGGAGTAAAATGGGTGGGATCATCGTCTCACGGTCCGCTCGGCAAGGCCGAATTCACTGAGAGGCGGGATGATGGTTAACAGAGAGCCGCCATCCCGAAGGACCCATGAGTGACAAGACTATAATTATTTAGTTAGAGTTTGGACAAGAGAGATAATGACCTAGAAACAGTGTCTGAGCCTGTAGACCTTCTAGTGTGTCCACAACTTGTATTACCTCAACTCAACGTCTTTAGACACCTGGGTCGCTTTCAACAATGGCTGTCGAGACACATAACCAGCTCCTGGGAGGCCCTGCTCTGTTCGAGGTTCGTACCACTGACATCTTGTTCATTTGGACCCTCACTTAGATGACGCGTGACAATGACTAATTCCTCAGTAGAAAGAGGCTGCAGTTCACATCAGTCTAACCGCCGTTAACCCTGAATCTCCTCCCTCAATACAGATCGATGAGCCATTCGCGGCCACCAAGTCGTCCAGCAGTGATCGATCATGGAACCCCTACTCGTGGCGCTCCAAGCCTGTCCACCAGCCAGTCGAGTACGCCAACCCATCAGAACTGGACTCGACATGTGCCCTGATCTCTCGCCTACCGGCCCTCGTCCCCACGCAGGACATCGAGTCGGCGCGCAAGGCGCTCCACGACGTGGCCCTGGGCAGGGCCTTCATCATCCAGGGCGGCGACTGCGCCGAGAGCTTCGGCGACGCCACACACGAGAGCGTCCTAGGCCACATGTCGCTGCTGGCGCGCGAGGCGGCGGCGCTGATGACGGCCATGGGCGGCGTGCCGGTCGTGGAGATGGGCCGGATCGCCGGCCAGTACGCCAAGCCGCGCAGCAGCCCCGTCGAGACGCTGCCGGGCGGGGAGATGGTGCTCACGTTCCGCGGCGAGAACGTCAACTCGCCCGACCCGCTGCACCGGGGGCCCGACCCGGGGCGACTGGTCCAGGGATACATGCACGCCTCGGCGCGGCTGCAGATGATCTCGCAGATCCGCCGCGGCCACGGCAGGGCCGGTTGTGACAGTGATGGCGAGGGGCGGCAGGTGGTGCCCTTCTACACATGCCACGAGGCGCTGCACCTGCCCCTGGAGGCGGCCATGACAAAAGGCCGGTACAACACGTCGGCGACGTTCCTCTGGGTCGGCGCCCGCACCGCCCAGCCGGACGGGGCGCACGTCGAGTACGTGCGCGGGCTGCGCAACCCACTGGGCGTCAAGGTCGGGCCCACGACGGACGCCGACGAGCTCGTGAGGACGCTCGACGCGCTGTGCCCGGACAGGCGGGCGCCGTGGGGCCGCGTGGCGCTCATCACGCGGCTGGGTGCCGCCGGGGTCGCCGAGAGGCTGCCGGCGCTGGTCCGCGCCGTGCAGCTGTCGGGCCACATGCCTGTCTGGCTGTGCGACCCCTGCCACGGCAACACCGAGACCACGGCCGCCGGCTACAAGACGCGCCGCGTCGGGGCCATGCTGCGGGAGCTGCAGGAGACGTACGCCGTCCACCGCCGCCTGCGCAGCCGCCTCGGGGGCATCCACCTCGAGCAGACCGGCAGGCTTGTCACCGAGTGCCTCGACGCCGTCCGCGTCACGGACCCGGACCAGCTGCCGTCCTGCTATGAGACGCTGTGTGATCCACGTCTGGCGAGGGACCAGGCGCTTTCGCTGGTGCAGCAGTTTGCCGACTTTGTCCAGGCGTATCCGGCATAACCTGACACAACCTGGGAGCAAAGGCCTGTCCCTGTCACGCAAGTAACCTGGATTTGGGGTGTTCTGAAATGGAAACAATCATCCATGATTCGTCCGCGTGTTTTGCCAGCCCAAAGGGGAACTTCTCTCCATCTACAGTGTTGGGTCAAGTCACTAGAACGAAGATGTTATTTAGAATATAAGTAATAAACGGAGCTTGAATAAATTAAATATTGAGTACAGCCTTAAAGTACAACCTGTGAAGTGGTACAATGCAACTCTGCATATAAAAGTTGATATGACAAGATAACATTCCCGGCCGAGATCTGCCGCACCCCCCGATTTACCGCGCCTATCCCACATAAACACCCACTTTTCAACTCACTCTGATAAATCCAAATTAATGTTTAAAAACATCGAAGTCTTAACCCGGATCGAAATCCACAAGGTCTTGATTAATAAAATACTTATCAAAATACATTCCATACTTATTATAGAGAAAGTAAATACTAAAGTTAAATCTTTAAAGTTAATAAAGAAATATAAGCTTTTAAAGTAATATTAATAGATTCCAAGTTTAATTTTTAATTATTATTTAAATAGGGAATTTATATAAAATCTTTATTTCTTTAAAATAATATTTTAAGATTATATTTACGTTTTAAGTTTAATTTAAAAAAATTTATTAAAGAAAATAAAAAAGTATTAATATATTTATATATAAATTTATCTTATATATAATAAGTATTTAAAACTATAATTTAATCATTTATATACGTAAAATATAAGAGTATCTATTTCTAGAATTAAAATATAATTAATTAAGCGGTTGGAAAAGTATGGCCTTTGAGGTGCGTTTGCACCAAAATGAGTGGCGCGGCAGACCAGGGGGTGCGGCAGATCTGGGCCGGGAACGTTACTGTTGATAATATTTCCACCTCGTGCTTCATTCACTTTACCGGGATTCTCAATATAAGTTCAGAATTTTTCAAATTCCTTCATACTTAGTGCTATCTGTTTCAATTAGCAGGTAAGATAGCTGTTAATAATAGAGTTGTGTGTTAAGGGGGGGGGGGGATTCTGTATACTCTTTATATTTCAACAATATGTAATATAATATGCAGCTAACTGTGATACATACTGGAAAACACTTCAAATTCATATCTACTCCTGAATATGAAGAAGATACTAATATAAGAACTAAATCAATGGACCTGCCTTCAGGATTGGGAAGACGTTTAGAGACTCAGATTTAAGACTACTAAATGTTGAGGGCGAAACTTCACTGGCAGAAGTCAGGATAACGTGGAACGACAAACGAGCTGACACCACTGTCACACGAATTTAGAAACGGGCACGAGAGGGCAGTGATTTTCCAAAACAGTCCAATAGATGTGTATGTTTATCTCGACTTGCCACTTGCGTCCAGGGGGTCACGGCCTATCCTGCTGCGGGTTTTATTCCAGTCACAAAGTTCAACTTAGGCTGGTATCCAAACTGCTTTATCTCCACCTCAAGTTTATCCAGGAACTCATGGAATTGGGCAGGAGTCTCGGCGACCCCAGGAATGCCTCCGGCTGTGGTTCAATTCGCAGTCAGTATTCATACCACCCAATATTACAAAAAGCACAACACGGTTCCCCCGGGCATTCTCAAGGTAGGCGAACTCACGAGGCATCTTAGTATCCAGGGTGCGGAAGCACTCGACCCACAACTCAGCACTGACGTCCTTCTGACCCGGGTCGAGAGCAAGGGCGCCATAGCCGTGGTCAAACTGGAGTGTCCGGACGTCCTCGAGCCCGGCATCCCGCAGCAGGTCGGCCAGGCGGTACGCGATGTCGATGTCCATGCCAAAGGTGGCGGTGGACCACTTCTGCATCTCGGCCTGCCGCTGGAGATGGGGCCGCGAGTCCGGGGCCGGTGCGGCGCGCGGGATGAACTCGATCTCGACGAGGTGCAGCGCGCCCCCCGGCCGCAGGAGTGCGGCGTGGTTGCGCACGGCCGCGGGCCAGTCGGCCGTCTGGAGGCCCCAGACCAGCAGCCGCTGGTGCACCACGTCGAAGGTGCCGTCCCACCCCCACGCGGCGGGGAACGGCGACGTGACGTTGTGCTCGCGCAGGTCGATACCGGTGGCCCGCTGCGCCGAGGCGGTGGAGAACAGCGCCGAGCCGATGTCGACGCCGAAGAGCTCGAGCTGGCGCTCGGGGAACTGCTCGCCGAGGCTGCGGAGCCATGTCCCTACCCTTCCGTGTTAGCGAGGGAATGGGAGTGGAGTAATTTGTTCTCCCGTTGGGGGGGGGGGGGGGCAACCGTCTGCACAACCAGCGTCGAGCACCCTCAGCGGGCCATCGCCAGCAGTGACGCGTGGGTCCAGGAGGAGTCCATCGGTTGTGGTGGCCATGAAGTGGTGTTGCTTCCTGAGGCGCTCGATCTCGCTGACATGGTGCGGAAGCATGTAGACACCCTCAGAGCCGAGGAAAGTGGCCTGGCTGGCCTTGGTCTCGGTGGTTGTGGTCATAGCTGCGGTGTCTAGGTTAATGGAGGGATGGTCTGTCAAGTGAACGAGAGCTGTCACTGTCTTGTGGACTTATGTGTGAGGCTGAATGTAGTGAGACACTATGTAAAGAATGATGTCCTGATACTCTGGCTCTGCCATGGTTCGTTGGTATTTGACTCGCTTAAGGCCCATTTCGTATCTCACTGGCATCTGGGCTTGTCTGTCTGGGGAGGACTCTGCTTTGCTTACCCGACTGAAAACGCAAGCGGGAGGCGTAGGACTAATCCTACAGGACAAAGAGCCGGTGAGGATTAATGCCATGGCAGAGTTGCAGTAGCCTAGTAGCCCCCACGCCGGGCGACAAGTGTGTGTACGCTGGCTCAGGGGCCGGAGTTGAGTGGTCGTCGTCGGAGCAAAATGGTCTAGGGCCGGGGCCCAATAGCCGGTCGGAACTACATGGACAAAGCGTACAACGCAACAGTCCAGTTGATGAATAGTAGAACTCGGACAATACATGTCGTCTTTCTGTTCTTTAGGCAGACTTGTGCCCTGATGACAAATCTGCACAAGGAGGCGAAGCGTCTCCCAAAATCCTACGTAACAAGGCTGCCCCCTCAACCACACTGCTGCTATGTTGGACCAACCCCCGGATCAACGCAATCCTTCTTCCCCATGCCCTCTAGCCTGCGATCATTCTGGAATACCTTCACGGCTGCCAGTTGCTACGCCGCCCTGACACAGCCTCTCATACGTGCAACAACTTCAGCTTCCCTGCCTCTTCTTGCCATATCCACAAGCCGTGTGGGCATTTGTATCAATCCAGCTTTCCACACGGCTCTTGTACTAGGACAGGGCTATTCAAGCTCACCAGCACACTTCCCCATACCCTCCTCACCATTGCTTACCATCCCGACCTGCCCTGTCATCAACAAGGTCAACAACACCAACAACACCAACAACATGACGGTCACAGCCCACTACTCTTTCGCAGGCCACCCCAACATCATCTTCGGCCAGCCTGTCGAGCCGCTGTACCTCCTCCACAGCGGCACCAAGGGCAGGTCATGGAACGCGGACAAGGACGCCGCGAAGCGCAACTTCCAGCCGGCCCCGGGCGTCTACCGCGCCCGCGACCTGGTCTCCATGTTCGCGCCCCTCCTCGACACGTGCATCCGGCGCGTGGGCCGCGAGGACCGCAGGGCCCAGGAGGCCACCCGCGACGTCCTCCTCGCGGGCCTCGCCGCCATCCTGGCCACCTCGGGCCGCGAGTCCAGCCTCGCGCTGCGGACCGGGCGGAGCGGCGACGAGATGGCCCGGCAGGCCGACTCGATCGGGGCCGCGCTCGTGGGCTACGCGCGCGAGGCGCTGGACCCGGAGGGCGCGGACGCGGACCTCAGGATGGTGAGCCACTGCGACGGGCACCTGTGGACGCACGAGGTCGTGGGCGCGCTGATGGGCCCGCGGGGGGACTCGGTCGTCATGCAGCTGTACAACGAGTGGTCGCACCGCATCGTGCTGCTGCGCAACGCCCTCATGCCCTTTGAGAACTGGGACGAGGTGCCGCTCGTCGTGGCTGCTGCCGCCAACGGGAAGGAGGGAAAAGGCGCCACGTCCGCGAGCGGCATGCGCGTGCTCGAGGGGCCCTCGGATGCCTTCGTCATGCGCCTCCTCTCCGGCCGCCTCCCGCAGAAGGCCATCGTCGACATGGCCAAGGCGCTCACGGCCCCGGGCCTGCCCTCTGGTGGCTTCGGCTTCCAGTACTCCCAGGGCACCGTGCTGCCCGCCTTCATGGCCGGCTCGCCCTCCCGCAGCCTGCTCCGCTACTACCCGGCCCGGGAGGCCGACTCGCCCGCCCCCGAGGTGCTCTTCGAGTATGAGTATCCGTCCTACGAGGCCGCCGAGCGCAGCGAGCTCCCCCCCGGGAAGTTGTTCTCCTCCTCCTCCTCCTCCTCTCCTACCACGGCGGACCTGCCCACCACCGTCCCATCCGTGCTGAGGAGCAGGCCTCTCCCGGGCTCCCAGGGCCTCAGGGCCACCCTCCAAATCGAGGTGGAGCTGCGCGGCCATCCGGAGGCCGTGTTCCCCGTCTGCCTGGGCCAGATAGCCCGAGGCCGCCGCTATGCCGCTCGTGTGCCTAAGGGGGGCGAGGCCGGTCGTGGAGCAGCCCTGGCCGATGCACCAGCAAACAGTGTGCTTCATAGGGTTGAGGACGCCCTCGCCCTGCCGGGGCTCGTCTTCTCTGCCGCGGAAGAGCCCCCACAGCAGCAGCAGCAGCAGCAAGAGAGCACAATCCACGTCTTCCCCGTGTCCGACCCTCTGTTGAGCCTCGCCCTGTTCGGCAAGCTGTACCCTGGCAATGTGGTGGTGCTGGGCGAGAAGGATGACTTGGCCAGTGCCTTGCGGGTAGGCAGGGGCTTCGGCACAAAATTTGTCCATTGGACCAGGTCTTGAGATAGGAGCTTTTCCTTGTCTGTTTCTTCCCCCAAGGGTTATTGAGAGGAGGAGGGGGGCGTACTTCTTGCTCCTTCTTTGCATAGTCCATATTCATCTGCGTTGTAATGAATGTACTGCTAGCTGGCCCTAGCTCTGTGAATCTGTCCCCTATAGTTCAAAGTAGAATGAATTATATCAGCAGTGGGCTCATGAAAACAAACAAGTTTATAAGTGCTCAAACCTGATATTTGGACAGACCATACTCCTCTATTATATTGTACATGATACTCGGACAGCTCATGCCCCTTCTCTATAAAAACCTCTCGTATCGGGCAGCTTATCGACATCTAGCGTGGCAACAATGATCCTTGTGAAAATGTCGTTGTCCTTGGTCACGCCCGCCGTCTTCTCCCGCAGCACCACACGGCCCGTCCTCGGTATCCAGGGAGCACCAGCCTGAACAGACAACCACTGACCCTCAAAGGTCGCCTCCCACAGGGCAGCCGGGGCCGGCAGGGGCATGTCCATCACCAGATCGCCGTCCAGCGCCTCGTAGAAGAAGGGGTCCTGCTTGTGCAGGCGCGCCGAGAGCACGTTGATGGCGTGCGCGAGGAATATGGTGCGCCGCAGCGTCTCGGTGAAGCACCACTGCCTCCAGCCCGGGGGTGCGGGGCCGGTCGGGTCGTGGGTGAGGAGGTCCTTGCGGTATTTCTGCGCGACCATGCGGACCATCTGCCGGGCCCCACGCTCGTCAGGCCCAGGTCTCTGACGACCGTTGTGGGGGAGGTGGAGGTGAAGGTGGACATGGGAAGAGGAGGGGGTCGGACACGGACCTTAAGTAGGAAGGGCTGGTGTAACTCGCCGTCCCTTGTCTGCTCGGCGGACTCACTGAAGAGCCCGAGGGCTTGGTAGACAATCATGGCGTGAAGCACTGCCAACATGTCCGTCTCGGACGTGCACTGTTGCTATCGGTGTCGTGGAAAGTCAGCGAGTGCTCCCCCCCCCCAGACCAACAGGACCACTGTATGTGGGACAGGGCTTCTTACGAATAACTTGATCAACCGCCCGCGCTCCGTATTAATCATCTCGTGCACAAATCTGCGGCCGCTGGGCATGGCCCCGGTGTGAGCGTTGATGCAGACCATGGCCCTGGCGATGGGCTCCTTTACATCGCCGTCGCTGCACCGGTAGACCTGGTCGTGCACAAACGGCGGGGCCGGCGGGTCGCGCGACACCATCATGGGCAGGTAGCCCAAGATGATGTTCACCATCTCCTCGGGCGACAGCACGACGTCACAGCCCGCGGCTGGGGACCTCGGCCCGTGGCCATTCGGGTGCCTCGTGTTGTCGCCCAGGGCGGACGAGTCGCCGTTGTGGACCGGGTCGGCAGTGCGCACGCTGGACGGGGCGGTCGGGGTCCCCAGGGCATGAGGTGGTGCATTGTGGGCGCCCATGTTGCCCCACAGCGATGCGAAGGCCATGTCGTTCCTGTCCAGCTGGTTGCCCGACCAGTCCATGTCGGCGTCGCCGCCGGTAGGGACCCCGAAGGCGTCGTAGGACAGGCGACCAGTGCTGCTGGCCGCGGATGGCGTGTCGGCCGGGAACGGAAAGGCCCCGTGAGTGGCATGCTCCATGGCAGGGCTCCAGCTCGGAGTGACGTGGTGGCTCCGGGCCGCCACGGCGGCAGAGTACGGAAGTGAGGACCGCGAGGACCGGGGCATGTCGACGGACGGGCTTACACTACCCAACAGGTGGCCATCGGCGGCAGACATGGGCTCGCTGGGCGTGGCCATGCCGTCAGCCGGGAGGCGGTCTATATCGAGCAGAGAGGTGTTGTCGCCAAGACTGGCCAGTATCTGCGTGACCGTGTCCGTGTCAATGCCCTTCTCGTCCGCCACCGCCCTGCCGGTCGTCTTCTGTGGGTTTGCGCTCTCTGCACCAGCAGTGTCGCCCACGTACTCACACAAGATGTTCCGGGTCAGACAACGGCGGCACGACGGCTGCTCCTGGTCGCAGCCCAGCTTGGACAATGCACAGGCGCGGCAGGAGCGTCGCTTGGAGCGTTTGGGTTTGGTGAAGGTCTGGGCACAGCGGCGCTTGTGACGGTCTCGTAGGTCGCCTGGGAGCACGCATTGTTAGCTGTGGGGACGGGTGCGGAAGAGCATGGCCCACGGATCGTCGTTCCGCGGGCGGCCAAGGTGGGGGGGTGCGGGGGGACGGGGAAGGGGGAGAGGACAACATTGACTGACGTCTCTCAAACGCTTTACCGCAGATGCCACACCTGTGGGCGGGATTGGGAGAGGCAGAGGCAGAGGCAGTGGTAGAGGCAGCAGTTGTCACAGCATCGGCGACAGTGTCATTTTGCTGTATTGCGTCGTGGGCTCGCAATGCACACATGTTGTGTGGGCCAAAGTCACTCGCCTTACATAGGCTTTTCAAGCAGGAAGAGAGGCTGGGGAAGTCGCGTGGGCAGCAGTGGATTTGTACTGCGCAGGCCCCTACCGCCCTGCTATGGCATCATCATAGGCTCAAAGCTGTGCCGTAAGCAGGCAGATACACACGGGTCGGAGGGGTGGGGGAAGAGAGGGGGTGGGGGTCTCACCGAACGCCATGGCTTTGAGATATATCCAAATTTCCTGTTCGACTTCTTAAAGAAACAAGTCAATTGCTGTAAGATTCAGGACACAGAAATACAACCCAGCCCATCGAGGGCTGTAGGGCTGCTTATGGCTTTGTTGAACATGTGGGTAATGTAACGCAGGATCCCTGGCCTTCCTTTTAGTTACGAGCCTGATGTACATGGGTGTACATGGGCGGCATCCTCAGCCGGGCCATTGGATACACTGGTATCTACAATGCAACGCCAGAGGTGCGGCTACCACCCTCCAAGCCCGGGCTAGGGGCCAACAGTCACTCTTTCCTTCCCCATGCCTCAAGTTAGTCGGTAACGTGCGCGACCTCGAAATGAAAGCGGTGTGGGCTGGATCTGTTGGCTAATCCTTCCGGAATCTGCACCATCACACCAGGCAGCCAGGCTATTCCTTCACACCTAGTGCTTTTTCTTTCTTACAGTACTGGCAGACTCAAGCACCATCATTGGGATCAATCGGGTGTCGTGCATGGAATTCTTGGTTGATTTTGGGCTTTGAAGGAACAAACGTACCAATACGGCGAAGGAAAATGAGTAAGTGATGAACTTTGCATAAAAACTCGTGGTCTTTTCGCAGCGCATAGATCCCGATGTCACACAAGCAACACAACTGGGCAACGTTCGTGAGGTTGCTCAACGAGAGCTTTCGCTCTCACTCGCTGATGGTCTCATCAAGAGGGCAGTCATGAGTAATCGTTTGAGGATGCAGTATCTCGTGGTACCTCCTGTGGGATCGTGGCATACTAAGCCTTTTCTTACAAGGGCCCTATAGGATCGACTGGCCATTCTGATTGAACAGATGGAAATGCGAACATTTATGCCTTGGGATGAGCAGTGGTGATGCAAATGAAGACCAAAGAAATGTCTATCTACAAGCGAAGATTTCAATGAGTTAACGAGGAGAGAAGGCTGTCTTGGTATCGAGCTGCATTTGTGGGTTTGCAGAGGCGGAACGGTTTCGAAACGTGAATCAACGAAAAGCGACTCCGAGACATCACGTCTCGTGGTATTTTGGGAAAGTCATTCCAGGTATCGCTATTTTGCCTGTATGTCCATTCAAATCCCGCCTTAACAGGCTGTCCATCACGTAACATCCGTTACCAAGTTACCCCAGTCTGGTTATGCGCAGATCTCCCTTTCCACTCACCCGCTGTGACCACAGCCCCACACCCAGATTTCACCAACCGTTCCAGTCACCCTCACAATCATCGCGGAGGCGCCCTCAGAAGAAATAAAATATCTTCCAGCCCTTGACCTTAGTAGCCCACGTGAAGAAGTAAACCAGCGCGCAGTTCGACACCGTGAAGGCGACAAAGACGCCCCAGTACTCCCACTTGCTGCCCAGGAGCCCGCCGGGCCCCAGGTTGAACTGGTCGAGCCACTGGTCCCCGCTCGTCCACCGGCACACGCTGCAGGCGTCCGAGGCCCCCGGGTTGAGGAGCCTCGCGCCGGCAGACGCGGCCCAGCCGGCGGCGTACTCGCCGCACGACGTGCCCGGGGGCGGGGGGAAGGACAGGAGGTCCTTGGCCTCGCAGACGACCTCTACGCCGCCGTTGACGGCCTTGACCATCCCGCCTAGGAGGTACGTGTAGGGCGAGAGGTAGTAGAGCTACGATGCGTATGTAGTGTTAGTCTTTCACGTTCTGTTTTCTTTATGCTTGAGAAAAGCCGAAAAACGAAAATAGGCTTCGGTCAGGCTCACCCAGTAGCGCCAGAAGACTTGGATCTGATCGTAGGGCACGATGATGCCGTTGAACCAGTTGCAGGTGCAGACCAGGAAGACGAGGATGTTTCCGGCGAAGCCCAGGTCGGGCGACATGGCCATCATGAAGAGGCCGAGGAGGACCTAGAAAGAAAGACCCCTCAGTAAGTTGGTCACTCGAGTGTGTGGGAAAGTGATCTGGCGCAGATGGAAAAGCAGCTTACCTGGAAGACCTCATAGGTTAGGAAGGCGAGGAATATGTAGCCGGCCTGGTCGTACGGCAGGTCGGCGGTGAAGTACCACACTAGGTAGTAGACGACGGTGCAGACGAGGGTGGCGGGCATCTCGGCCAGGACGCTGGCGTTGCACAGGGCTACCCAACCGTAAGCGTTGGACGGGCCCTCCCGGAAGCGCCAGTAAAGCGTCTGGAAGAAGAACCGGGCCAGGATGGTGTTGACGACGGCGTTGACGAGGAACACGATGTTAAAGACGCTTAGGGCTCTGTGTTTACGCCACATTAGTCTCACGAGGGTCGCCTCACGAGGATTTGGGGAAGGGTGGGATGGGAGTATGTCCGAGACAGCGTACCGATTTTGCAGTTCCGTCGGACTCGTCCCGAGTCGATAGAACGTCACGCCGGCGAGAATACCGCTGAGAACGTGCACCCAGATCTTGGAGTATATGTAAGGTGGGTTGCGCCACTGATTCTTCAGGATGCGCTCCGTGAGCAGCCAGGTCTGCTGTATCACGGAGGCGTTGAACTCCGGCACGGTCGCGGCCGTATTGGCGTCCTCGGTGGCGGTAGTCGTGCCGGCGGAGTGGTTGTAGTCGAAGATTTCCTTCTCCAGGGCCCTGGCCTCTTCAGACTCCTTCCACCGCGAGGCCCAGTTGGAGCCCTTGTCGTTTAGGCGGGCATTGACGCCGGCGCCAATGGTCTCCAAGACGAAGTCGGCTGGGTTGGCGTCGGCCGGGCAGATGGCGCCATGGCGTCCGAAATAATCAATTGCCTTATTGGCGTGTCCAAAGCTGCAAGTCTGTCAGCATAATCTTACTTCCCATCAAGTCATTCAGCAGGGGAATTCTGCTGCCACTCACTAGACTTCCTCGCCCTGGGAGGACAACACAAGAAGGTTGTCGAACCGCGAGAAGAGAAGCGCAGACGGCTGGTGAATTGTCACCAGGATAGCCTGTCCTTGGCGGGAGAGGGCGCGGAGATAGGTCACGACGCGCAGCGCACCCTCGGAGTCAAGACCAGATGTTGGCTCGTCAACAAACAGAACCTCAGGCCTGGCTGCTAGCTCAACACCGATCTGTCTTCACGTTAGTTCTGCATCACGCGGTCGTATCTATACTACTCACGGTCACGCGCTTCTTCTGCTCGACGCCAAGCCCACTGTTATCGTCACCGATGAGAACATTCTCGTACTGGCGCAGGTCGAGGGAGTCCAGGATGCCCTCGACGTAGAGAAGCTTCTCCTTCTTGGAATAGTGCAAAGGCTGCCGCAGGAGCGCTGAGAACTCCAATGCCTCTCGCACCGTGGCCGTACCATCGTGCAGATCGGCCTGCTGCGCGAATCCTATTACACTCGTGTCAGTGGACCATATATATGTCGCCCTGCGAGCGGAGCTCAGAACTTTCTGTGTGTGTGGAGGGGGTGGCGGCGTCATGTACCGGTTGTCTTCCGGAACTCTGGGCCGGGCTTCCTGGAGCGGAACCAGACATCACCGCCGGGCGTGCCAACGGTGGCCGTCTGGCTGAGCTGTGACAGAAGAGTCGTCTTCCCCGCGCCACTTGCACCGCAGAGCGCCGTCATTGCGCCCCGTCTGGTGTAACCTGTGATGCCTTTCAGGATACGCTTCTCGCCGATGTCGACGGTGAAGTCCTTCCACGACATGATGATCTCGCCCGAGCCCGGGGCGGCTGCATCGAACGGCCCTACCACGGATGTCGAGGATTTGGACGAGACGGGCGCCGAGTTTTCCGCCCCGGGGACATCCAGACCGCCCTTGCCTGAGCCCTCCCGGGACCCCTCCTTCACGTAGGACAGGTAGCTACCGCCCTGGGAGGCAAAGCTCATCACCTCGCTTCCCACGGCGCCGATGACGAGGTAGGCTATGGCGATGGCGATCAGGATGCCGATGTTGCGCCATCGGTGCGCAAAGTCGAAACCTTGAGCGAGGATGTAGTCGCTCCCGCTGACAAAGTCCTGCCCCGCCATGGCACCTGGGATCGCGCAGATCTGGTTGGTGAGGCTCGCGTTGGCCGTAACAGGGATTAGTCCACCGTCGGTGCACTCGATTCGCAGCCCTTGAAGCTCGTTGACGAACATCTGCCATGTGGTCATTAGCATAGGTCAAAGTGCACGGAGTCTTGTTGTTCGGTTCTGAACGCACGTTTTCATAGGCATAGAACATTGGAGCCATCCAGCGGATCCAGCCAAAATAGGGGCGCATGTCCCCTGGCGTGATGAGGAAGCCCGAGAACAGCAGCAGCACGGTGCAGGAAAATCCACCATAACGGAAGCCTATTATGGTTAACATCAAGGTAGGAGGGGCCATGTTGGTCTCTAACAGGGGGGGGGGGACTCACAGTCATCTAGCGTCTCCACGTAGTACGCGAACATGCGCAGTAGGTTACTGAAGTTGACGGTCGACAGGAACAAAGTGAAGTAGAAAAAGAAGAACTTCCCGGCGTCCACCTGCAGGCGGGACAAGAAGTAGAAGGGGATCGCACAGATGATGTTCGTCAAGGCGATGAGGGGCAAATCGATCAGGAAACGGGCGACCGCCACCGCCGATGGGCGGTAGAGATGCAAGTGCGCTGCATGAGAATTAGCATCAGGATAGGTCCTCAACAGATGATCTGTTCGTTAATACCTTGGCGTTCCAAGACAGAGCGGTTGGTGTGCGCATCAAAGAGCTCGGGGAACTGCAGCCAGCCGTTGAAGATCAAAGCGAAGAAGAGGATGCCACCACGGGTATACACGCCCTGTGCCGTGTTGGTAACATCGTAGTACATGCTTCCGCAGGCAAAGCAGAGGATGATCGTCGTCAGCCATTTCACCTGATAGATCAGGGCCTGACGTCGGGCAAGCTTGTACTCTCTCCGTAGACACTCCACGACCTGCCCGGGGTAAGAAAGTATGTGCTGCGATCCGGCCACCAAGCTGCTGGACGACGCGCTGGTGGCATTCTCCTGTATCTCGCGCACCAGCGAGGCGCAGTTTGACGACAGCCTGAACGCGGCCGCGAGGTCCTCGGTGGTATGGATAGACTCGGCCTGAGAGCCCTTGGCGGCAGTCCGGAGCTTTGGGTCGAGCATGGAGACCAGGAATTCCGCTGTGGTCAGGCCCGGCTGTCCGCTGAAGCCCAGCCCTTCGAAGTAGGCTCTCGCTTCCGAAGTGCGGCCGAAAAAGACCTCGCGCCCTTCGTCCAGCAGTATAACCTTGTCGAAGTGGCGGTAAATGTCTTCGCCTGCTTGGTAAAGGGTCGCCAGTGTCGTCTTTTGCCCAAGATCGGTTACCACTCGCAAGGCCTTGACGAAATCCAAAGCCGTGGAAGAGTCCAGACCCCGAGTCGAATTGTCGAAGCACTGGACCAGAGAGCCAGTGGCAAAGACCTCCCCGATCGACACACTGTGTATTAATTCAGTTTATACAAAATTACTAGAAGCACAAAAAGGTCCTAGAACATACCGTTTGCGCTCACCGCCTGAGACGCCCGGGAAAAAGGCACCGCCAACGGGCGTGTCCAGGGCATGCGTCAAGCCCAAGAGGCCGGCGATGGTATTCACGAGGTCGTTAACGAGCGTCTTAGTCCGCGTCTTAGGCGGGAGGCTTGTTCGCAGCGCAAAAGTGAGGGTATCACGGACGCTCAGCGAGGCAATGTGGCGATCCTCCTCGGGCAGGTACACCGTCTCTCGCTCGTGGTGGCGGCCGAACTCGGCGGCCGCCATGTTGCCGTACGAGAGCTTGCCCGTCACGTTCAGGGCGGATCGGTTCGCGGCCGTCCGCAGGAAGGTCGAGCACCCGCTCCCGGGCCTCCCCAGGACGAACAGCATCTCCCCGGGCTTGACTAGGCCCGTGAAGTCGGTCAGGATGGCCTTCCCGATGCTCTCGTCCGCTTTCCTCCCGAACCAGCTCGACGTGGCATTTCTGACGAAGTTGACTTGGTCGGGTCCGAATGTGTTGAGGAGCGCCCGGGGCAGAGTCTTGACGGGGTGTACTGTACCGCCTGGTGCTCTCACGCTGAGGCCGTCGAAGGCAAGGCTCGCTGTCTTGACCGTAGCGCTTCCATCGCCGCTCTGGCTTTGTAAGAGAGTTCTGACTGCCTGGGAGACGGCGAGTTCCGACGATGCCTTCTCCGAGGCGTGGCTTTCTGCGGATGCCTTGGCCACTTCCATGATGGGCGACGACGAGGATGGCTTCTGTCGACAATGGCAGCGGCTTTAATTGCAAGTGCCAGTCTAATCGGCAGCCAGGCCAGCAAATATCTCCAGTGAGAACGAAACTGAATTGCTGGACAAGCAGATGATTTGAGAACTCCGTGATCATGGCGAATTTTGATATTTAGGGGTCGAAGGGGCCCAAAGGGCTCCTGACATAGACGAGACATGTCAGCCTGCGTTGTGCAATTGGCCAATGGTGTGTTGGCTTTGGGTGACAAATCCGGATGTGGTTGGACTTCGAACTTTTGGGGTGACGACCAAGGAACTCCGACGCGGCTCGGAGATGGATGGTCGAGCTGCAGACGTTCAATCCTTGGCGGACTGTGGAGTGTCGGCAACGATTCTTGGCTGCACGCGTGTAGCTGACGGGCCGTCGACGGATGCAGGGTGTCCTTCCAACGCTGGATCTGCATCTCATCCGTCATGGCCTCCCCGAGTCCGATCATCTCACGAAGAAATCCAGTCAAGTTAGGACGCCAAGAAAGAACACTACATGTGATGTGTTGGTGCATTACACGAAGGTATGAAGGTATAAATTCTCAAGATCCATTCCAGACTGCCCGTCAATGATCGCCGCCCTCCCATCGACCGCAAAGCCAAAGGCTCAATCCGGCGATTCTCGCGTCATGTAGGTACTCAGTTGAGTCAGGGACCGCTACAAGTTGGCTCAAAGCCGAAATTCGACATCGTAGACGTCCGAGTCTCTGGGCTGGCTGGGCAATGCTTCATCGTGATCTCCCTTATCTTGAACCCAGATTCCACAGAGAAGTTCAACAGGCTCAGCACATATCGAGCAGTGATTGCCAACTCGCTCAGTGTTCACAGTATTGCATCTCCCTCGGACGACGGACAAGAGATGGCTAGATCATGTGCGAAATCTATTTTACAACACTAACTCGAGGACTAGATCTTGTACTGGTAAATATAGTTCTCGTTGGCTAGGTCCGGCAAATCTCCCCAGCAGCCATTGCCTCTGGAGCTTGATAACTTCCCATTCATGTGGAACCCAACCTGGTAATTGAGGCGAAATGTACACCAACACTCAACCAACGTATGATTCACAGTCCAGGGGCCAGTGTTTGGTCTAGGAGTCTGTGGCCAGTCACTACGTAGGTGTAGATATGCTCGGATGAGAATAGCATGACTGACTGAGGCCGGTTATTGCCTCGTTCAGGGCTTATGGGACCCAAACTCGCTTATGAAAGACTTCCACTTCAACCTCCCAGCTGAGGCGTACCAACCTGGACCTGCCAACTTCGACGTTTGACCTCTGCATCTGCACACTACACAACAACCAAACCATCTTCATTGCCCATCATCAAGTCTTCATCATGAAGCACATTAACCTCATCATCGTCGTGTTGATGGGCGCTTATTTCGCCCTCGCTGTGGGTCCCACCTCACGGGAAGGCTTTTAGTCCACCGAACTAACTCAAGGAGCAGGCACCCACCCTTGCACAGGGTCCCATCCAGGGCATTGCAGGATCCCTTGGTGCTGCTGCTCCAATGTTCCTCAAAACCCTCAATGTGTCTGACCCCGCTCCCGGCCCCGAGTCCACCAGCACCCCTGTGCCGGTCGACGGTGCCCTGGTCGAGACGCGTGATCTGGGCTACGTCCATTGCGATCTCTGGGGAAATATAGTCTACGACACGCAAGAGTACAAGGTTCGGAACAATATGGATAAGATCAGAGCCCGCTCTGACAAGCCAAAGACACTGTCCAATGTAAGCCCTGTTCGACTCCTGAAAATTATGGTGTTTGATACTGAGGTCGGATCACATCTGCTAACACATGCTAAGGTGATTGCGAGCGTGTCATCTGTGAGGACAAGTCGGGTATCGTTTGGTGTGCCAATATCACGGTAGGTCTTCAAACGACCCATAACAGCCCCCCCCCCCCCCAAAGAGAAAAGAAAAAGCTTATACCTCCGTCAAACGGGATCAGCTGCTGACATGTCTTGGCTCGGCAGGACTCTCCAAGCTACACCGTGGAAAGCTGGGACGCGATTATCGATGCTGCCCAGAAAATTATGGATACCTGCAGTTCGCATAACGGCGATGGCTGGGATGGCTGGTTCAATGGGATGGCCTTCTACAATGAGGGCTGGTTCGGCGGGGTGGCCTATTGCAGCTAGACTTAAGACATCAGGGAGTAACACGGTTGATCCTCTCTTTCAATTCCCTAGGGATACCAATACCAGTGCGCAGGGCTCACCCATTGGAGGCACTAAATGATTACTTTTGACTGCAAGTGTCTTTTCCCCTGAGATCTTGCCCTTCGATTCGTGCCGCGACCAGCTTAAGGAAAACGTAAGGCAAATAACCACCCCCTGGATATATCACCGCCATTTGCACAGCATATGTTAATGAGATTTTTCTCGATGTTTCTCCTACATAAATAATCTTATACACTGTCATCCCTTGTAATTATTTCCTCGCAAACCTACGTTCTTGAATTCAAAAATTTGCTAAACTGACCCGCTGAATAGATGACAATATTTACTATCACATTTTCATTACCGTATCCCCCGATTTGGAGACCTGTATTGTGGCCGGCGGAGGCTATCATGGCGCAACATCTGGTCAGCGCAGTGCGGGGAAGTCAAGACAGCTCAGAAAGACACTCACGCTTCTTGGTCGACATACGAACTGGTCTGCCAGTTCAGTCGACGTTAAATCACCTCCGATGTCACCAAAGAAACCCGGGTTTGCCTCTGCATCGGATGCCCAGGCTTCTAGTTCTATTAACCCTGGCCGATGGGCGGGGATCAAAGCCAGGCACCGCATAAGCAGGTCCCTCAGCCGCGGGTCGAGCCCTTCTTCGCCCACCAGGCCGGCGCCATTTGTGTGGAATGCTGGTACTGATTCTCCGTTGTAGTTCCGGATGGTCCTCACGCTTGAGTATTGTTCTGGCGGGCCGTAGCCGTTGAACGGGCCGACTGTATGGGGCGGGTATGGGAAGGTATGAAGCGTTATCAGCATATGCATGCACTTCAAACCGTTAACTTTCGGTCGACATTATGAGGTCTGCTTGAGGAAAACATTCCCTTTTGGCTTACCATTGCAATGTGATATACGTTACTCCATGACCCATAATTGGCGGCCACTTGCAGTGGGGGTTGCTGCTGGCGCGGTGTTTCTCCCGCCCATTCCCATTCTTGATGGTATTGTTCCTGTCGGTAGCATTCATCGTCAGAAGGTTCCAGTGTTAGCGCTTACGGTGGTAGTGCTGTGATCACTTACCGGGAGATAAAAATCAGCTTTCCCTCGTTGTCTTGACGTCCAAATCGCCCTGAATCGGGCATCAGTACTCTTGTGTCCACAATTGGTTGGCCGTCTCTGAACAGTAATACATACAGGGGATGACTTACGGTGTTGTCAACAATTCTTCTGTCGTTCTGTCTGCAAGACCGAGGTCTGCAACCTACGTTTATGACTCTCAGCACACCCACGTCACGATCTACTTCCAGGATCGTATCATTATTTGTTTCCAACTGAACTCACCTTGAATCGGGGGACGTAATTATGGCCCTCGCCATCGAAACCTCCAATGAAAACTGAATGCAGGGTCAGAATTCGACACATTTGATTGGTCAGGGAAGCTCAGAGGGGGGCTGTGCGGACTCACTGTTCTTTGGGTCAAGGTCAAAATGTACCAGGTCGTAGTCCCTTGCCGTTCTCGCACCAGGGCCTGCAGGTACTTCTTCCCTTATGCTGGGTCCATCTTCTGGAATCCAGTTCTCGTTTGTGTTTGATACAATGCTTTGTGATCTTGGTGGATACTTCATAGCGATGCATCCTCGTATAACTGAGAAAAAATCAGCTTCCCGCAGGTCCATGTAATTGAAATGTTATTGACCCACGGCATGCGAAAACCTTCCACAACAATCTACTAGGCAGCTTTTGCCCTGTGTTTCCCGCCCGGCCAATAACCTGGTGAAGATCCCCGTTCTTCATGAGCTCCATGAAATAGAGTCTTGGATTGTTATCCAGTTCCACGTCCTCCGGCGCTAGCGGTGTCCCCCTCAAAGTCGCCCATTTGATCAGCTGCACCACGTGCATTGCTCTCATCAAGCTAACCTGCCACTTCTTCTCGGTCTTTAGATCTTCTATAGCCCACTCGTCGTCTTCGGTACACATCTTCATAACCGCCTTCTTGGTCGATCCCTGCCGGTTAGTAACCTCCAACAAAGCCGCAACACCCTGGCCGCCGTACCCAAGAATCTTGAGCAGTGACGCGCCCCGAATCGTCGACAACATCTCGGTGGCGGGCTCTTGGATAAACGAAGGCGCCGTCGAGCCCGAACCAGACGGGTAATATCGTATGCTGTTCTTGGCTGCCTGGCGGCGGCCCTCGACCCCAGCCGACGGTGTCGATATCCGGCCGTCCCATGCCCCGGGGCGCCTCGGCGGCAGGTCTTCCAGAGCGATCCTCCACTGAGGTCCCTGCCACTCATCTTTGCGCCCGCTCCGCCAGAGCTTGAAATACTCGTTCTCACGGTACCTCACCCGTGCTACCTGCGATGGCGTTCTCGGTGTGCCTGGCGACCATACGTTGATTGAGCGGGAACCGGCCTGGCCCGGGGGCGTGACTGGGGCTGCGTATGCCATGTGCTGTTTTGGTGTACGAGTTATTGCGTGTATTCTCTTCAACGTGAGCTTGCTGCTCCCTTCGCATTTCTTGAGTCGATTGGGACAGCATAGATCTATATTCCTAACTATACCTTTACCTTCGCCATGCTCAAATTAGTTAAACGGCGAATCTTTGTCGACTATCTAAGTAAAGCACAAAGCCCCAACTGGACAGGTCCAAATATGCCGCATACCGGAACTGGCTAGCTTTCAAACGGCACAAAGACAAATACCTATGTCGAACTATGCACTCTAGTTTCCAGAGAAAATTGTTTATATTCGTTGCGCTGGCCTTGCAAGCGCGGAAGTATATACAGGAAATGTGTGAAAAGGACACCATTTCATCTCAGACTTCTTCCAGCCTGGTCGTGACGGCATCTTGAATGAGAATAGAAACATTTGGAATTCAGACACAAATCCAAAGCTATGCCGTAGCACCAGTCAGAGTCAGCGTGTAGTCCAGGCCCGCATTGACATCGCTGCCGATGCTGAAGGGGTCGTATTGGATAAGAGCAGGGGTGTTAGCGACAACAACAGAGGCTTCCTCGCTGCTGGTGACCGAAGTCGACGCCGACCCGTTGGCAAAGTCGACGTAGCGCGTTGCGCCAGAGCTGGTGTTGCGCACAGCAAGCGTGGCGGTGTAGGCCCCGCTGGTGGTGATCTTAGCCGTGACGGTGACGGTCCCGGACTTCTTGAGGGGGACGATGTTGGCGCCCATGTAGCGAGGCTGACGCGCCGCCTTGACCTTGTACACACCGCTCCCCTGGCTGTCGAGGTTGGCGTAGTTGTACTGCCCGCGCTGGCTGAGGAAGACGGACTGCGCCGTCGGGTGGCCGATGTCGACGTAGGCCATGCGGGCCCAGTAGCGGCCCACGACCTTCTGGATCGTCGCGCCCGTGGACAGCCGGGCAAAGGTGTGCAGGGGCGTCTCGTTGCTGCCCTTGCTGTACTGGCGGAAGGACTCGCGGATGGTGTTTGTGCCCAGGCCGGCGAAGTTGTCTGGGTTGTACGTCAGGAAGCTGAGGAAGGGCCAGGCCTCGTAGTAGTTGCCGGACCCGGCGGTACCGTCTACGAGGACCTGGAAGGAGTCGCCGATGACTTTGTTCAGGTTGATCTCGGTGGCGCTGGTGGACTGGCCGTACTTGGACCTGGCGCTGGCGCACAGGGGAGAGGTCTTGTAGGTGTCGGCCACCCAGTTGGCGACGGTCTCCCACCAGGCGCCTGTTCGGCCTTGGTCGACCCAGTTCTTCTCGTGATAAGTTAAACCGTGGCCATACTCGTGGACGGTGACTCCAGGCACTGCCAGGTAGGTGTTGACGACCTCGAGCCAGCTCATGCCGGTGTTGTAGTCGGAATGCATGACACCAGCAGCTCCCGTCAGCGTTGAGACCGAGTACACGTTGACTTTGGTCCACGGTCCATCGTCATTAGGATCATTGTAGGCCAGGCCCGAGGACCGCCAGGCAAGGGTGTCGACGAAGCAGCTGTACGCAGCCTCGAGCATGTTCAACGCGTTTGTGGCGGTGGTGCCGGTGGCTCCATAGACTCGGAAGTGCGGCGAGTCTGTGAACGTGCTCCCTCCGGGACCGATATTTGCGTTCGCGGTGAAGGTCGCTGGCGGTGCTGCCTGCCGTGCTGGGGTTGCGGGCTTGTACACCGGTGTTGGATCGAGCGGCAATGCAACGACACCAAGTGCCTGCAGCAAGGCAACAGCTAATGATTGCTTTGCGAACAGCATATTGACAAGAAGGATGACTTGAGCCGAGAGCTGTGTAGAGCTTGGGAGATGATTTGAACCTGAACGAAGCAATATTGTTGGCGATCTATCAAGGCCGTAGATCGACTATAAGTACTCGGTGTCTCCTATTTGCCTCCATCGCCAAGATACCTAGCCTGGTATTGGGATTGGGTCCGCAACCATCTTCAAAGCGGTTGAGTCGCTCGGCCACTTGAAGCACAGGTCGCAAAGATAGTGGAGCTTGGTGGCCTGAGAGAGGGGGGCAACGTATGGAACAGCTTGTTCCACTGTTGCAACGGGCAATTTGCTGGGAAACGGCAGAATGTTTTCATTGATGGACTCAGGCCTGGTGGCCTCCGTTCCCGCAAAAGCCAAGACCCTCATGCCTCATTGGGAATTCCCCTTCCGGATGTGTCGTATTGATGGCGCCAAGTTATCACAGCGACCCCCTTTGGTTGCGAATTCCAGCGATGCAACACTAGCTGCCGGTTGCCGTCCCCTTTAATCTTTCACCAATCGAGTGTCAGTCTCCTGCAGGTTGAGTACCGACCTAAGCGAAACCGTTGGAACAATTGTTTCTTGGGTCAGAAGGACATGCCACTTAAATACATAGCAGAGGTTGCCAAGGTGAAAGGGGCGGAGAAATTAAGAAAATATTTCAACTGGTTCTTAGGAGTCAAGACGCGCCAATTGAGAGCTAGGTTTCGATATTGGGGGTGGAAGTCGAGAAGCCAGAGCCGAAATGCGCTCAACTTGAATAGCGTATCCTTGGGACATGAATCTCATCCAAGAAAGTAAATTATGTCTTCGGTGTCGCTATTGTCTCACTCTCGAGTGAGCTCAAGTCTACTCAAAGTCCTCGAAGACTACAACAGTTGGCGGGTGGCGGTAGATGACAGCCGGCAAATCGGTCTGCACGGCTCAAATAAGCTTCTGCGGTTCAAGCTCCGAGATGTACCACTGCAGGGATTGCCAAGGTCTAGGGCGTGCATTAGGTACCTCGGCAAATGTTGGCCGAGCAAGGATAAACAAGCGCTGGTTCTTGTCGAATCCTCTCGCCGGATAACTAAGTTTGTTGGATTCTAGTGCGGCTGATGATTAGGGCGCTTGTCGAGCTGTGCGGCTTGGTGGCCGGAGAACACTTCTCCGCTCGCCTTTCTCTCACTCAAGGTTGTGCACATTTATCGCACATACCGCCAAGAGTCCACTCATTACCACAACGTTACATAAGACTGTCTTGCAGACCATGGCCGACCCGCTTGGCACCTTGCTCCAGGTGGTCGAAGTAGTAGGCAAAGCCATCGAGATCTACAAGAAGATACAGGATGCCCCAGACCAGATCCGCCGCATCGGTAAGCGGATGGGCTTGTTGAACACGATACTAGGCCAGCTGGAGACATTATTACGAACGGATGAGAAACGCTCTCTGGCCCGGCTCGGCCCGGCCATGACCGACGAGCTGCTCGGGGTCATCCAAGACATCCGCAATGACAGCGAGGAAGTGCAGGTCCTGTTCAACAAATGGGACAAGGACATTGGCCCATGGGGCATGCAGTTCCGGTTCAAGTTCGCCGCGCAGGCATATTTCGCGCTGGGGAGCAGCTCTGACAAGCTGCAGGCCCTCGGCAATAGCATAGAGGAACACCGACAGGATCTGAGAGATCTCTTGCAGGTGATGATGGGTTTCGGCATCAACCAGCTCCTTGTTGGAGGCCAGGGCCCCGCGATTGTCAGGCAGCCGTCGCCGTCCCCCGAGCCGGAGCCTCCTCGCACGGATTTCAGAATCATCTTCGTCGACCCTTACAACATGGCCCGAAGCATCGTCGCCGAAGCCTACACAAACCTGCTCCGTGAATGGACCCTCCGGACGGGAGGCGACTGGAGGGTCAAGGTGGCTCACTCGGCCGGTTTCTTTGTCCGCAACCGCAGCGAGGTCGTCGACACAATCAACGGCATCAAGTTCCTGTACCCCAGCTACCAGCTGGGCATCAAAGACGGCAAGTCTCCTCCGCAGTCGACGGCGCTTGCCGCGCTTTTCGACAACAAGCTGTTCGACTACCCATACAAGCAAGACGCCAAGCGGGAAATCGAACCCAGGCGGTCGCGAGGAATCACAAAGACCATCTTCAAGACGTACGACTATATTCTCGTCTTCACGGACAGAGAGGAAGACAATTTCGTTCGGTTGCGGAAGCTCCTCATTCACGACAACGGCAAAGACGCAGTCACAGCGAAAAGGAAGGGCAAGGTCATGCACCTGGGCAGGTATCTGACCTCGGACGGCGCGCGACGGGAGATCGTGGCACCCAAGAATGACGGTGATCGAGAGCAGTGGAATGCAAAGGTTGCACAGATCAAGACTGCCACGAAGGCATTCCTCAAGGGAGAGCTGGGTTGGAAGCAGCCGCCGAAGGGGGCGAAGGTCACATGAGTAATAAAAGTCATTAAGTGGAATGGATACACACGACACAGGGAATGAGGCAACAGTATCAGGATCGTGTCCAAAGATTATCCTGTATACACAGGGGCAAAAGCCCGGGTTGCTTCCATGTTCTCGAGAGCCTTCCAGTTGCTTCATAGTACATGGCTCACATTTCCACTGAGGAAGATACTCTGACGGTCATAAGAAGCCTGTTTCCCGGCCCTTGTGCCGGCTTCAGAGGAGCGCATGTCCAATGTTGTGCCACAACAGAGACGTACGGCAATGGAATCGCATTTCGCGGTGTCAACAGCAATGATATATCTATTTGGCACAGACAGAGGGCTTTTTGAGACCCAATCAAGATCTGCTACGGCAAACGGATGAATGAAGTGACGTCAGCTTGAAGAGTTACCAGGGCTGAGTCAGCCAGTGGTACAAATGTCGCAGCTAGCTGCATTGGTACCTGATGTGGCGGAGTATGGTGGTCAGCCTGTCAACCTAGGCGCCAGCAGAGTCGGCTGTGTTTCTGTTGCGGGTCACCACCTTCTCTTGGCATTGTTATATCGGGCGTTTTAGCAGCTGCTTTCAATCGCGCACTATTCTATTCATTTTCTTCCGTTTTCGTAAGGGACACCCTTCACCCGAGTAATGTGAGCGCCACCGATTTTCTTGATCGGCATCCAAATCGACGTGTAAGTTTAGCTGGGTCTTGTATTTGCGATTAATGGCTAAGTAGGATTCAACTTCGCAGATGAGTGCCTGGTGGCCACCCTTTTGGGGCTCATCACCCCCCGAGCCCGTGGTACACGAGCCCGTGGTGATAGATGAGCCCTACAAACATAAAAGGCTCGAGCGTTCGACAACAGTCCGACTCATTAGTATCATGCGCAGAAAGATCAATGGTAACATCGCATGCATGATGTTCCAGGCTGATAGGGAGGAGGTTCCTGTTACAAAGTACCAGGCCCTCTCATACCTGTGGGGAAACCAAAACCCAACGAGACGTATCTATCTTCAAGACAACAACGAAGGATGGCGACCCTTTGCGCTCCATGAGAATCTGTGGAAATTCCTGGACCACGCGTGGCGGAACAAGATGTTTGACACACCCTTTTGGACCGACCGTCTCTGTTTGGACCAGAGTGACGAGGACGAGGTCGCACAGCAGGTCATGCTGATGGGTGAAATTTATTCGAAGGCAAACCGTGTTGTGGTTTGGTTGGACTTCTGGCACTACGACCTTGAAATAATACTCAAGGCCATAGAATGGAACGAACGCCTCGACCGCGACGAAAATAAGTTTCAAGCTGAACGTGCCCGCCTGATATACAACTACCAGAGCCGCCTGAATCCGGGGCCCAGCTATCTCGGTTCACCGGGCTCGGATTCGCTGGCCCACCATATCGCTTCACATCACTTGGAATCCGAACTACAGATGTCAATTGAGGAAGAGCGCTATGCGACATTTAAATCACCAAGTCAAAGAGAGGAAACATTCAGACTTGCGACGCGTCGTTTGTCGCTACATGATTACTGGGCCCGTGTCTGGATTGTCCAGGAAGTAGTAAAGGCTAATGACGTTGAAGTTATGACCGAGAGCTTTTCCCTTGATCTCGATAACTTACTTCATCGTTTTATTCAGTTCCGTGACGATCGCCAAGCATCCCGTGCTGTGTGGGACATCTGGGATATGCGGAAATCTAACGGGGTCTACCCACTGTGGAGATTGCTGAGAGACTTCTCCAGTCGCGAGAGCAGCCGCCCTGCCGACCTCGTGTACGGTTTTCTCGGGATGGTGGTCGATCCTGATGATGGCTCGTCTTCTGTCACGAACCTCTCGGTCGACTATGCGAAACCAGAAGCACACGTCTTGCTCGACGCAATATTCGAGTCTTCGCCTCCACTAACACAGTACGGACGTAGCACAAACGTTCTGCTGTTTCGGCGCCTGGAAAACTACAACTTTCTAGAGGAGTACATCAAGAGCAGCCGGACGTCGCAAAGACATCATGGTTTTGCAATGCTCGCCCGTCATGTGTGGGAAGCCGTCGAGACCATGATCGCAGTACTGGGAGATGTCGGCGACGAAGACGTGGAGCAGGCAGCCGTTCAACTCTTCCAAAACGATAAATGGGAACCAAACTTACACCAGAACGGCGGTATTATGGGTCTCATCTTCGCCAGCTACCGGTGTGGCAAAGCAGTCCGTGAACGTCCGCAAAGCAGCCACGCTAGGCTTGAGGTGGCATCTGCATGGAGATGCGCGACTCACATACATCGAATTCCACACCAAGAGAAAAGAGAGAGAACCGTGGCAAGGGTCGCAGATCTACAATCCGAATGGTATTCTTGGGACACACAGCTAGCGGCAACAGTCTGTGCGGAGAAATCCGAGTCCTGTGACTTTTCGACCATGGTGTTCGACATTCCAGATGTCGGCTTTCGTCTCCTACTTGAGACCGATATGAACGGTTGCCTAGAGGCGAGATGGCGCCTCCAGCTGGAGAAAGTGAAGGCGAAGGGAGCGGTGGCGGCAAATGTCCCGAAGGCAGAAAGTAAATGCACGTGAAGAGCAAGACATCTACATTGAGTTGTTTGAAGGAACCAAAGAGGAACGCCCAAGACCATTGTGTCTTCTTTTGATATAAACAGTGCTTACCTTGTTCACCAGTCCCACTGAGCTTGTCTGTCCATCATAGTTTTACAGTAATTCAGGTATGTGAAATGCTAGTTGCGTACCTAGGTACCTTAGAAGCTAGGAAAGACTAGTAGGTCCTTTTCTTTACTTCTAGAATGCTATTGGTTTTATCCCCTAGATATTGTTTAGTGTTTGCTCCCCATGATCCTCACCTCGCCAATCCATTTTCAACGATGGCTTACAACGGGGATCTACCCCCAATGAAGCTGGGCCACCTATTCAATTCCGACACATCTTCCCCATTGTGTGCTTGGCAGCCACATTTCCGCCGATGAAGAATGGAAACCCGCTTGTAGGGGTACAGCTTCCAAAACATGGGGTAACAAGTTCGATTTACCTGTGACAAGACCGCGAGTAAGTAGCGCTAGCTTTACTATTGAGTGGAAAGACGATGAGTCTTACAGTCAACGGAGAGTACCATAAACCCGATTTCCTGACATGAGTATCAGTCAGCAGCACTTGCATGAGTCTTGGAGAAAGCGCATGGCCGACGAATTGGGTGCGGAGCCTATAAGAGTGGCCGGATGGTCGACCTCCTCCGCACCGTAGCTTCTCCATCTTGACGTGTGGCCAAGCCTCACGAGGTCACACGCGCCCCTCACCGTGGTGAAACGCATTGACTGGCTGAAAAGGGAACAACAATATCCCAGGCACGACTGTACGAAGCTAAATAAGCTTCGCCTCCCCTCTTGTGCCACACTCTGTAAGCCTGCCACAACGGCCTCTCCCCAACATTGGTCTCCAGAGAGTCCAAATTTGTGAGGAATTTACATCGAAAATAGCGAAATGGCGTCCACGGATATTCCGATTCTGCTTGGGCAGAACCTGCCCGGCTGGGCTTTCGCAGCGTTGATAGCTACAGTGATCATCGTCATTCATCGACTGGGCTCTCAGTCACCAATCACAAAGTTCCCCCTGCTTGGCAAGGAATATGGAAATCGGCGTAAACGAGCGGAGGCTTTCTTGTACCAGCCCGTAAAGCTGTACGAGGAAGGCTATCGCCGCTTCAAGAACCAAGTATACCGACTGACGATGCCTGATGGTTGGTAGCCTCCGATCAAATACCCTGTATCTCATGTGGACCAATCGGCTAATTTACATTGCACATAGGTGACCACCTCATCGTTCCGAATGCCTACCTGGATGAGCTGAGAACACGCTCTGACGATGAGATTGATGTCCTGAAGTCGTTTACAGATGTACTGTCCCGGCTCCTATAACACTAAGCTTTCGATAGCTAACACGTCGACTCCAGACGTTTGCGAACGACCACATTAAGCTATTCCCACCCAAGGATAGAACAGAAGTCGCCAACAGCGTTGTAAAGGTCGAGCTGACCAGAAGCCTGAGTGAGACACCTCACGCCTCGATACACACAGAGACGTAGTTAACTGACTGTTAAATTAGCCCGATTAAATCCGAGGCTATCAGCGCAAGTCGAAAACACAATCAACTCGGAGATACCATCCTGCAACGACTGGACCCCACTCACCATCTTCCCCATCCTCCTGCGGGTCGTAGCGATCGTCTCGGGCGACATATTCGTCGGGCCGGACTACTGCCGCCACGAGACGTACCTGGCCTCCGCGATCGACTTCACCAACGACATCACCGCCGGCGCGGCGCAGATCAAGCGTTGGCCCAAGTTCATGAGGTCGCTCGTCGTGAAGCTGAAGCTGGCGCCTGCGGTCAACCGCGGCCAGGAGCACAGGCGCCGGATGAGGGAGTTCCTCCAGCCGATGGTTGAGAAGAGGCGGCAGTTGGTGAAGGAGGGTCACCCTGTGCCGGACGACCTGCTGCAGTGGATGGTTGAGAAGACTACTGAGCATGGGATCACGGACGTTGGCCATCTGACTGACATGCAGCTTCTGCTCACTCTGGCCGCGATCCATACCACGACCCTGGCAGCGACTGCGATGCTGTATGACCTTGCCGTGCGTCCCGAGGTGGTGCAGGATATCCGCAAGGAGATTGCGTCCGTTCTGGAGGAAACGAATGGTGTCATGACGTCGCAGGCCCTGTTCAATATGAAGCTTCTCGATAGCTTCATGCGAGAGAGCCAGAGGTTTAGCCCCCCTTTCGTTGGTAAGTCCAACCTGGCAATCCTCCTTACGAACATCATGGCTTACTCTGAGCAGACTCCTTCCGCCGCTACGTCTACAAGCCCATCACCCTCAAAGACGGGACCCACATCCCGGCGGGCACGTACATCGAGACCCCGAGCCTCCCCGTGCTGCACGACCCGGACCACTACCCGGACCCGGAGGTGTTCAACCCCTACCGCTTCTACGACCTGCGCACCAAGGACGGGACGCCCGACCCAAACGGCTTCCGCACGCGCGAGTCGTACCAGTTCGTCAGCGTCACCAAGGAGAACACGAGCTTCGGCTTCGGCAAGCACGCCTGCCCGGGGCGCTTCTTCGCCGCCAACGAGATCAAGCTCATCATGGCGCGGGTCCTGCTGCAGTTTGACGTGCGCTTCCCCGAGGGCGTCAAGGAGAGGTATCCTAATTTCTACTCTGGGAGCGTGAGCGGGCCGGATCCAACGGGAGTGGTCGAGTTTAGGCGGATCAAAGTGTGATATTTTGGTTTATGCATGGGCAGGGGAAATATGCCCGCTTTGTCGGGGATAGATGTCCCAATAGGTATATACGAGGTATAGTCTTATTAGATACTCCCTCCTGCTACCAACTGCATCAGACGAGGATGAGCATCACGCCCAGTGACAGAGCCAATGCCAGCAATGACGAGCTTCCGAGGGCGTGTGCGCCATTGCCATTCCCTTCTCCTCCATCTCCTGACCCACTGTCGCTCCCACCATTGCCTCCGCCGTTCGTGCTATTAGCGCCCCCAAAAGCAATCTTGAACACCCAAGCATACTCATCCGCGCTCCTCACGTCGTCGCTGATAGTCAGCGTCAACCTGCCGTCGGACAGCTCGCTCGGGACCACCGTGCCAGACTTGTTCCCGCCAACAACGGTCACCTCGTCGCCCTCCACGTAGGGCACGGGCGAGTTAAGGACGAGAGTGTCGTTGGGCGCGTAGAGAGTGCTGATGTAAAAGGCATCGGGAGTCTGGGTGAACCGCACGGTGTCGCCTTCCTCAGGCGTGATGGACCAGTAGGTCGTGTTGAAGATGGCCTCGGCGTGGGACTTGATCCAGACGCCTGCCGCGCGGAGGTTGCGCTGCTCGATGTCGACGATGACGCCTAGAGTAGAGTACGCATTGTCAGTCCTTTTCTTTTTCTTTTTTTTTTTCATGCAACCAGTCACGGGTTAATAGGATCTTGCTTACCCTCGGCCGTGGGTCCCACGTCAAGGAGGAAGTTGCCGTTCTTGCTGACGATATCCACCAGACTCGTCACGATGCCCTGGGCCGTCAGGTACTTGTCGTCAGGGGTGGCCCTGTTGTACCCATAGCTATAAGGATCCATCCCTAGACTCGACTCCCACTTGCGTATCTGCACCGACTCATACTTCGCATACTCGGGCGTGTCAAAGTCCCCAGGCGTACCGCACCGGTTGTTCGTAAGGACCTGCTTTCCCTGCCTGGCCGCATTGTTGAAGTACTCAGCAGCAAACTGCGCCGTCAGGTTCGGGCCACCAATATCACACCACAAGATCTCCGTGCCCATGTTCGCCAGCGTCCGCATCTCGGGCAGGATCTTGTCAGACACATAGTCATTTACAGGCACGTAGCCCGTGTACGGCAGCGTCTCGTTCGTGTACGGGTTCGTGGCGTTCCCCCCGGGCCAGTCCCCAAAGCCAAAGGCGCGGTAGTCCGGGTGGAACCACTCGGGCAGGCTGTAGTACGTGGCCCTGTGCAGCTGCGGCTGGTGCTCCTCGGCGGCGTCGAAGATCTCCTGGAGCAGGTTGCGGTGCGGGAACTGCGCGACGCTCGTGCGCTCCGTGACGTTGGCCGGCAGGTCGAAGATGGCGTAGCCGTCGTGGTGCTTGGACACCTGGACAAAGTAGTTGGCGCCCGCGTCCGCAAACAAATCAACCCACTCCTTCGGGTCGAACTGTGATGCCGTGAAGTTGGCGATGAAGTCGTCGTAGACCACGTCGGGCCCGTAGGTCGCGAGGTGGTACTCGTAGGTCCGGTCGCGCGTGCTGTTGGGGCCCTGGTTCATCCACCACCAGTACCACTCGGCGTAGGACTCGTTGTCGCCCGAGTTGCCCCAGCCGGGGACCGCGTAGACGCCCCAGTGGATGAAAATGCCGTACTTGGCATTGTTGAACCACGGAGGGGACTCGTGCGCGTAGATGCTCTCGTAGGTCGGCTCGAACTCACGGATGCCGTAGGTAGCATTGAACGTGTAGTTCGTGGACACGCCCGTCCCTGAAATTGCCAAGGTAGCAGTGCCATCGGTCCCGTCTGCCACGCCATCCGCGTTGACGACGCCTATCTGGACACGGGCCTGGTCTCCAGGCCGAAGTCGGTTGATGTACCCAGGCTGGACCGTCCGCACGCCGTCCGATTCGATCGACACGGTGACGCTCTGGTTTGCTAGGACCCACTCAGTCCCGACATTGTTGATGATCGCCTCGAAAATTTGAGTCTTGTTGGTCCCCTCGACCCACGTGTTGGTGCTCCGTGCCAGCTCGACGTCCAAGCTCAACCCGTCTGCGTCTGCCGGGATCAACGATACGGAGAAGATGTGCAGCCTCGTCTCCTGCGCGGCACCGCCTGGCCCGTTCGCGGCTCCCGTCGTCACGTTTGGCAGCTGCAGGTTCGTCAGCTCTTTTGAGCTGTCGAGCCATGTGATGCTCCGGAAGATCATGGACCGGTTGTAGTCCACCGTCTCGTTCGTGAGGTAGTACGGGAAGATGATGTCGCCACCATAAGGATACGGCCATGCCCAGAATGGGTCAACTAGCACTGCACCACTTGTTGTCGAGCCATCTGCGTACGACGCGTTGACAAAGCCCGTGGCGATGGCGCTCTCGGCTGCGGCGAGCATGTGCACACCAACATAGCGGCCACTGGTAATGTTGAGTGTCTGGCCCTGAGCGAGGACATTGTCGCTTCCATTGTTGTCTTGATATTGCGGGAAGATGAACTCCACGCCCCCGTAGGCAAAGTTCTCGGCTGGGAGAAACTGTGCCGGATAGCCCGCGCCGGTGCCGTCAAAGTCCGCGTCGTTGGGGCTGTTGCCGAACCCTCTGTTGTTACGCAGGCTGGCGATGTCAATCGGCAAGGATGATAAGCTGCCACCGACCCCGGGGCTGTTCTTGGGGTTCACGACGAGCGACGCGCCGACGTCTTGGCCGAGGACAACACCGAGCCCAGCGGCAGCAGCCACAGCGGAGAGTGAACCCCTCATATTGATCAGGTCAGGTCGAGCCAGTCGCTTCGGCAAATAGCGGTGGTTCCGTGGACTTTCGCGGACCTGCCCTGCAGGGGAGAGGAAGTTGCCCTTTTGTATTCTACATCCCTAGGTAGCGAGTCGCGCGGTCCATCGTGAACCAGCCCCTCAGCATACTCCAAGAAGTGACCTGTTTGTTATCCGAGCCGTCGGGAAAATGCTGATCGCCCGGCATCGCGATGGTCAAGACGCGCAACGTTCCTCGCTATGTTGGCCGGCTGGTAGGGATTGGGCCTTCTCCTCAGTAGCAATCATCTCCGCATCCGTCATGGCGCTGGGGAACCTTGTTGCCATGGTGTTGTTGATGCGGGGAAATCTCCACCTTGGAGGCAGGTGGAAGCAGAGTTCGGATGTAATTATCCCATTTCTATCTCGTCTGATGTAACCGATGCTGGAAATGGTGTTCCATTGCTTGGCTTAATGTAGACTGGGAGCGATTTCCGCGCCAGAAGAGTTTCCTAGATGCCATGACACAGGCCTGGATATGCCACAAACTCCAACAGCGAACAGAACCCACCCATGCGATGAAGTTGTAATTATTGTTTACTAAATGATGCTTTCATACAATCGCTAAAATTAATACAGTAGACCTTTTTGGGTCTGGTGACATCATTGCCCTCTCTTGCAATTTTCGTGTCAGGGCTTGCCAGTTGCCAGTGCCAAATTACACCCGGAATGCCTTCTTCACCGCCATAAGAGTCCGATCTTTCGCCTGCTCCGCGCTATCCTCATCATACACGTTCAAGTCTCGCTCCGCAAACCCAGGCTCGGCATCGTACTTGTAGCACGGGTAAGCCATGTCCAGCTTCTTGCCCTTCCCCTTGGCATCCTTGAGATCGTGGCGGACCACCTTGCGTTTCCCTTCAACCCCAGCCAGCTGGCTGTGATGGACCTCGCCGACCTCGTCGCCGGCGAGGTGCACGACGACCTCCATGGTGGAGGGAAATGCCGCCCGAGGGTCAGGGATGATGTTGGGGTAGTATGCCACAAGGCAGCCCAGTTTGTTCTCGCGATTGTTGTCTATGATGTGGAAGTGTTCAAGGCAGGCGCCTGCTGCGTCACCATATGCTGCAATGACTTGTCAGTATCTGATCAGAGACAGGACTAAGGGGGAGGGGACAAGGAGCACAGCCTCTAGTAGCAAGTGCTGAACTTTTGGTCTTGCACCCGGAATCAAACGACTCCAGTGTATACTTAAATGGCTGAGGACATTTCTTTGGAATTATGGTACCTACCGATTATTCCAAAGGTCTCACCCAGCTCCAGCGGTTTTGTGAAGAGCGACTCCAGCTTTCTCGTGTACGACTTGCCACCTTTGCCCATGGAGAAGTACTCCACAGTGAAGCCCGCATTCTGCCATTCTGATAAGGTCGCAGCATCAAACTGGTCGCTCTCGGCCGTGAAATACAACCTCGGTGGGGCGTGGAAGGTTTTGCGGAAATCGTGGGACAGGAAGCCGGGGTCGCGGATGTTCGTGCCGTGCTGTGAGACCAGCACGGCGTTGCGCTGCCCCTGCTCTCCCCTGTTGGCCAGCACCGTGTTGGTGAGATTGGTGGCGATATTGGTGAGATTCGAGTCCATTTTCCGAAAAATGCTACGCGACAGGATTTACTGTAGTTCGTATGTTTGAGGTCTTGAAATTCCAAGATCAAGGTCAGGGAAGGGTCGTACACCCATGAGCTTATACCTGATGCTGGATGACATCACACCCAGTAGCCGCATGACATCAATGGCTGACCCACTTTATTTACCCAAGCCTCTCACCACGCAGTAACGTCGTCTTCAATTTGATTTGTTGTCTTTTGAATCTTTTAGAAGAAAAACAAACGATCCTGGACTTTTAATTCTCAGTCTCCTATTCACTGGCCCATGCACTGGACTTTGCAACAACTACTAGCTGCTCGATCGAATGCCTGCACCGCACCGTGCATACTTAACTATTGTGGAGTCAGTTCCGGAAATTCTTCAATAATTCTGCAGCGTGTTTGTCTCAGTCAGAGACATGCCCGTGTTGGTTGCATGGGTTATTTGACACTGGCACTCATGGCGTCCACGGTAGTAAGTGTAGTACAATACTACCAGTAAGCATAGCAACCCAAGAACTTCTGTCCAACAAAAGCTCTCAATATTGAATAGTAGGGCGACAGACGTGAATACGGCATCCAGAATTATGGGGAAGGAGTGTCCTATCTAAGAATTCTCTCTCCTGCCGCAGACAATTCTTTGAATTGCCCTGTACGAAACAAGTGGAATAATCCTTATCGTGAGGTGGTTTGAGTTAACAACTTCACGTCTTCAGGTGAGACCGCCCAAGAACTGCTCCGACCGTGAAGCAAGCACGAAATTTGATGTATCTCACGTTATCGTGCCTAGTATAGTCAAGTCAGCTCAAGTACATTTGATTGACCCACTCGCTGCCCTGGAGGACCAGGACGTCTAGCCTGTCCTCACGGCTCTGCCGGGAACTACGCACAGACCTTTGTCATGCCTAAGGTGGGATGCCCAGGTGCAGATTGATCTGCCGGGACGTCTCCACAATTTGCGGTACCTGCCAAAACATATGGATGGCACTTGTCACCGAGATCATTTCAACAGATGATCTATCTTTCTCAGTCGGCGGGAGCCTGATTGATTGATATTCGAAATAACAGTCACCTGTCGAACCTACACAAGTCAGTTGGAAGTTTGAAATTGTGCCAGAAAGGGTCTGCCTGGTCAGTTGGGTGCATTTTGCGCAGGCGGTGGGATCCTACGGCAAGAAAGGAGTGGTTGGACCCAACAAAAAAAAAGCGCGCAAGGGAAGCATACTACACTTCGGACAGGGCGTCAATACCACATAGTCAGCCTCCATCTTTCTGAATATGAATGGACCCCTTGCGTGCATTTCGTGGTCTAGAACTGGAGATCAGTTCCAGGTCTCTTCTAGCTGATAGCTGTCAGGTAGCAAAACGATTGCCAAGCGGCCATTCCCGGTAAGCCCTGAATTGACAGGGTCGCATCGTGAATGCGGCTCCGGACCAAGCCCGCGGTCCTTCTTCCGCTTTGAGCGTAGGTCTCGGCTAGCGTTATATCCCGACTGATCTCCTACCGAATTGGTCACAACCGATCTTGCCATGTGGCAGCACAGAATGAGAGAGCTGATATCAGGCCACAACTGGATCCCAGCTACCGTCAATCCTTCGTCTAGCTCGCCGGGGGATCCACATGAAGCCCACACAAACCCGGCCAGACACGCAAGTCGTCGCCTATGAGACTGCCTCAGGTGCTGCAGCAAGGAATGGAACGCGGCCAAATATCCCCTAGCGGCGCCGCTCCAGGGGCTCCGGGGATCATCGCCGGACCGAGGCATGCAGGCAGCTCGCGACAGTCAGGCGATCAGGGGCTGTGAGCTTTTTAAAGCTGCATCGGGAAGGCGTTCGACGTCCTCCTCACTCTTCACGTCTTCATCCGCAAGATCAGGTCATCGCCAAGAGGACTTCAGAACCATACCGAACTCCCAGAAACCCAAGACGCAGCAAACATGGCGCCCGTCAGCAACAAGTCGCTCATCTTCAAGAGCATCCCCCAGGGGATGATCAAGGCCAACGTGGACATGGCCCTCGAGGACAAGCCCCTGGAGCTCACGCCACCGCCCAAGGGTATCGTCGTCAAGACGCTGGTGCTGGGTTTCGACCCCCACATGCGCGACCGCATGAAGGGGCCTACCTTTGAGAGTTACGTCCCAGGCTACGTTCCGGAGGAGCCCATCGCTGGGTTCTCCGTCGCCCAGGTGGTCAAGAGCGACAACGACAAGTTCAAGGAGGGCGAGATCATCGCCGGTGTGCTGCCCTTCGCCGAGTACTCCATCGTGCCAGTGGAGGTCAGTATACTCCGTCCAGAGATGCAATCGTCTTCAGCTCGCCTAGACTCACACTTTATCACAGCTCATCGAGTACAAGCCCATGGCTGCGCACATGATCTGGAAGGTCGAAAACAAGTACAACATCGACCTCGGCAACTGGGTCGGCGCCCTGGGCCTGGCCGGCCAGACGGCCTGGAACTCCTTCTACGGCCTCGTCAAGCCCAAGAAGGGCGAGACCATCTGGGTCAACGCGGCCTCGTCGACCGTCGGCGAGATCGTCGTGCAGCTGGCCAAGAAGGAGGGCATGCGCGTCATCGGCAGCGTCAGCTCGGACGAGAAGGCCGAGTACGTCAAGTCGCTCGGCGCGGACGAGTGCTTCAACTACACCAAGGAGAGCTGCGACGCGGCGCTCAAGAGGCTCGCGCCCGAGGGCGTCGACGTCGTCTACGAGAACGTCGGCGGCGACCACTTCCAGGCCGCGCTGACCAACATGAAGTGGTTCGGGCGCATCATCGTGTGCGGCATGGTGTCCGAGTACAACGTCCCGCCCTCGGAGCAGTTCGGCGTGACCAACCTCGCCGAGATCTTCCGCCGGCGCATCACCATCCAGGGCTTCGTCTTCTGGGACCACAACATCTACACCGACAACATCGACAGGTTCTGGGAGGTCATGCCCAAGTGGATCGCCGAGGGCTCCGTCAAGGCCCGCGCCACCAAGTTCGAGGGCATCGAGTCGGCCCAGGACGCGTTCCTGTCCCTCTTTACTGGCAAGACGTTCGGCAAGGCTACCGTCAAGATTGCTGATCCTTCGACATAAGGAGCCTATCGAATTAGTTCTATGGATATTATGTAGATATCTAAGGAAGGGAAAGTGGGAAAAAATAATAGACAAAAGCGTTTCTCAATGTCATGTCCCATCATATTACCATTATCATTTCATGACTTTGTTAAATCCGATCCGCCCACACAAGTAGAGGTCTTGTTAAGGAAAGTGGTTGCCTGCCACTGTGGTAGGGGGATCCGTCCCCGCTACAGACGGGCCTTGAGTCACGCTGAAGACGTTGAATTCTTGGCCCGTAGATCTGACGCCTGGCATGCCGTCCCCACACAGCAGGAGATCAAGCCGCTCTGGCACGCGCCAAAGCTGTTGGCGGCGTGGTCGTTGGGGAACGTGTAGGCGGCCCCCTCGCACGGCGCGAAGAAAGGCTCGGCAGAGGTGGCCGACATATCGTCGCGGAGGGGGTTGACAGCGGCGTTGGGCGCGTTTTGGACCTCCCGGGCCTTGACGTCGAAGAGGTTCTTCTTGCACCCGGCCACCCACTGGCCGTCGCACTCGCATGTTACGGGGACGGTGAAGCCGTTGACGAATGAGACGTCGACTCCTGCGACGGCGAAGCCCCAGCCTTCGGGACTGGAGATTGTTAGCATCAGTACGTGAATGAGTTGGATGACGCCTAGGTCATCTCTGGCGGGCTCGGGGTGGCCTTACGCAACGAACGACGCCTCGAGCAGAGTCACATCGCCATTGATTGACATGTTGGCTCTGTTCATGGCGACATTGCCGGCCCAGCCAGTTGGGACGGCGAACGAGGCAGTCGTCCCGTTGGGCACAATTCCGGGCTGAATAGGGCCGCCGACTGGCGTTGGACTACCCGCGTTGCTGGCGTGAGCAGTTGTGATTTCATGCCCTGTTACCGGTGTTAGCTTCTTGGAGATGGTGTACTTGTGAAACGTGCACGCAAACGGGGCACCAACCGTACGCGTTGAGAATCTCAATTGTCAGATGCTCCGGGGGCTGTTCCATCCGCCCCTTGAGTTTCCCACTCACCCAGGCAGCCTTGGTTGCTTCAGTGGGGTGGGACCCATCAACGAAGGTCTTCAAGGTGGGAGTCCCGGTTGATTGAGGAGGGGCGATTGTCTTGACTGCCTCACCAGCCCCCTGAGGTGCCGCTAATGCCTGGCTGGTGAGGACGGTAACATAAAGGAGGGCGGTCGTCTTGAGGGTATTCATTTTGAGGTGCCAGCAAAACCATTGGATAACTATCTGAACTGAGATATTATTAATGCCCAAGTACCGGATGGGGTCGGCGAGGTTGGTCTGGTCATCGAAAGTTCCCATCGAGCAGAGAGCCAAGTGTCCTTAAATACCTCTACTGGTGGTTGATTTATTTCGTCATTAACTGCTCATCTTTCCAAGCGGCCAGAATAACCCCATCCAGCTCTAGCTGTTAACGAGTTTTGCCAGTCATTGCACTCATCGTTGAGTGGGGTGTTAAACTCTGACCCTAGACCTCCAAGCTGGGGAATCAATGCAACTATTATCTCATAGAAACTGCCTTACTAGCTCTGATGTCCTCGTGAAAAAAGTACCTGAGAGCTGTTTGTATGCTTTCACATGGATGTCCTCCACAGTCCTTCCACATGTTCTCGCTACTATACTGAAAAACTCAACAGGTACCTTAGGTAGTCATGCGAACTAGCCGGACCGTTTCGGACCGGTTCCTGGACGACTCAAGAAGCAGTTCATTCTGTTTTCAAGGCTCCGTATGGAGGTATTATGGCTAGCGACGCTAGCTTTGTGACCGTTTTAAACAAGGCTGGAGTGAACAGAAAGTCCAGTTCTTTCCTACTTGTCGCCACGTTTTCTTTCGGAGCTGAAGTGAGCTGATCATCCCAATGTAGAGGTGGAGGCTGGAACCTGGAAGTAGACGGTGCATGTGCTAGGTAGGAACGGCCGGAACGGACCGTGAACTAGGATAATGGTGCCTGAACGGTGATCTCGTGACAACGCAGACCCCTTGCAGTAGTATAATTTCGGAGTCCATTGGTGGACAGGAGACGAGAGAAAGGCTGGGTGAACATCATTTCAACGGCTGTCGCGCAGGTGAAGAGCATGTAGATTTTGTTTCTCAAATTGATGGGTTTCAATTCAGTCCACCGGGGGACGTCCAAAGTGTACCGCATTACAGAACATCTTGTTGAGCTTTGGTATCTGATGCTCGGCGCTCGTGCTTGAATTCATCTTCATGCTAGCTCCAACAGCAGGTGGGGGCGTTCTCCCAAAATGTGAATACGGGGCAAGAATTGTTGAGGATCCTTTAGACTTGATTATTAATGAGAACGGATATTCACACCTGCAAAAGCGGATAATTCACCGGTACATTACCAATACTACTCACGCCCAGGCGCCTAATTTATACACCCAACACCCACACACTTAACATATATGCACATAATTTATATATTTAATTTATAAACCTAATCCTTATATAGGCAATATAATTATTTAATATATTGGTTTTTAGATGTGTGGATGTTAAGTATATAGTTGTTAGGTGTATGGGTGTTGGATGTGTGGGTGTTTAGGTGTAGGTGTTTGGGTGTTTAGGTGTGGGTGTTTGGGTGTGGGTGTGTGGGTGTGGGTGTGTAGCGCGAGTGATGTACCGGTGTACCATCTGTTTTCACAGGTGCGAATATCCGTTCTCTTATTAATTGTCATGACTCTTCAAGTCTGACGGTCTGATTACCTACCCACGTCCGACGCAAGACACTTTGGCAGCATACATCGGACGGCATCGAGATGACAGCCGGACGGCTCTCGGATTATCAGCTCCGGTGGATGGAACGGTTGGCGCGCAGGCCACTCGCTTGACATCATGCTTCCGTCCCATGCGCAACACCTCTGGTCCAGACCCCTGGATCTTCACACACTAAGTATAAACGAAATGGACTAGTGTAAGGCGGCTCTGCTGCCGTCTGAGCACCACCAACGGTTAGATCAGGTCCAGTATCAACGACACCGGCACTGAAATGGAACTAATGGAGGCAAGCCGACCTTTCTGACTGGTACGCCTGGATTGGTATCGTGCAAGTCCCTTTCCTCTCATTACATGCCAGCAAGAACTTGTGGCTCTAACACCAAAGGGGAATAATATCTCTCGTGTTGCTGTCGCTCCAACGTGATCTGCCGGGATTCCATGTGTCTGGCTCGATTAGCTCGGGCAGCCTTAGTGCACTACCAGGTCGAGGCCATTAGTAAGAAATTTGGAGCTAGATGCCCATCTTCAACCAGTTGGTCGACGTGTCAACTGTCCATCAAGGCTCCTCACGCATCGACGGCGTAACGTCATGTGTCCATAATGCACTGGGAACACATTCTTTTATTCATACACAATGATCTGTGCGATGGGATTCTCCTGCGATCTAGACTCAGCGATGTTTGCCCCTGGTGCGCATCATCTGTTGTGACGTTGCACGCATCCATCTGCCCATCTAGATATCAGCTCGAATGAGAGAGATTCATCGTGCGAAATGTTGAGAGTCCTTTCCACCTTCGCCGTCCTCAATCCTGAAAGAGGCCCTGTAGCCTTTGGAGTACACTGAGAGAGGGTCTATGCCGGACTCCTGTCTCACGATGTGGATCCTGGTCTCATCAATGTCCATGAACCAGGCAGGTCGACTGTTACTTATAATGCTTGCGTTGCGAACCAGACCTTCTTGTAAAACCTCCGGTGGAACTGTGGAAGCTTTGACTTAGAAGAAGCACAGGTGAAGTCCTGGAATGAGCTGATACTGACGGTCAAAACACACCGCAGCGGTGTGGTCTCCTCTTAGCAGGACGATTCGGAACCTGCCGGATTCTGAATCCACGACTAATTTGAATTCTGCCTCACTCAGAACAAGATGTCCAATGAAGCAATCTCCAGGTAAGTCTCTATTTTTCCCAGCGAGGTGTTAGTCAACTTAATATCCAGAGACACAAATAATTCATTTACCTGCGTATCATCAATTGTTCTCCCCACCGCTGGCCGGTCAGGTATTGCAGGCACAAGAGCTGTTTTGCGTGCTTCAGATCCGACACGAAACTCTTCGCAACTAGTTACTTGTTATTAATGCTTTGCAGTCATTCATGGTCCTTTGTGCAGGGTTTGGCTTACGCAAGGAATCCGCGAATTCAAACGCCACTTCTGAAAACGCCACTGGATCGTGTGCAGTCGAAAATCCCAGGTCCTCTTCGGTACAAAGCACATCATGCATGGTGATGAATCTCGGCTTGTCGGTTACAAAGAACTTGGTATTGTACTTCACTGAATAAGACTTAGTGTGGTGCCGTAGAGGTATTGCGCAACGTTGAACTCACCTTGGATTGTATATTTCTTCCGAACTGCCGATTCAATCGTTGCCTCTGAATGCATCACCACTGTGATGTGCCGCTGCGGCAACAAATGTGGCGATCGGCCCATACCCTCGCGGGAATCTGGAACGGCGTCTTTGATCAACGTGCTGTGGTGCAGTATTTGCAAAGTGATCATTCTCCCAAGCATTAAGCACTTTTCATTTGTACTGAAGCTCACGCCGAGCAGCTTCCTCGCGTACCTGCTAGCATCACTACTAACTTTTAGCGGTAGGTGACTGGGGGAAAAATTCAAGGCCTACTCACGATTTCATATGGAGCACAGATACAGTACGTGCGCTGGATGAGATGAATGTGTTGCTGACGTAAGCATTCTCTGGTCGAGTGGCTTGGAACAGAGCGAGTTGATCTGCCCATTGTTCGAACTTTGCGATATCTGTTAAGTGATGGAATGTCAGCTATGTACGGCGCGACGAATTATGCATCACCCAAAACGGCCCAGTTTGGAGTTTGGCTTTTACACTTTGGTGCCAGTCCCCGCACCAGCACAGAGATGGGGCGCCTTGAGGACAATTCCTGAAGATAGATCTGCCACACCAGATGGCCCTTGGCACCTATCACCTTGACAAAAGTACTCGTAGGTAATACTGGGTGCACAATTAGTCATAGCAATGCAAATGGGCGGAACCCAACCTACACGTGTAGGCTGCACATTCATGACGATTCCTGGAACAAAGACATTCGAATATTCCTCGTCGTTTCGAAGGGAAATCTTCTGCACGGGATGGCTCAACGGTTGCTAGTGATGCCTCCGGGCATAGCAAATACTCCTGCCTATCACCGCCAGTTTGACCTTCACCAAATAGTTTGAAGCTGAACGAGTCCTTGACGAGACTCAAGTCGTGAATATCGTCTACGAGTGAAGCTTCCGAGTTGTCCTGTGATTTTCCCTGACTCTTCAGATTGGTCTTGAGCCAGTCGAAAATCTCACCGAGCCTCTCACTAGGGCATGTTAGACAGCCAATGCACAGCGGCTAATCCAATGTATTTGACGCAATACTGACCTGTTTGTGGTAGCTATGGCTAGGTTCAAAGTTTGAATGTGTACAGTCAGTGATTGTTTCAACCCAGCGATGTTGTCACCTTCCGCTGTCCACAGTAGCTTCATCCAACTGCGCTTCATTTTCGCTGGCCAATTCCGTCGCCGTGCGGCTGACGTGTCTAGAGCGGAGTCCGGCTTTTGATCAATGGTTGAGTATGTGTCGATGAATCTTTTGAGATCACCAAGTACCTCGTTACAGTGTGATAGTGTCTCTGAGATGATCGACACCGTGTCATTACGGTGATCGGGTACATCCGCTATCCCTCCCGGCTCCGGATATCTGTCTCCAAGGCGAAAGGTTTCCCCTACCAGTCGGAGAGTATTCGTCAAGGAGCACAAAAGCCCATGTAAATCTTTGAATTCATCCTTGGCATCTGTTGCACCCGGCAGAAACGTTTTTGCAATATTCCAGGCGATGTCTGATAACGCGATGGCGTCGCCTATGGAAATTGGGCTTGGCAGCGACATAATAGCTGTTTCGAACGATGCAGGCACGGGAAGTTGACACTATCTCCTCTGGGACCTCAATCAATATGTGAAAGAGTAACGTGTGTCAGCGACTGGAAATGTAAGAAAAATGATGGTTAAAGGATGGATGTGTCTCCTCGGACCCCATTTACGTTATCATGGCCGAGCCACTACTTATATCCTACCTAACCTGCCGAGCGCATGCTGTGTAACCACCTCTAGCCAATACTACTCCAGCTACGGGCACTGTCCACTAGCAGGAAGGGTAAGACAGCGCCCAATGGCGCCAAATGGGCGCCCAACCCTGGGACTGCATGCCGGCGGTGGTGTTCGCCCGACCACAGCTACACCAAAAAACACTCCTGGAGAGCCCGACCGAAAGCCCGCATGGAGGCTGTGTCATCTCCATCCAATCACCAAATGATCAACAGCGCCACACTGATCCTTCCACGTGATGCTGGCAGGCTCACCCAACAACACTGTGTCCATCCCGGGGCCCCTCCCTCGTGCCCGACCTAGAACAGCACTTGTTCCTTGCCTCAACAATGATTGCAGCAAAGGGCAGATCATGACGCCTGTGAGAAGCTATGGCAGCATCCTTACGCCGGTTGGCGTCTGCAGTGCTGTTCACCACGCCGTCGCCATCAGACGGCCCACAATCCAATGGACGTTCGAGATCAGCTACATTTTCTGGTCACGCCGAAACGGAGGCAGGACTTGGCGAGCCACGGTACCTGCAACTGTCAACTATGTTCATTGATATGCGAATCCAAGAGTTTATTGCTCAAACGCGCGCTGTTCAGAAGTTCCGAAGCAGCCAGCAGTCTCGGGGTACGGAGTCATACTATTATTTCAGACTCCCGATTGAAGCAGCAGTCACTTCATTCAAGCTTGAGATCGGAGACGACCACGCTATTGAGGACAAGACGAGACCGACTAAAGAGGCCAGAAAGCTGTACGACAAAGCTGTGCACAACAAGACGCCTGCCGCCATGCTCAAAGAGGTGGAGCCAGGCGTCTATCAAGCTAATCTCGGTCGTATACCACCTGATGTCCAAGTAACGATTGTGGTCAAATATGCTCAGCGGGTATCGTCGAACGCTGGAGGTGAATTGATCATCTATTGTCCCGCTCTGTTGTCCTCCATTCGGTCGTCATGTTCAGAGGATACCAAAATCACAATCAACATCGAAATAACACAAGAGGACTCGATCCACACCATTATCAGTCCCACACACCAGATGCTTCTCAGCATCAAAGCTGGAGTCACAAGTGCTGCCAAAGAGGCTCATACCTTTGCTTCTTTTCAACATAGAGCCCAGGTGTCTAATAGTGATCAACCAAATCAGGCAACTGTCAACTTGTCAGGATATCATACAATTCTCGACAAAGACTTCGAGTTGGTCATAACAACATCGAATGAGGCCCAGAAAACTGCCGCTTCACTATCCGCGATCAACAAATTCGGCCATGCTGTGCTCGCAGTAACCATTCGCCCACGGGACCTTTTCCACGGCGAAGAAAACACAGAGTGGTCAATTGATATTGAACTGAACCATCCATGGAAGAGTTGCAGTTCCGACCTGAGCGAATTGAACTTGACAAGGATCCCGCATCACGGCGCAAATCTTTCACCCAGCACGTACAAGTTCGTACAGAGCCCAAAAACAACCCAAAAAATCTCACATCTTCAGAGTTATTCAGTGTTCTTTTTATTAGATTTCAAAGGTTCCACTGAATATTCTCTTGAATCAGTGCGTATCAACGCACTGCCGACAAGTGGAAGCCACCCCGTGAGAAGAGTGACTCTGGCCGTGAACAGAACGCAGAGGGCAGACGGCATTTCGCAAAAGCTATGCGTGAGCTCCATCCTTCGAGATTTATATACCACAATGGTCTCACAAGACAATTCGAAACTCTACTCGGAAGGCCGGTCGTTCAGCTCATCAAGCCTGGTCACGAGTGCTGGGCGCCTCGGTCAAATGTATTCGATATGCAATCGGTGGACCAGCAAAGTCGCGGCGGACTCGATCAGTGATAGCGATGACGATTTTGATTCCAACGGACCTCGGATGTACGAAGACGAATTATCCAGGCTTACTCTTCCAACCCACTTGTCTCCCCCAGACAGACCTGCCGTGAATTGGACGCCTCAGTCTGCTAGTATGCGAGGAGCCCCCACAAGGCAATCCATGGCACTGGCACCTTCCATGGATTGGAGCCGCTCATCAATGGCCAGCCCCTTTGAAAGTGGTGAATCGAGCCCCCCGGCGACGGACCAACAGCCTTCACCCGAAGGCAAGGCCACTGATGCACCGCGCAGTCGATTAAACCAGTACTTCGTGCCTCGTGATGGTATCGACCGCGAGGTCATCACGGCAGACATTAATCGATATCTCGGTAACGACGCCTTAGTCAGGCCGGGGACGTTTGAGAACAAGGAGGCTGGTGCGATGCAAGGCTACTTCGTGACAGCCTACAGAAACCTCACTTCTGCCATGATAGCCGACCTCAAAGCAGATTCCGCCCGCTGGCAACAGGAAAGACGTGAATACAATTCAGGAACATCTCACCACGACGCTCGTACTGGACCAGAATATGTCACTTGGCGACACAGATTCGCCGGAGCATCTTATTATACTGTTCCAGCAACGGGCGCGGGACCTTCTATGGGCTATGGGGCACAATATCCGCCACAGGCACCTTATCCGGACAATAGGATGGCCCCGACTCCATATTCCGGATATGAGCCTGCATATGCGCCCGCATACCCTAACGCCTCCAATTATGAGCCTCCTTACTATACCAATGCCAACCTCGTCCTCGAGCAGCCACGAGCGAGCTTTAACGCAAGCCAGGAAGCACCTCGTAGCCTGGAGTCCCACGAAGCGCAACAGTTATGGCTCCAGATAGCACCATCACGATCCGTCGATGGGATGTACGCCCTGTCCACTGATCTCCGGGACCGCATAGCAGCCAATTTCAGCCCTGGGACACGGGAATGGCTCGTGGCGCGCCTTGCACCAAATCTTCCTGCCGAAAACGCGCCGCTCTCAATCGAGGCTGCGGCTGATACCATGCTCGTCCTGGCTTTTGTGAAGATCTACATTCCTTCGCGCTACGAGGAGGTGGAACAGGGTGTCGGGTTGATCTTGAAGAATGGGCAGGACCAGCGGAATGTTTTGGAAGACCTTGTGTTGCGTGTACGCGAGCGCGAGCGCGGTCGTTACGATAGAACACGCAGAACGTAGCAGGCTTCCTGTTGTGATCAGTCTTTGCTGCATGGCAATGGGGCGTCTGAGATACTGGAACTGTTCGAAGAGGCTCTTGTTCAATTGCACATTCCTTGCCAATTCGCCTCTACACTTCGTCAATTTGTGGTCCATACATCGAGCAGTTCACTGGCCCTAAATAAACAGAATGTGGGGCATTTTAGATCCAGACCATTTCCAGGACTCACTCGATCTCAACCGTGATCTCGGTTGTCTGGACAACAACAAACTGACCAGGAGCACGACCATGCAGTACAAGACGTCCCTTGCAGCCATTCCCATCTTCCATTACGCTGCTCAGACTCCAAGTATCTCGATCACTATCATCACTGCTGCCCAACTTTGAAGCTTTGGTACAACGTGGGTTGACACTGAGGAGACGCTGCTTGATAGCCCCAGCTTTGTAATCCTTGTTCGCTACGGTGTTGACTACAGGATTGGAGTCGCCGTCGTATATAGATTCACTAAGCGTACCGGCGTAGCTGTTCTTCCGGCTCCACAAGAAATCTTCCAGCTGCTGGCTCAGGTTTGGATAGTTGTGGCTTGGTGCTGGACGAGTCGGTGTTGGGACGGATAATGACGTTTTCGGTGTTGAATCCCCTGTCCGGCCCGTCCTGCAGGTACCCAACATTTCACAATTGAGCTTTGGAGAGTTTCCCGTAGAATCAGATACCCAGAAATTGGAGGGCAGGCCGACTGGTGGAGCAAGAGTCGTGGTATCGCTGCAGGTAACAGTGGATGTCGTCCCAGTTGCGTTCGTAGGCTCGACGGACTTTGAGCTTCCAAAAATGTCCCATTTGAACAAGGACCGCCGGCTTTGTCTAGAACCATCATCCCAAAAGTCGAAGTTCGACCCCTGTGATTCAGACTGGTCAGAGGCGCGCCGCTGTGTGAAATGCTTGAAATCTGTCAGGAGCACCCGAAGTGCTGGGATGGAGGCTCCCACGATGGTGATGGCCGGCTCAGCAGCTCCCAAAATGACAAGGCTGGCTCCTGTGTCTGCAAAAGGATCAGTAAAACAGCCCTTACATGTGGCCACAAACACCGTGCTAATGACATACAAGTCTCGTCAAACAATGAAATCTGTGGTATCTGGGAGCACTTGGCGAAAGCCGCAGCTCCAGCGCATAGCCCCATGCTCATCGCAACCAGAACACCGACCTTTTCTTTCCGCTCCATTCTGGTTTCCCAGATTATTCTCCATGGAAGGATGGCCATAATGACATCCATGCAGCCCGAATATGCGCCGGCAGCAATTCCGAACTTGACAGCGATGTCAGGACTCCAACAGGTGCCGTCGGTGAAGATTTCCCAATGCTTTCGAGATGGCTGGCATTCGACCCACGAATACAGGGCATCGCATACCATGAGCAAATTCATAGAAACCATTATGACCCAGACGAACGCCCGTGTCTTTTCGTAGCCGACTTGTGTTAGACGGAGCAAAGTTAGACCGAACGATGTTTTCGACAACACGGCGGAGAGGGTGCTAAACGTTGTGCTCAATGAACCAAGTAACAACAGTTTCTCGCGATTGCTGAAGGGGATATCCAGCAGATGCATACCAAATCCGAGGCTGACACTGAGAGTCGTGACGATCGAGTTCGCATGGAGAAGTATCTTCAACGTGGGAATCAGTAATGAAGACCCAAAACCTCATAATTTTTAGCTCTCACCCATGATAGTATCAAGATCCAGTCGTCCCACCACAAATCTTTGTGCTTGTATGACTTGCAGTAAAGCCTGAGAGAAAGGAAAAGGCATGATACGGCAGTCAAGGTCCACAGAGCGATGTTCACCTCAGGCCCCCGACTTTCCAGATGTGTTGCATCTCTGACCCTCAAGCTCAGCTCAAGTTCTGCAGGATCATGTACTGGTTGGCTGAGCTCCAGCTTCATTGAGACCGCCTAGACGCGCACCAATCCTCGATGCGCATTAATGCCGGTGTTTCGAAGAATTGTGAAAATACGTGGAATGCGAATGGAAATACTCGGTTGAAGAAGATCTGTGATGAATCGTGTCAGTTGCCACCCGTGGACGTTCTCGTCATGCATGCGTGTGCATGACCACATCCTTTACCAGTTGCATCCCCTGAGACATTTTGCAATTGACAATGAGGCTCTATGGGCTCTAGGATAATTTGAACGACTCAGGTCCGTTGTGACATGGAATTTGCGCGCGCAATACTCGACTTTGAGTCGGGTTCTCGACGGTAGATACCGAGTTGCGGCTGACTTGGCTGACCGGGTCTGACAACGGCGCTGACGCTTGACCCAGCGCTGACGCTTGACCCAGCGCTCACGACTCGATGCTGACGGAATGCTCTCAAGGATCATGTCATCTGACATAGTCGAACAAGGCATTCAGCCTCAAGTTCACCTTTGCATGAGTGCTATAGTTTTCATGCCGGCCGTTCGCAGTGTTTGTGCTTCTTAGCTCTGTGACTGCATCATATGCGCTCCCCTCCCTACGTTACAACAACCTTCTGCAACGCTATTCAAGTATTCTTGTCGAGTACTCGAACGCCATGGTGCTCAGGTGTGTCGACATAGCGCCAACCCGGCCGAATGGATGATCGAAGCTTGCTATGACGGCAAGCCGAGGAAGCACTACTGAGGTCGACTTGGGCCCCCCGGCCCCGAACAGGGCCAAGTCCAAGAAGAACTGTCTCAACTCCCGAGCTCATGGCTCTCGATCAGTAGCACCTGTATCCGAAAGGCGCCATAGACCACCATCAAGCGGGCAGAATACTGAAAAGATGATGAGCGATCCAGACTCGTACGACGCACGGCCCAATACTATATCCAGATGGCCCCCTGAACTTCGATAAGACAGGTACTTGTCGCAGATGGTTCATCTCAGTATGCACATCTATGAAATCATGGAAGACATTCGATGGGTGAGATGAGCACATGGCGGACGCCGCGCCCGTTAATAACGGTCTCACGGTGTCCGTCTTCCCTGAGGCCCGCATTTTATCGGTGGCTTCGTCGGCCCCGACCGGCAATGATCTCAACCGAAAATGGAATCCCTGCCCCTGCTGCGTATCCACTCCAAGTGGGCAGACCGCTCTGAAGCAAACAACCGTTCAGCAGCTTTTTCGTCGATCAGGTAATTATCGGACAATCCTGCTCGGCTCTCACCCTCCCACGATGATGACAGGCGCGTCTATCTAAGCACATCGTAACTGACACTTGATACAGCAGGCATTGGCCGCCTCTCGACACAAATATACGGCCCATATCCTAAAATTGATCAACTATTCGGCCCTCCCTGGCAGCCGAGATTCCTTCCACGGGCCTTGAGGGGTTTGAATACACATTGAGCTCTGGCCATTTGATGGAACCCACTTACCGGCCTGGTAAGTCCTTCTGGAAGCGAATGGGGAGCCCCGTCTGGCACAAAAATGTCCGAGTTAGCCCATGTTCGTCGACGATCGGCCTTTGCCGCGTCTCAAGGTATGACATTTTACCCAAACTTGGAATGCCACGAGGTCTCTGCTTGGCCTGCCAATCCCATGTTGAAACTCTTTCTCGTGAAACTTCGTTCCCGCTTTCTGATTGGTGACGAACTCTGCACCTCGTGGTAAGTTGCAACTCTGTAGCTCCACTGCCTCCAGGCTTGGGGCATAACACAACCGCGTATTCTCCACCAGGCAAAACCTAGGCAAAACCCAGTACAAAATCGATGAAACGTAAAACCGAGTTCGTCCGACGGAGTAACGGACACTAACCAAGCTATCCGATGGAAGATCGGGCATAATATCGTAGCCGTCACAACAGCTTCAGTTTCGCCAGCCACATGCTTGCGTCATATTTTTGCTTTTACATATGTACGACGTTCTACTCTCAAGCTCGACAAACCTGTTCCAGACCTCTATCCCGCAACCATCGTGGCGCCTCCAGCTTCTGATCCGTAACAACCAGCTCGAACCCTTCACGGTCAAAATTTTGTAACCTCCCCCAGCACTTAATATCATCTCTCAACATATTTGACGATTTCATCGTCTCCATAGCCACCATGACAAAAAAGCCTTTCACCGTTCTCATCGCCGGTGGTGGTATAGCCGGCTTGACGCTGGCAAACATGCTCGAGAAAATCGGCGTCGATTACTTGATCCTCGAAGGATATCGCGAGATGGCCCCTCAAGTAGGAGCTAGCATCGGCATTCTGCCAAACGGCTGCCGTGTTCTGGACCAGTTAGGTCTGTACGATGAGATCAGGAAGCTCATCGATGGGCCTTCTGAGATGTCATCCCTTCGTGACCGCGAAGGCGTGCCAATTTCCAACTATCTCGGCATTGGAGCTCAGGTGAATGAGAGGTAAGTTGAATCACATTTTTGGTGCGAACGTACTACTTCTGTGCGGGTGCTGACATGTCTAAAGGCACGGGTATGATACCGTTTTTGTGGACCGCCAAATGATTCTTGCGGCGTTGTGGCGCAACCTCAAGCATCAGGAGAATGTTCATGTCAACAAAAAGGTGACCAAGGTCGAGCTTGAGCCCTCCCGGGTGAAGGTAAAGACGGCGGATGGAGGCTCTTACTACGGAGATATCCTGGTTGGCGCAGATGGTGTCCACAGCAACGTTAGAAATGAGATGTGGCGGCTTGCAGATTCCCTCGAGCCTGGCTACATCCCCGCCTCGGAGTACAAAGGTGAGTCGGGCCTTGGAGATTGTTGTGTGCCTAACAACTGACAGATGAAACAGAATGTCTTCCCACGGTTTACAAGTGCATCTTCGGCATATCCATCGACAAGACCTGGAAGCCTCATATTGTGCAGACGAACTTGAACAAGGGTTATTCTTATCTTGTCCTCAGCGGACCTCAAAACCGCGTCTACTGGTTCCTGTTTGTCAACATGGGCAAGACTCACTACGGTCCTGAGCCTCCTCGTTTCACAAAGGAAGATGAAGAGGTCTTGGTGAATCAGCATTTGGATGACAAGATTTTGGAAAATCGCACCTTTAGAGACTTGTACTCGACCAAGATCTCATCTGTGCTTACCCCTCTCCCTGAGTATGTCTTCAAGAAGTGGCATTTCCGACGCATCATGACCATCGGAGACTCCGCACACAAAGTCAGTTACTCAAATTCACTTTATCGAAGAATATCTCATAACAACTCCTTCTAGTTCGAGCCAATCGCCGGCCAAGGAGGCAACAGCGCCATCGAAACCGCCGCTGTCCTCGTCTCAAACCTCGCAACCATGCTCAAGAGCAAGGCGAGCCCGTCGGACATCACCACGGCCGACATCAACGCCGTCTTCGCCAAAACTCAGGCAACACGAGAGAAGCGGACGCAGGCACTCGTCAAGGCAGCCCACGAGGAGCAACGCTTCGCCGCCATGGAGACACCTCTCCTGGAGCTCATGGGTAAATACCTCATGCCAATCCTATCGATCGACGAGAAATGGGACCCGTGGTCCAGGAGCATCGAGGGCGCCCACAAGCTCGACATCTTGGATGCCCCGAGGCGTCCCCATGCTGTCCCGTTCCATGACGAGCTGGCCAGCACTCCCTGGAAATCGGCATACCTCCCCAAGATCGCAGTTGCAGCCTCGCTGTATGGGCTGCTCTACGTTGCGCAACAAGCGCTTGTTCTTGGCCCAGAAGCAGCCTCCCAGACCGGGTTATTCCTGCAGGAAGCCGCAAAAGGCGCATACACCGGGTTTGAATCGATCGACAACCTCCTTTCTGCACTGGTGTGGGCCTTCTCGGAGCAAGTCGCAGGTCCCGATCCCAACAAGAGGATCCAGTGCCTCTATTTCCTGATCAACGTGATTCCCCTGATCTACATCTGGACGGTCGAGGGCTACCGCAACGGCAACATCAGGTCGCTGATCTCCGTGCCCTCCATCTTCGCCATCTACCAGCTCCTCGGCATCGGAAAAGTCGCGCCGGTCTACTTCCTCCTCAGCGTGTACACAACCAGCAGCAGCATCTACGCCCGCACGACTGGCCGCCCCGTTCCATCTAATGTCGCCAAGGTCCTCCTCCCGGCACTGTGCCTCGGATACGTCATCCCCACGGTCCTCATGTTCCTGCCCCATGAGGACAGCATCACTCAGCAGAACATGATCGCATTCTGGCAGCCTTCTCCTCTCTATGTGTCCTTGCTTGCCTGGGTGGGGTCAAACGCTCTGGCTGCCCTGAGACCAACCAAGCGCTTCGACTTGGAAATCTTCGAGAACAAGGACGTACCCTACCTTCAATCCGGCTACGCCTTCTGCCTCTTCGCCACCGCCATCACACACATCTGCACGCTCCTGTATGCCGTCCTCACCCCCTCCGTCTCCATCTCACAGTCCTTTTTCAACCTGCCCGGTTTTGACGCGATTGATATCTCCGCGTTCTGGAAGTACGATATGCTGCTTTGCTTCGGCTCCGTCATGGTCTGGCTTCTTTACAGCGTGTTTGACCTGAGAAGGCACGGGTATATCACGACCTCCACACTATTCAAGGCCGCAGGGTTTACTCTGGCTTCGGGGGTGCTTGTGGGCCCCGGTGCGACATATGCGGGTGTCTGGGCCTGGAGAGAGTCGGTCATTGCGAGCTATGGCAAGGCTACGATCGAGTCGACCGAGGCTTAGAATTTTCTTTTCTTTCAGTTGGAGCTAAGTTACTGGCGGTCTATTTTATCTGTTTGCTAGTTCGGGGCAGATAGGTATTCATTGTATTTACTTTGGGATGAGACTTAAGCCTTTGCCTACATATGTGCTCCGTGGCACAGCGATATACACATTGTGGTCGGGTGCAGGGAATGAATTGCAAGCATTTCGGCCATTCTTTTTCTCCGATAGCTATTATAATAGCTTCGGCTTCCTTTTGTTGCTTTAGATTCACTTTGATCAGAACAATCGACTCCCCTCTATTAATTTTGAAGCTATAATTTGCAAATTTTGTGACGCGTTAGAGTGCCCTCAGGCGTAGTACTGAGGCTTTTAGCAGAATACTGCTCCACTATATGTGTGGTGCCCATTTTCAACACACTCGCCTTTATTATATATTCTGTAGCAATGAATTCCTGTTGAACATGTGCCAGGTTCGTAACGCCTGAGCGTATTGAATTTAGTGGAATCTTTGCACGCAGAGTTGGACTGGCCGTCTGGAGATTAGGCTTCCACCTGTATTGGAGCTGCATCCTGAATCCTTTGGACCCCACTCTAGGGTTGTCCCTAGCTGCATAGCCACATCCCCGGGCGCCGTCTTCGGCTCTTCATAGAGGTCTACAGAAAGAATAGTATCTCATCGCGTTTCCATGAATTGACCATCGGAGGACAAAGTCTTCGTCAAACTTTTTCCGCAGCACTAGCAACTCAATGGACACTCTTCAAGGACTCTGGAAGCCCGCGCATCTCGAATCGCCAGATCTCAAGTGCTGCCAGTGTGGAGAACCCATCACTCAAGACGACACGCTTACCAGAACCTTTGCTCTGCAACCGAAGGAGCTCCTGCACACCACCACTGCTGAAGGCAAGCAACGTGTAGCACCGATACAAATCCCCTGGTTGTCCGAGACAATCTTGTTGTTTGACAGACACTTCAGATGCCTTCTATCATCCAAAACAAGATATGTCACCGTCTCCCATGTCTGGCACCCAGAGGTGTCCAAGCTACAAAATGAGTACGCGCAAGCACTAGTCCTCGACAACCACTCCGAGGACGAGATTGCCTCTGTGGCTCGCCTCGTGCTCGAAGTTCCCGCGCGCATCTACGCAGGCATCCTCGACTCCTTGGAGCCAGAAGAAAAGGAGGGACCGCTCTTGGAAGTGTGGCATGACTACGTCAGCGTGCCACAATGGTGCCACGGGCGCAAAGGCCGCATCATCCAAGCCATACCCGAGCTGTACAGCCACGCCTACTTCGTGGTCCCCTTCTTCTCGGACCTGGCGCCGTCCTCGGTCCAGGCGATGCGCCACGGACCCTCCACCGAGGAGCGTGTCCGGGGGATCGTCGACGTGTGCAACTCGAGGTGGTTCCGCCGCATCTGGACGGCCATGGAGTGCGTGCAGAGCAGCCAGCTGCGGCCGATGCTGCAGGACTACGAGCTGTTGGAAGACTTCAAGGCGGGACTGCCATTCTACGACGAGCCGGTCCTGCACTGGGAGGACGAGGTGCGGAAGACAATCAGGGAGCACGTCGTGAGGCTTGCGGGGGTTGGCAAAAACGTCCTGCCTCACATGCTGGGACCGCTGTCGCCAGTGCGGACTCGGCGCCTTCGCGGCCTGATGGTTCCGTTTGCGCACTGCTTTATCCTCATCTCGAGGAGGCAGGCCACGGTGCCTGTCGACTTTATCCACGCTCTCCTTGGTCTCACTGGGCCGGTGGTGGAGTTCTCCGAGTTGCCGCACAACGACCTCCGCAAGTCCGTTTCGATCATCGCGAAAGCACGCCTGCGCGCTGGAGACTTCAGCCCGTTGTTCTTAATGCCGCGGAAAAGGGACGCTGATGGGATAAGGGCGACTGGATTCGACGAGTTTGGAATGTTTGGCTTGGGAATGCAAGAATCAAGTCCCACATACCCAGAGATCACCCTGTCAGGTCCCGGCGAGTCAACGGCGACACTGAAAGTGGAAGCTCTCGGGACAGTGACAATGGCTAAGAGAATCTGGAAGAATACCGATTTCGGGACTTTTCACGAGCTTGCCCGGCGAGTTCTCGACATTACTGGTCCTGATCCAGACGTGTTTGCAGAAACCATCCGCTGTCGATTCTTTGGCGACGACTTGAACCAAGTACGGGAGAGTCTGGGCAAGGAAAACCGCAGATCGCAGCTACGAGTGCATTTAGAGGTCCTCTATGATGAGTATCCAGGAGTGAACAGGCGCAGTGCTACAGACTATATTGCTCAGCTTCTTATGCTGAATGAAGCGCATCAAGGGAACATCTCGCCAAACGCCATGAATTTCAGTAAGATCATATTTGAGTTTCTGTCCCCGCCTCTATATGAAAAACCTCTTTCAAAAGAAGACATCCGCTGATGAGTCACTTGCACTGCAGTGAATGTCCACGGCAAAGTAATTCACAGCAGTGATGAGAGGACTATGGTCTGTGTGGACTGCTCCATCTGCCGCCAACGATTTCTGCTGCAGGTTGGCTTGATCCACCGCGATCCTAGCCTGCCTTCTCAAATTTTGGGCGCTGTGGCGTATAGGGTGCCTGGTCTGAAGTACGCTCTCACACATCACGGAGGGGCAGGATGGCTTGTCAAGGATAATCGCATTGTCGCACGCTTTCTCTGGGCTGCATCCACGTGTAGCTGCCGCAATATTCAAGATTTGGAGCTATCATTCCCCGACAGGTGGCTCCCTGAGCCACGGCAGAATTTATTTGAGTATGGGGGTAATTAGATACCGGAATGATGATGAGTTGTCGTATGTGATCTGCCCTAAGGCAGCGACTACTTTGTCGCCTCTTTTCTTCTCTGGTCTTCTAGCATATGCAGAAGTGGCCCTTTTGGCGCGTCTTCACGATCCAAGAATATCTCAACCATTCTGAGTCCTCCGGACGCTTTCACTTCGTCGTGGTTCAGCACTTCAGCAAGCTCCGCCCACGTCCGAGCAGCGGAAATGTACGCGTCATCCTCTGCGCCGAAGAACCGAGGGGCCTCTAGGTATCGCCACCTGCAGACATCGTTGTACTCTTGTTTGCGGCCATGTATACACCTCTCAATCGTGTATCCGTCGTTGTTAATCAAAAACACCAAGACGTCGAGTTTGTGGCGGATGATTGTTGCCATCTCCTGGGCTGTCATCTGAAAACTTCCATCCCCGATGAGTAGAATGGTTTGGGCGTTGCCGGGCTTGATGCCGTGGTACTCGGAAGACGCCATCAGCTCTCGCTGGGCCATGGCTGCGCCTTGGGCAGCTGGAAGCATGAATCCGATTGAGAGCCAAGTGACAGGGGCGAAGACTCTTGTGTTTGGTGGCAAGGCCATTTCCCGTACGCCAGAGCCGGCGGTACCGGTCTCGCCTAGTACGATATCACCCGGTCGGAGGATGTTTGCAAGAGTCCGCCACAGCTTATCTTGAGTGATTGATCCTTGGTTGCCGACGAGGTCGTCGATCGGTTCCGACCAGTCACGAGGCAATCGAGGATAAGGTTCGTTCTGAGTGATCTTGCTCAAGTCCATGTCCTGGGAAATTCGAGATGCAATGAATGTAGCTGGAACATCTCGGAAGGTTTCGGCTCCCATTTCAACTTGATTCTTCTTGATGAAAATAGTGGTCTGGGAGCTCGGGATTGCTGTGTAACCGTATGTGTTGGTGGACGACAAGTGTGGCCCAAAGAACAGGACCAAATCGGCCTGGTTGACAGTCTCCTGAACAATCTCCTCGTCAAATTTCCCTTTGTAGATGCCGTGAAAATTCGACCGTGTCTCATCGAAAAGTCCCTTTCCAAAACCAGTTGTCCAGGTGGGCCACTTGGTGGTGTCAATGAATCTTTGCACTTGGTCGACGATTCGTAAAGGCCTGCATTCGCCATCGGCAATGATCACAGCCTTTTTAGCCGTGTTAATCCTGTCCATAATCCTTGCCAAAACTGCGTCCCAAGCAGGATGAGCAGCCGGCCCATCCACCGAAGTACTGATCGGTGTCTTCAGTCGGTCCGAGGGAAGACTCGCAGTGACCAGGTCCACGGGGACCTGGATGTAAACCGGTCGACTGTGTAGGATACATTCTTGAAGGACCGTGTCGATCTGCTGTGCACTTGTCTGGGGGTCCCATAACGACGTCTGGGCCACAGTGACGTGGGAGTTCATCTGCGCAAATCGCCCATACTCACCATCTGCGAAAGTATGGTGAATGAGCAGGCGGCCGTCCTGTGATGCCCTTGGCGGGGTCCCAACGATGTGGACGACGGGTGCATACTCAGCGTAAGATCCCGCGATCGCGTTGATGGCAGATAGCTCGCCAACTCCGAATGTCGTAACCACTGCCCCAATGCCCTTTATCCTCGCGTAGCCGTCTGCGGCATACGCAGCATTTAGTTCGTTCGCATTGCCGACCCAGACAAGCCCGCTGGGTTTCACATAATCCAGTAATTCCAGGTTATAGTCCCCTGGCACTCCGTGAATAGCGCTGACGCCGAGTTGTCGGAGACGAGTGAAGAGATATTCGGCAAGGTTTATTGAAGCAGACATGGTGGGAACGGAGACGTCGCTGCGTGCGGGGCAACTAGATGTGATCGATATCGACAAACCCCAACGGCGGACAACTGGCTCACCTGTAGACTATATATAGTTTGTGTGGGAGCAACAGTCCCCGGCCACTAAGGCCAAAAACGTTCCATGATGCCAAACTATAACCCCTTAGCCAAGGCTTACATCATCCGCTAGGGGCCGCCAAAAATGCAAGTGTCTTTCACGCCGAGGCTCCGCCAGAACACGCCGCCGCCACACTCCTTCCGCCGACTTGACTCCGATCCGACTCCGATCCGACGCCGCCCAATATTGCTCCGCACCGCATTCTCTCGGCCAGTCCCTCTCTCCCTCTGTGTACGAGAAGACACTCCACAACGACGAAGAGATTTGGCACTCGTATTATGTCCTCGAGAAAAGCAGCCTGCGAGCCTTGCAGGAAATCAAAGCTCGCATGCGACCATGGGAGACCCGCCTGTTCAAGATGCGCATCCCAGGGCCGCGCCGATTCTTGCACCTATAGGGCATCCCCGTTCAAAAGAAAACAGCCGCATGACAACGAATCACCGGAACGGCAACAAAGTTCATTGTAATCAGCCTCCATATCTAATACGTCGTCTAAGAGCTAATTACTGGGTATTAAAGTCATCGATCCCGTCGACCAACTGAGCCCCCGGCCACATCCTGCCGTGGAAATCCATATCCTAACCCGGGCTATCTAGGTCGGTCAAGCCACGTCGCAATCTTCGACGAGCTCTCCTCCGGGATTGATGGCAACCGCAGCGGAGGAACGGCGTCGAACTACTATCAGTCTCCAAATTCTGGTCGTTCTTTGAAAATTAATGAGTCTCTGCAGGCGAAGCAGGGCGCCGAATGCTTGAAACAGCTGCTGGGCACTGGCTATCTGCACGACATGAAGAGCCTCATCTTGTTTTGGCGTGCAAAGGGTGCCAATTTAGCACTTGCAGGGCCATTCGTGGAGGTTTGCGCCCAGAGCGCAAGCTGTATTTCGTTGTCGTCATTCCAGGGTGAGGACTGGCATGTCGAACTTGCGCAAAGGCTCATCGAGAACACAGCTCGGCCACTCGAACACGATGCTACAACAAGCTTTCCCGGCTACTCGGCCCAGTTTCTAGAGTCTCGGACACGCTGGGAAACGCTGGGAATTTTCTTATGCGCCGTCCTGAGAGCCACAATGGATGTTCCATTCTTCCCTTCCCTTTTCACAGCAGCAACCCGGAGGCGTGAGTTCCGAGCCATACTTATGCGCCAAATCGGGTGCTTTCTGGACATCTGCATATCGATGGACTGTCTCAACGACTTGCAGCTCTTCTTGCAGTACGAATACTTCATCATCCGCTCGTACATGGACGGGGACCAGAGTAAGTGGTGGTGATTACACACGCAGAAGTGTATCGTTTCCGCGCTGATCAACCCAGGTTATCACCTATGGCGAAGCATGGGCGATGTGATATCCTCAATTTCTGCTCTTGGATACCATGAACGACTAGACGCGAAGCCGGACACCCCCAAGTTCCTTATACAGTTGCGGAAGACGGCGTTCGCTCGAGTCTACTCGGCAGATAAGAATGTTGCTCTTTTTCTCGGCCGACCGCTACGTATGAGTAAACGCTTTTTCCGTTTTCAAGTACCGGATACTCGACTGTTGGGTCAAATGGAGACGCCCTTGACAGACGACACACTAAACCCCCATGAATGGCATCCCGACTCAGTTATAGACTACAGAGCAGAGACACGTTGGTCGGCACTTTGCGCTTCAATCAAGGAAGACATCATGGAGCTACTCTTTGACCGCGACCGAACACATCGATCGAGTAAGGTGTCGTAAGTTTATTACCCAAACCTGAACCTCATTTACATTGACTAATATCCTCACATTTTCAGTGAGCTCCAAAAAGTGGCCGAGCAGCAATGGAGTGCTCTTCCCCAGCACTTTCGGATCGCCGATGGCAAATCAGATCGAATAAGATCTCCATTCGAGCGTGACTTCCTGATCAGCTTGAGACTGAACCATCTACACGTGATGTTCCTGCTGCGACGCCTCCTGTTGGACAGACTACCAGAGCCTGATGGGTCTCTCATCGAAATAGCGCAAGAAATACTTGCACAGGTCGTTGAGGCCATTCTGACGCGCGATGAGCTCGCCAATTCCGGAACAACCTTGAGTTGGAAAGTAAGTCGTCGTCGTCAAGCTTGCGTTATTTCACATTGTACTGACTTGGCAAAGGTCGCTTACTACGGGCTGCCGGCGACTGGGATGATCCTGCTGGCAATGACAGCTCAGCCCTTAGTTTTATGCCTAAAGACAGCTCGTGCTAAGGTGTTGCGAGACTTGGCTGTCCTGGCCGCGGAGGTTGAACAGGGTACAATAGTCAAGCCGGAGGACCCTAATTATGCTGTTCTTGCTCAAGCGGCCCAGACCATTCAACGTTTCCTTGATCTCATCAACAATGAGGACCAAAGACTTAGGGCTAGCACGGAAGCCAGTCTACCAAGTAACGCCGAGGATGATTACACGTGGGCGGCGTCTTTGGGCTCAGAAGTTTGGGATTCTGAAATATCTTTTTGGCAGAGTCTCGCCGAGCATCCATCTCCCTTTGCTCAGTACTCAGTGGCGCCTCATTGACTTATGGCTCTCTTCGGTAGATTCATGGCATCAATACCTAACTCAAAAGGAGCCACAGCTTATTCATTTAACAGTGTCTTCTTGGTAGGCATGTAAAGGAATCGTAGCAAGTCTTGCATGCTACTGATCATTGCATTGCTTGCCGTTTCTGAAGCATCTGCCTTAATGCAAGATTCGATTCTTTCTTATAAGATGAAAATATCACTCGGACTACGATAATTAAAATCAGACTTCAGGCCACTCTCATTCGCGGCTATATGTGTAAATTACAGACGTTCGCCTAACGCACGAATCTCGCCGCATTTTATGTTTTGCCCATCTCACCCGGTCGCCAGTACTGAGAGGAGAGACGCTTTGGGTTGCAAGACTCAAAGAAAGAGGGCAAAGAAGCAGCCGGAGACCCGGCCAAGCCTCGGAGAATACACTCCGATTATTGTGACTGTAACTTTGTCCGACCCCCAAGACCCACTCCGAGGATAACATCCTTGCCTGATAGCTTCATGGGCATCCTCCATTTTGCTCTCAAATCACGCCGATGAAATCAACGCCGATGACTGTATGTTTATCGGGATTTCCAAGCCCAGGTCTGCTTCAGTCGAAAGCTTCTACTCTATTTCAATTTTTATGTACCGGACATAAAAATTATATAAGTGTTGTGACAGCCCTACGTCTTCTGAATGCCGTCCTGCCCACATAGTCAAATCTCATTTCATCTTCTGCCGTCCTTGAAAAAACTACCGCGATGACTTTGATCCAGGATCTTGCCCTCATTCGAAAGAATCGATCCTCGGGAGTACCTCTTCCAGTTGGAACCGCCCCATACACTTGCTCGGACTTCTACAAGAGCAAGGTTCACGGAGAAAAGCAGAAAGCACTTAGCTGGGACCATCGGCTCAGTACTGAGAGCCAGAACCTACAGTCATCACCACTCAAAGCAGCCTCTCGAGGCGGGGCACAAAAGAAGCTGATCAGTCTGGGCACGGGTCGTCCATCCCCTGAATATTTCCCGTGGGAGTCTGTGACGTTCCAGTGTCTTCAAGATGCTGCCGCACCTACAACTGGACGGTGCGACGCGAATGCGACAATATCAATGAGTGCCTCCAAAGGCGAATCAGCCTACGACCTAGCAGTGGCCATGAACTACGGATATTCAGCAGGGTCACCTCAGGTGTTGCGGTTTGTAACCGAGCACGTGGAACTGGTTCACAACCCCCCGTACGAAGACTGGGAGTGTTGCTTGTCCTGCGGCACCACATCTGCAGTCGACATCGCGTTCCGCATTTTGTGCAACCCCGGGGACACTGTGCTGGTCGAGAAATACTCGTACTCTGGGACCATGTCTTGTGCAACAGCACAAGGACTGAAAACACTTGGTATCGAAATGGACAGCCTGGGCCTCGTGCCGGAAGACCTTGATCAGAAGTTGAAGAACTGGGATTGCGCAAGCGGGAGAAAGCCATTCGTGCTCTACATGATACCGACAGGCCAAAATCCCACCGGCACCACGCAGAGCCTGCAACGACGAAAGGCCATACACGACATTGCCGAGCGGCATGACCTTTACGTACTCGAGGACGACCCTTACTATTTCCTACAACTAGACCACGCTGCCTCAGAGTCGACGAACAAACAGCGGAATGGAGTTGAGGCAGCTGAAGCGTACATCAAGTCACTCCCCGCCTCGTATCTCTCCATGGATACTTCTGGTCGCGTTCTTCGGATGGACACCACGTCAAAGACCCTGGCTCCCGGTCTGCGGTGTGGCTGGGTAGTAGGATGCGCCCAAATTATCGAGAAATTCGTGAACTATTCTGAGGTCGGAGTTTTGTGCCCCAGTGGACCGTCGCAGGTCATGGTGTACAAACTACTGGACGAAACCTGGGGTCACGAGGGCTTCTTCGGGTGGCTGAGGTCATTGTCAGCACAATATCGCTCCCGCCGCGACTGCTTGGTAGAAGCATGCAGGCGCTACCTGCCACCAAATGTTGGCCGGTGGAACGTGCCAGAGGCGGGAATGTTTTTGTGGATCCAAATCGACACTTCGGATCTTTCGGATCCGCAAAAGGGCGAGCCCCGACCAAGCTGTCTGGATATTGAGGACAGAATCTACAAGAGAGCCCATGACAACGGTGTCCTGGTTAGCAAAGGAAGCTGGTTCAATTCCGACGTTCAAGCAACAGATGAAATTAACTTCCGCCTGACGTTTGCTGCGGCACCGGCCAAAGAACTGGCTGAAGCTGTTCAGAGGTTCGCAGTTGCAGTGCGATCAGAGGTTCTTCATTATCAAAGTCTCCATCAGGAGGATCGAAGTGCAGGGGAATAGCTAGCAGCTATCATTGCAACACTGCATGCTTTCTCCATATCTTAACTAGGACATGCCTCTCATTTTCCCAACATCAAACCTCATATCTAGTTGCAGCGACGGCTCTGACCAGCCGCTGAGATTATTTTCCACTCCGAACATTCAGGCTTACGTCAATCCAGCACAAGGAATACTGAGCCTGCGTACCAAAATACGATTCCAGGCGCACTTCGCAGCTGTAGGTGCCTACGCTCCGGTGAAACGTGAAGAAAACAACGTCACCACGTTACAGCATTTCTATTCAGATTGAAAAGAACGCGTAAGTTATTATTCTCTGAGAGAAGGGGGCCGTTGGGGTCTTTCTATGTTCGGACCCCTTGGCCCGAAGCGAAACGTGTGGGGGCTGGGCACCACAGCCACTGCTCCAGTGTTGCAATGGTATGCCAAGGCGGTTTGTCATGGAGGGAACACTCAAGTACAAATTTCGGTACCCATATCTCGATCCGCAAGAGGCTGCGAAAAAAGGATACCAGGGTGGTCTCAATGGAGGACAATGAAATATGTGTCCTGCAGGAGGCTGCGGCCATGTCAAGCCTTTGAACGTGTTGCACCACTAAAGCTAGTGAGACTCAGCTTGAGTTGTGGCATGGGGCCGGGCTACTTCTGTGCAACGAAATGCTATGTTGTGTTTCCGCCAGGCATGGAGGCCACAGCTTGATCTCGCAAATGAGCAGGAGACGTGAAACAAACGTTGCATTGGCTGGCAATAACTATCGAATTCCAGCCCCAGTGCTATTTATAGGCGACAAAATTTGTTACAGCCGCTGTGAAATTGCTGACCGTCTTGCGTTTGTTTAGAACCACCATCTTCATCTAAGTTCTGCTGCATGGCCACTTTGTCTGCCTTGAACGCCTCTGGTCTACAGTGGAACTTTCCTACAACAACATACCTATTACTATTCGAGACCAATCCTCTTGCTCCGTTGAAATTATCTACAGCTCAATGTCATCAGTCAAGGATACCACTGAAGTACGACAGCGTCGTGGGACTCCGCGGATGCGACATGTTAATACCTTTCCCATCAACAGGCCATCAATCTCACAATCCACTCTTGCTTCGTCCACCGAGAGCCATCGAGACAGCTGTGAATCGTTTTCAAATTCTCGACTACCAAGCAATGACGACATTAGTATGAGGACGCCTCTACTTCCCAGTCGAACATGGGCTACAACAGCAATCGAAGATGAGCCAAATCCTTCAGTGGACCATCCACCATATTCTCACACGAGGATGGACACGAGCGACTCTAAAGGTCAACAGACCACAAGACTGCGGCGTGAAGAACAGAACATGTTTAGAAGAGTACCAAAACATATCGTTCAGAATGGCTGGACCCGCCATCTTTACGGATCGATTGTGCATATTCCTGCATTGCTGATGACCCTCGTCGTCTTGGTTGTTGGCTCTCGAGAGTTCTATTGGTATTCAGAAGACGGTGCTCTCATCACGGATTACAGAGTCGACGCCGATACCATCAGCAATGTTCTCCAACTTGTCGCCAAGCTGCACGAACTTCTCATTGTGGCATCACTCTCTTCAATCGCTCTGGCCATGTTTCGGCGATCATTGATCACTGTTGGTGTTCGCTTGGGATTTCTTACAGGCGGCTATCGAGTCGGAGACATTGCCTATCTGAAATCGGCCGCGTTTTGGCGCCAAGGTGTCGCCATGTCGAACTTCTGGGACGTCCTGCTTCCTGGTTTCGTTTTCTTAGCTACTGTCATGTCGACCATAGTCGGACCGGCATCTGCTGTTCTGCTTGTGCCGACCCTCGGCTGGTACAGATTCGATTGTTCAATCGCCTTCAGCAAGATTGAGCTCCCCCTCATTTACATGTGGAACCGGACAGACATCTGGTACCCTGGTCGCTATGGTGCCCCGGACCAATGTGAGGGAGTTGAAGGCTTATATCAAGCCTCTTGTCCAGCAGGGGGATTTGCAGAAATATCCAGCTGGCTGCAAGATTTCGCCGCAACGGACCTAAGGAGCAACCTCACTTTCCATTCAACCTCAGCCGATCTCCGGAGGAATCTCATTTTCACAATGGCGGCCAACAACACCCAAAAGACCAGCTTAACCACACTTTGCACTAGCCCGCCACACTTTCTGGCGACCAGCATTGGCCTCTTCCAGAAGTACATTGATCACACTGATGTTGGCGCATTGTCGAAAGAGCCTCGGTACCGGCTTCGAACCACGCAAGAAAACCTTGCCAAATCCCCGTCGCAAAAATAATCGACACTGTACCAGCCGTTCATACAGTCCAAGTGTACAGTGTACGACAAAGAGGAGGTGGCTAAAGACCCATCGCCGCTTCATTTCCCAGTTGACTCTCTCAACTGCTTCAATGACAAGGATTGCGAACGCATCCAAGAAAATGGTCTTCTATACAACAAAAGCTTCCTGATAGAGGGAAAGTTCGACAACATGTCAGTTTCGAGGCCGTTCAGGGTGTTCAAGAACTCGCACATCGTTTTGATTGATGGGCAGATTCCAGATACTTCCTCCGGCAAACCGGGGCACGCCCTCTATCTCTGCAGCCTACTCGCAAGCTTTGTGCCCTCGAACTTCGTGGTAGATCCCAGAGTCAGTGATGTATTGCAATCCTCGTTCAGTAACAGCAACGTGATGCAGGAACTGTACCGCAACAAAACTCCGAATGATATCACTAATGTGGGATTTTCGGACGAATGGTTTAAAGCTCTCGACCCGACTTGGAACGAAACGGATAATTACAATATCGGGGCACTCTGGCGGCTCGTCCAGAACTTCTCTTCACAAGAGAGCCTCAACGGGACGAATCAAGCCACTCTGGCATTCATCGGGCGGTACGACGATATCGCAAATTACACTGCGGCAGAAATCTTCCTAGCCAAGGTATTCGGGGTCTACCTCACTGATGGCCTGGCCCGGAGTACATACCAACACCAGAACACGCGGTTGGTTCTAAACAAGACCGACAATCACCAGCTCTCGTACATCAATCTCGACGAGCAATACGGGGTCAAGGGTGGTATCCACAATTTGACCACTTATAATTCAAGTTTCTATCGCGAGACTTGGCAGGGTCAGACTACCGACCATAATGGAACCCTGGCAGAAGTGCTAGAAAGTCTCGATGCATATTTGCGAATAGACATCGTCGCCGAACGTTACGGATACGGATCTGGTCAACAACGTCGCACGTTGCAGTGGGCGCAAGCTGTCATGGGCATCTACCTCGGTATTGTGGTCGTTTACGCCTCATGGGTGGGAATCATGAGTGTGCTTGACATTTTTAGTCCCGAGCCAAGCCGAGGTCGAACTCGTGTTCTCAATGTAAAACCGTGGTCAGATCTACAAGACTTGATTATACTCGCACTGAGAACGCCGGTTCCCAATGATAGGGACTTGGCAAATGCTGGGGTGTGGGAGAAGACTGTTCGAGCTGGTGCGGATCACGACTTGAACGTGCAGTTGGTGCTTGGTGGTGCGCAGGCTGCGAAAAGATTGAAAGTCGATCGTTCATCGAGGTATTATTGAGACAGATTAGAAGCTAACACCTTTCCTACAATCTTTTCATACTCTGACCATACCAGTTGGCTTCCCTGAAGGATAATCTGGCGAATGGGTGATGGGAGAATAGGTGATGCGGATATGAATTCCTGGGAACCTGAGGACCCGACGCGAGTGCCAGCCGCCCATTGCTTGCTAAGCTACTACCTGCGTGTGTAGCCGTGAAGTCTTTCAGTCTCTGAGGATGACAGGCGCTTCTTGCGCTTTTCCAACGGACCGCGCCCCCTTCCCTCTTTTCCTCACATTGCACTCCTGTGCGCCCGAAGTTCTCTTAGTCTGGTGGTTGATCGTGTACGGGACACGGGACGCTACGGTCTGACCAGTGTCCCTCTGTTGGAGGCAAGATAAGGAATTGGGATGCGGCAGACGATGAGGCAACACCATAACTAGTATCTGCCTCCTTGCTCTGAGATTTAGTTCAATGTCCCAGTGAAAGAGCAGACTAGTGATGTGAAAGTAGAATATGGACGATCAACTCCGCTGGAGTGGTGTTTTTCACAGCGCAAGACCAGAAGATGCAAGGGTATTCGACTGGGTCAGGACGGAAATCAGGGTATCCCACCCATCCTGGGAAGAGACGGGGGTCCCAAGCAGCATCTCCCGAGGCACTCTCATCGGCCGTGGGGCGGGCAACAGCCTCGCTGAGCGCACATGCAGCAGAATCGGTTCCGGCGAAGTTTGCGCAGTTGGACGCAGACACTGGAGACTTGGTAGGTACAGCGGCAGAAAGCTCGGATCCGGCAACGCTGGCCTGGACGCTGGCCTGGACGCTGGCCTGGACGCTGGCCTGGTTGGACGCAGAGGCCGACTTCGCGATGTGGTTGTTGTCGTTGCGAATGGACTCGAGAAGGTCCAAGAGTTGCTTTTTGGCCACTCCAGGCAGAGTTTTGGGAGACCGTGAACTGGCAATATGTGCCTGACCGGGCACTGAGACAGCAGACCGGGCTCCAGCAACGTTGGCCTGGCTGAAAACGGGGTTGGCAGGTTGAGCTCTGGCGAAAGTGGCCTTTTTGGACGCAGGCGTAACATTGACCTCAGTAGGCTTCTGCTTGACGGCCTTTCTTGCGCCTACGCTGGCCATGAGGCTCCTCCGCATGAAGCTTGCGCACGAGTTGGGATTGTAGTCTGGGTGGTTGGGGTTTCCTGGATTTGTCGGTCGCGGAGAGGGGTCTCCGGGAGGCAGACCAAACTTGATGTTGTTGTTATAGGTAAACTGTCTCTTGGAATTCCTCGACATGGTCTTCCAAACACCCGGCTCGATCTTGTAGGACTGACGCCCAGAACCGCGCGTGATGATCTCTGACGTTACACCCTCGACCTTGGTTGGGTCGCGGTGATCTCCCAGGGTCCTTTGCGGACGGTCGACTCGGGCCATAGCCAGGCCACTCAACGTACTATGGGGGAACAAATGAGTCACTAGTGGTCAATTGGTTGAATACAGGTGCTTTCTTACCGAGGAGGGTTTGTCTTGCAAGTGTGGCACTCTGTTGGGCCGCTGGAAGAATAGTTGCGGAGGTCGCCACGGATACCGTGGCCACAACTCTGGAACGCGGTAGACGAGGTCATAGGTAGACTCTCAACAGGGTATCCTCTACCATTGTTGCCCAGGTGAGCGCTTCTGTCGGTCTGGCGCGGCACGCCGACCACGTCTCGTCGGTTCGTGCGAAAGGGGGCGTCTTGGCCTCCCTCGGAAGGGTTCTTGTCTGTCTAGAAAGAGGTCAGCACTCTTAGTCAATGGTGAATTTGCGCAAGTCTAAGTAACAAAACTTGCCTGGCTTTGCATGATGTCGTCCTTGGTAGAAGGGCCCTTGCGAGGCGAGTCTGCGAGAACTGTGTGATATTTGTTAGAGTATGAAGCAGGAAGAGACTACGGGGAGATTAGAGGCCATACCATCACGCGATTTGAAGTTCATCGTGGTGGTGGGTGTAGTAGTGGTTGGCGAGGGTTTTGTGGGAAGTCTCCGCTTGAAGGCAATGCGTCTGGTCTGTTTGCAAACGGGGCTGTAGGGAGAGCATGCGTGGTTTTGGGTGCAGGTGGGGTTGCTAAGGCAGCTAAGCTACCCGTCAACAGCCAACAAGACTTGAAGTTCAGACGTTCGGTGCCCTCGTTTACAATGCCCCGCCATGCCATTGAAGGCGTTTGCTTCTTGCAAAGCGCTTGAAGGGTGGCAGGTCTGGAGTCTCCAACAGAGCCATCGATCGATCCTTTCCAATTTAAAGTTCATACTTCATTCGTGTGATAAGGTCTCCACTGCTCAGTATCAGATGGGTGGTGATTCATGTATTGAGGTCCGCAAAAAGTACCCAAAAAGGTCTATTCCACTAAACGTGAATGTAACTATCTCGAAGTAGCGGATTTTGTCCATCCTGACTAGATTATACTCAAGGATTGCGCCCTCTTCATAGAACAATTATGTTCATGCTACTCTGAATGCGGATCAGAGGCAAGATTACGGAACTCCCATCTCATACTTTAGCCGTTCTGTTGCCTGTCACCCTCAATACCCCCCCCCCTGCTGATGAACCCTCACCTAGTTATGACTTGGCTCCGTGAATTCGACATCACGATTTTCAGAAGTTAATGCCATGCTTTTGAATAGCTATGATCTGATGGGGACGTGAATCGTGACGGCGTTGCCATTAAAGTCATAGCACACAAACGTCATGTGGTTTTCAATGTCAGCTTCTGAACCGTGCCCACTCTCCCTATCGAACACGGGCTTCGAATCAGCACTGATTTTCCGAGCTTTGTATGCATGAACACAACTTCCACCTACCTTACGCAGATTTCTCTAGTAGACTCAGGAAGATTGCCGGCCCATGCGCAGAGTAAGTCGTAGGCATTCCTGCCGACTTCCTGGGCCATCCAATCGGGGCGTCTCCAGTTTGAAGTCTCTAGAGCGACAGAGAGGATGTAGATCCGTCCATTCTTCTCAATTTCCAAGTAACGGAATCTCTTCTTAATGGCGTTGAACGGTCTCTGCGGCATCTTGAATGGTAGGGCTGTGCTGGCAGTAGAATTTATGCTTTGCGTTCGTGGTGGTTCTCCTGAAGGCGTGTAATTGCGCAGGGGAAAACAGGTATTAAGCACGGAATCCTATCGATGCTTTTATAAGAACCTCTGTGGTCGACCAGTCACAGTGTACTTGAACTCATCTCTCGACGGTTATATGGGATTTGAAGCAGTTAACTCCTGTAGCCGAGTGATTGTGTCACTTACGGGTGTGAAGGCAATCACTAAATGGTGATAGGATTGAATTTCAACCATCGAAGAAATCATGTCTTGTCATATCCAGAACACCCTGCCCATGTGATGTTGGGCTTTTGAAGTTGTTTGCACGCAATGGCTACAAGGAACGGCACGTACAACCATACAGAGGGCTTCAATAAACCCTCATAATACTGAAATATCCGAATAAGTACTGCTATGTATAATTCTATGGCGAGCGGGTAGTTCATTGTTTGCAGTTGAATGCGCATTGGGTGTTCGCCAAACATAAGAACAAAAGGTCACCCTAGTCTGTATTTTATCCATTCAACGAGACCACGATAAACTTTCGTTCTTCCTTACAGAGGGGAAGCTACCTGGGCTACTACCTCTTCGGCCCAAAGCCAACTGGCGTGGTGCCGAGCGCCGTAGCTACTGCTTCGGCGGTCGAAATTGTATTTCAGGACGGACACCGACTGCCACTAAGAGTAAAATTTATTTCAGTTATACGTTACCATAGATCATGCACATGCTACGCCCTTAAAATCTCAGTGCCGAGCGACATAGGTGTTCCCGTCTTTGTTAATGAATTTAGAGATTCGTACCAGTTAAAATGGCGGTTTTACCGGGCACGGATCACTCGCACGGATCGAATACTAGCTATAGTGCGTTATTAACACCCTACTACTAAATTAATATAAGGTAGTATTAAATTAACTTTAATAATGATCTTATTATTGCCCTTTTATAATTAATCTACTAATATGCCTTAAAACTAGAGTAATTTAAAAGCTATATTATTATTATAATATTAAAAAAATAATATTTAAATAGTTATAAGTTATTTTTAATATTAAATTAATTAATTCTAATAAATAATTAATTAATATAATATAGTATTAATATAAAGTAATTATATTAAGGTTAGTAGTGATAAAGGCTACGTAGTATACTAATGGTTATAGCTATAAAAGGGTATCATGGTGATATTAGGGGAGGTTACGTGACTAGGGTGGTCCGTGTCCGGTAAAACCGCCGTTTTTATCGGTATGAATCTCTAAAATTCTTGTTGATAGGTGGAATTTAACTATCTTGACTGTGTGGGAAGGGGAAGGATACTTGAGCTGCTGACTTGCAACTTGGACGTCGGTGACCGTATTGACGCTTTGATATATGGATAAGGTGGCCCTATTGGGTCATTTAATTCCAGTTAATCTCTCCCGAGTGTTTCTCCACACCATAGGGAGCCATTGCATGGCAGAATCATGGAGACGTAGTATGTCATGCGGTAACATCCTGTGGGAAAGATGAATCAAGGAGCTGCAGTGACAGTGGAGACAGTTTTACAGGTGCTCTGAAGTGACCTAATTATGACTGGTAGTCGTGGGCGAGTATGAGTAACGTTGTGGGTTACCAATGTGTGACGACAAGTCAGTGAGTGAGTGGGATTTGACCAAAACCACATCACCTCACACTGAAATTTCCCCTCTCTCTGCTTCTCCATGCAAGGGCTCCATCCGCTGCAAACTGTCTTGAACTCCTTAGTTCTATTAAGATGTATTGTCTGGTTCTATCTTGGTCAAGTTCTGCAGGGCAAGTCTGGGCAGTATCGGATTACCCAGCAGATGCAGGAATCAGTGTACTCAGTATATCGCGACGTTCGTCAACTCCTCTAAGAAGACACTGGCAGCACGTTTTCTAATATGACTTTGAGACACAGAGTGAACATTCCATCATAATCATAATTGTACATTATCATCATAAAGTCGCCAACGAGAGCATAATCTGTGACAGGTGAGTGGAAATCACCACAAATCAGGTCATCTCAGGGAGAGATCATCGACCTTCGGAGACTAGTCCCCACGTTTCTTCGTTATCCTTAAGCGTGGCCTGTATCAGGCATCTATGAGCAAAGATTTTAAGAGCAAGAAGCCAAAGGACGCATTTAGATCGATCTTCGAAAACCAAAGGGTCTTGCACAGTGAAGGGGATGTATGTGAGTCAATTGGAAGCTCAAGAGAAACTAAAATCCGCAATTTTCAGGATACTTAACCGTATTTCATGTGAAGCTTGAGCACTCGCTGGCCAATCTTGATCCCAATGCCATCAGAAATCAACCCGTAGAGGTTCAGCGAGCCGCCGCTGATGGCCCAAACTCAAAGACCCAAAGTTCATGTGTACGCCCGCCAGGGAGTCACCATCGGCGAGCCATTATGGCGAAGCCCTGACTCACTGCTCGACCTCCCCTCGGATGCAAGGAGAGATGCGTGGTAGCCTTGCTCACTTTGATGCCCGCTGTGAGCCCTTACCATCTTTCCACAATCCCGAGCTCATCAGCCACATCTAAGACCACATCCTCATGATCTTAGAACCACCAAGCACGACATTAAACTAGGGAAAGAATCACAAGCATGCGTTCGGGACGTTCATGGCCAAGTGCCTTGAGATCGCGGACAAGGAGACGCTGCATACTATCGTGTAGTTGTTGGAGAAAACACTTCATTTCGAGACCACGGAGGGGAAATAACCCTTCATATTATAGCTAGGCTACAGACTTAGCCACGCACACAAGGACGTTCAAATATTTAAGATAATTCCATGTCGTGATTTATTTCAGCTACCTTGGACATTTCTTTCTGTGTGGAGCCCTCGGTAATATGTGGGGAACATGGACTGGTAAAATGTGGAGAATTTTGGCCTGCTGGTAAGCTGTAATGTAGGAAATATGCTTTCTTCGGCTATATCCCTGAGAACCTTCATCTAATACGGTGGATCCAGAACTTCTATTCTGAACGGTCCGTAGTATCCGGGCTCCTGCTCTCGGGTGCTCGGTGTTGCAAATACAAGGGGGGTCATTCGTTTTGCCGGCATCTGATCTGCATGCTCAATCTTGGTATTTAACTACAGCAGAACAGGTTGCAATGTGCCCGAAAATGCTCACTGTATAAAATAAACCGGGATCTCGCGTTGAGCAGACCGCTCTACTGGCCGCCGCGGCTAAACTCCTTCTCATAAGCAGCTGACTTATTCCTCCATGATGTGGACTCTTTGGGCTTACGCACTGGTCCTGCTGCCCCTTTGGTGGGCCATTAGCAGCGCAGTTGGCTTCGCAAAGAACTATAAAATCGCCCAGCGGATGGGACTGCCCATTGTCGTAAGCCCCGTCCACACAACAAATCCAATATGGCTGATGTTGCAGCCTACCCTGGGTTCAGCGCTTCTGAAATTCCCGTTCCGTCTGTGCAAGTGGGTGAGGTACAGTGAGTCTCGCATTGAATCCGGTGGTTAAATCACTTGCTCCGTGCTGACATGGTTGATGTTGCTGTAAGATCGAGTTGCGTGGATTTGGGATGACCAAGAGTTAGTACATCCCACGATTGGGGGCTAGGACGATGTTCGGATGCTTTGTCCACAATCAGTTCATTGACCAATTCTTGTAAACGCAGTGCGATGCATCAGGAGTACGGCAAGACTTTTGTCCATGTGACTCCCAAGAAGCTCGAAGTACGCAGTCCCTCACATAACAACCCGTCTTAAAACCCACACCAGGGACACGTTAGTTAGATATGACTGCTGACTCCTCTGCACTCAGGTACGCACAGCAGACCTGGACGTTATCAGATTCATATACTCGAAGAGAAAATCCTTCGAAAAGGCGCCGGACTCCATGCCCATCACTTTGCTGAATCCTAGCATTGTAAGTCCTTCCTGTAACCAACATTACCGATCTTACATCTTCAAAACTCTCGGGAATCTCTTCAGACAACTTGCCTTGCGGCGGCGGGTGGATGCCGAGGCTCGGGGGTTGGAAGTATTTTCAAGAAGCATTCCTGCCAGACATTATGCCAGCCACTCCAGCGTAGGAAACCAATGGCTGACCGGAAACTCGTTTCCAGACGTCCGTGACGGGCGCTGACTGGCAACGACACCGGCGGATCACTGCTCCTCCATTCAACGAGCAGAACATGCAGCGAGTATGGTTTGCATCACTGCAACAGGCAGTTGGGCTCTGCGACTGGTGGATCTCGGCAAGTATTATCCCTATGAGTTTGATGCCACAATCTTTATCATTGGTCCTCACCAGGCACCAAAAAGACTTGTCCAGACTGTTGGATTTCAGAGATTTGCTAATTGGTACCGACACCAGGATAAGGAAGGCATCAAGGATGCAAACGGAGACACGATGGCACTCGCGCTCAACGTCCTCGCCTCCGCCGGGCTGGGCCACTCATGGCCTTTCGTAGGGACGGGCCAAACGAGCAAGGACGGCGTCGGCTCGTTCTCGACAGAGTGGCGGGCGACATTGCTCCCAATTCTGACCAGCGTCCGGACGCTCGCCCTGACGCCGCGGTGGCTGTACGACACTCCCGAGGACTCAACGGTTCTGAACTACCTGGTTCCAGGGTTTGTACGAGACCACGTCCTTCGGGCGAAGAAGTACCGCGGCCTCATGCGCCGGCTCGTCGCGGAGCGTAAGGCTGAGGTGGCTTCCGGGGAGGCGACGGACTCTATCTTTCTGAATGCGATGATAGCGAGGTCCGAGGACATGCAGAGGGAGCTGGAGGCCGGCGGGAAGCAGGGCATGGCTAACATGCCGGGCATGCACCTGGGTGGTATGTCGGATGAGGAGCTGCTCTCCAACATCTTTGCGTACCATATCGGAGGACTCGAGACAACTGCGGTGAGTGACGATCAGCATTCGTCTGGCTGAAGCCTGAACCAGCGTTGGCCTATTACGTGTCACCGGAAGCATGTGCTAATATCCAGGCTTCCTGAATTATAGCATACCCTTCTATACACATTCACCATTCTCTCAGTCGAGCCACAATGGCAGCAATGGACGCAGCGGGAGCTGGACACGAATTTACAGGACTCATCTGATCCATTAAGTTGGGACTACGAAAACTTTCAAAGGCTGAAACGATGCAGAGCTGTATTTGTAAGTCTTCCCAGCGGCCGCGGTCTTTGCCGAGCAGAGCCAAAAGAGAATGCCGTGAATTTCGCAGTCGACTAAGCTAACCGTCTGTAAATATGACAGTACGAGATGCTGCGCCTCTTTCCGGGAATTCCCGACCACCAGAAGGACGTTCTGGGCGAAGGCGCCGAGATCCCCGTCGAAGGCCGCACCATCTTTGTGCCAGCCGGCAGCGAGGTGTTCGCATCGGCCGTCTCCGTGCACGTCATGCCCGAGTACTGGGGGCCAGACAGCAAAGAATTCAGGCCGGCCCGGTGGATCACGGTCTCAGATGGTGGTGGTGCCGAGGACGGGGGCGAGGAGCTCGCACAGCCCCCAGTGGCCAAGGAAACATTCTTCCCGTGGTCACTGGGCCAACGCGACTGCCCGGGGAAGAAGTTCTCGCAGGTGGAGTTCGTGGCGGTGTTGGCTTGTGTGCTGCGGTTCTACCGGATCGAATGTCTCCCCATCCATGAGGGTGAGACTCTCGAGGAACAGAGAAGCCGGGTCTGGGCTTGGTCTAGGGACAGTGGGGTGGAGCTATCATTGAACTTCAAGGAGCCGACCAAGTATGGGATCCGACTTGCAAGGCGTTAAGTAGCCTTGGGAATCTGGAAAGTTGGAGATCCGCCATAGTTGTACAGCCTTCAACATATCGCACAATTATCTGATATGGGCTCATTCTTTTAGAAAACGGATATTCGCACAAAAGAAAACAGATGGTACACAGATACCACCTACACTAATTTCTAAACCCATACCCAATTTATATCTACGCTTAACTTATATATTCATATTATTTAAGCTTAGATGTATTCATTTGGTGTGGGTATGCTCATTATAGATATGCTGGTTGTGGGTATGCTGGTTGTGGGTGTGTTGGGTGTGGGTGTATTGGGTGTGGGTGTGTTGGGTTTGGGTGTGGTAAGTATGGGTACGTAATGTGTCTATGTACTATCCGTTTCTTTCTATGCGAATATCTGTATTCTTCTTTTATATCGCCTCATGCTATCAGATTCTCTTAAAGGATATGCCGAGCCTAGCACACTTCATACATTCTCAGGTATTGTGAGATTCGCTCAAATCAGCACCAAATCAACCAACCTAAAGTGCCCGGCTTCATCCTCTTTAATAGGCCGGTATGCAATTCCATGCCCAACACGGCGGAAATGCGCCATCTCACCGGGGACCTCCTTAAGCAAAAGGACACCCGGCACTTTGCCGTCCGTTCCCAGGACGCTGGTTGACAGCATCCAGTACTGGTGAGCGTGATCTCGCTCAAAGTCTAGGGCAAATCGAATATCGCGCATGCGTGTTGCCTGAGAACCAATGTCGATCTCGACACTAGACGGATTGTACTGCACACGAGCGAGGAAGGCTCGAATTCTCAGCCCTCCTCGGACCTTGGCCTCCATAGGATCATCATACCCGTTGTGCATGTTGACTGCCAGAACCTCGAACGCTCCGCAGTCAATTCCTCCTCGGGTCTTGAATCTGAACTCAATCGGTCCGTCGACATTCGCCCAACTCCAGCTTGGAGCCTGGGGCTCCGCTGTCTTCTTCGACACCGAGAAAGATGATGCCAACGGGCTCTGCTGCGACCCAATGTGCCGAATTGGCCGAGCACTCCAGAATAGCCCGACAACCAGATCCTCCTCCCAAAGCCCGGCGATGTAGGCGCCTCTGGGCGCCAGGGATCGGAATTGGTAGGCCACTCCGGCAATAGCAGGAAATTTGTCCGTTTTGACTGTGAGGTCACGACTGCTGAAGTCCTCAACTACAGCATACCAATCATGGAAGTCCGCAGCCGAACGACCGCTGAACTTCTTCCGCGAGGACACAAAGTTTTGTTTAGACAGACCAAAAGCTCCGTCCGGCCTATCACTGCTTTGGATCTCGACATCACCACTTGCTTCCGTGCAAATAGCCTCCTGGCACTCCCATACCATCTGCTCGTGGCCAAAGTGCAGAAGGGCGGGTGATAATAGTCTTTCCTGCAGGCACCAGCCTCGGGAGTCCAGGGTGGATCGGTGCATCACATCCACGAATTTAAGAGGGTCTTTGCATACAGAGAATTCGGAGCCTAATTCGACGTGGGTCCGGCGCGGGGAGTCGAGGAAGCCCTTGGTGCTCTTGACAGCGTCCAGCACGGAAATGGTGACGGCGGCTCCGCTGTAGTAAGATGCCATCTTGGCAGCTTCCGCAAACCAGTCCTCGGAGGAGTCTTGAATGATGCATATGGCGTCGATCCTAAGCATACAAATATCAGTATAGCATATAAATATCAGTATTTAGAATCAGCAGTTGGCTGCAAAGCGTGAGAGGTCTCCATGGAGCGCAACAGGTCTCAATTGCTAAGGCTCACCACACGTAACGAAAACGCAACTCTCTCGTGACAGAGATAGCGTCTAAGAAGTTTTGAGGAAGCCTGTCCATCGGCAGCCCTATCGACGTGTAGTCCTGTAGCAATGCATTGGTAGTTTTGCAGGGGATGTTACCTCCCCAGCAGTGGCTCAATGCCACGTAGGGCATTGTTTCGCCATTTGAGACGTGGATCCTGGGAATGTCATGAGAGGAAACACCAATATCAACGACCCTCGTCGGCAGCTTGCTAGGCGGACGTGCACAAGACGGATGGCTTTCAGTACAATACTTGAGCCAATGGCGGGCCGTATCAAACGTATCTCGGCTCTGTGCACTTTCCGGAACGGCGCGATCGAACCTGAGCCTCCTCCCCTTGAGCTCATATTCCTGTTGACGGCCCGCGGAGCTCGAGTCGTAGGGGCGGTTCTGCACGATGCGGAACTCATGCGGCTCCCACTGTCCTTTGTACCAGAAGGCGGATTTGGAGGACATCCAGGTGGCAACAAAGGCGCAAGGCGAGTGCAGGAAGGTTTCGTACAAGGCAAGATGCGACAGGAAGTCGGGATTTGTTGCATCGGGGCCGGAGCCGAAATCGTCGAGGAAGAGGCGGCATAGGCGACATGTCTGAGCACTGGCCCGAAGCTCGTCGAACGTGTCGAGATGCCGGAAGGCTAGGTGTTTGGAGGAGAAGCCCCTGCGAACCCATCTCGACAGCTTTGGGGTGTCTTCTAGTTTGAATTTAGAGGTGTTGATGTCATGTGCGAACTGTTTGCAGACATTGCACAGTTCGTCCCGGGGTGCTGTGGCGGTGGCATTCGCCATAACTCGCATCAATTCAAGGCTGTCATAACTCTGGGGTATGCTGGAGGATCAACAGAATCGGGGACACGAAGCGGGAAAGAGACGCGCTACCAGCACCTTATATTTCTCACTCGGGCATAGCGCGGACCTGTGCAGCGCCGGTCCGCACCACCGGGCCTCGGTCTCAGGGGTCCGCCCATGAGCCAATTTCCACATCGGGAAATGTCAGTGATGGATGACTTCGTACTACCAATGGAGGATGTCAAAGGCAGCGTCGATATGAAAGAGTGTAACGCTATATATAGTGAACTTCTAAAAGGCTGACAAGAGTTTATGGATTTCGGTTTGAGATTGTCCTCGTCTTCTTGCAGTCTCTTATACCAGTGTCACCTCCATGACAGGAAACGCATTCCAAGGCTCCCTCTCATGCCGTCGCGAAATGTCACCGTGGCACCCTTCCAGATTGTAGTCTTTTTTATCCTCCTCACTGTCGTTCTCCCCATCCTCTTCACTGTCATAGGTACTCCTCATCTTCCTCAATCTGTCCAGTTCAATTTCCTCATCCTCGGCGTCGTAAATCAAATAGACAAAGCCAACACGCTCATAAGTCTCGCGAACTCGCTCGTCAGTCTTGCTACCACTTCTCAATTTCACATGAATTGCGTGTGCAATTCCACAACGAGCTGCCCTCCTAGTAACAACAAGTAAGAGACCTCGCGTCTGCGCCTGGTGTTCCCGAGCCTTGCGGTCCGGCCAGTATGTCAAGATTCTGAGGTCTTTGCTTTTTGTGAGTGCAGTGTTCTCAATAGGAGCCTGATTCAGGCAGCTGTCTTTGATCGCGCGCGCTTGAATGGTAATTGAACTTGACGGTCTCAAACTACCCATGTGAACTGGTCCATCAGCGACGCAGTTGATTCGTTTCAATCTAGCCAGTGGCCTGAGAAAGTAAGCGTCAGCGTCCCATTCAATCGGAGTTTTAACTGAGGCCCATGACCAGCTTGGGTATGTCGGCGCCTTCACCAAGTCATTTGCCGAAATTTCCCCGGAGTTCGCGCTCGGTTGAAGTTTGGTGAACCAACCCAAGTCGAAAATGAGCGATGTCTCCCACATGCCGGAGAGATACCTTCCCATCTTGTGGAAGTTCAGCATGCGCTTAGCAAGACCGGCAAGGGCGGCCATTCGGTCCTTATTGGGACAGGTAAGCTGGAGCCTTGAGTACTCATCTACCCAACGATACCAAAGCAGATTCGGATCCCTCGAAGGAAGACTATGCGGTATGAACTTGTACCATAACGGCTTGGGCTTGCTGAATTCATAAATGTCCTCATCGTCGCACTTGCTCTCGCTTCGTTTGCTTGTCTGGCATATCCAAACCACTTGCTCGTCGCAGAAGTGAAGCACTCGACGCGACAGTCGCATCTCTTGATACACCCAGCCTCTTTCCAACAAGGGTAGATTCAGTGGTATGGCAGACGGTTTGCGATCGACAGGCAGACCAGGGGGCTCCAGTAATACAAACACTCCTTCGTAGTCAGGAACAGGTTTAGCAATGTGCTTTGGGTGCCTTGTCGAGTAGCAGCCACCAGAGGAATCGGCAGATCTCGTCGCCGCAATAGTGACATGAGCGTTTTCGAAAATGTCAGCCATCTTTGCCGCTTGATTGTTCCAGTCTTCTTTGCTTTCTTGATCTTGAATGATGCACAGAGAGTCGATCCACAGATGTTTGATATTCAAGGCGCGACAGATTTTGATGGCATCCTGAAAATTGGCAGGGAGATTGCTTTCCGTAATCCCTTCCTTGAAACTGTCGAGAGTCTGCTCAGTTGTTTTTGTAATGGTGTTGGCGAGGTTCGCGCCCCAGCAGTGGCTGAGACAGGCGTATTCCACATCCCCTACGTCCTCACGAAGGACAATTGAATCTTTTTTGAGTTCCAGAAGTCTGAATGGCCCTCTGAACTCATTGTCGTGCTTTCTTTGGATCCGGCATCTTTTGTGGGATTCGGTACATTCGCTAAGCCAGCCACGCATTGTTTCCTTGGTCATTTCCGAATCAGTACGTTGTGGCAAGCATCGGTGGACTTTTCGGATTGCGAATGGAGTGTGCAGATTCCCTGAGGAAAGTTCATGTCAACGCCATAATTTCTAGCCTCTACAGAGATCCAGGAGCAACTTGTCATTTTACTCGCTTTGTTGGCCGCTCCCAAGTTTGACGAAACAGATCGATGGAGTTCGTGGGCAGTATCCAAGGTACTCACCGGTCTTTCGGTCTTCTGTGAAGACATCAAGATAGATGGAGCCTCTCTCAGTTTGGAGAAAAAAGTGATTGTCCCATGGGTAGACGTATACCATTATGATTTCGTCCTTTTCGAGATGTTCTTTTATTGTCGAAATACAGGCCGCGACGAACCTGCATCGTGGACAACCATTCGCGGCGCCCTGGCCTAATTCGTCGTACGTGCAGCTCCATGGGCTGTCCTCGGGATGCGGTTCATCTATATCTTCGTTCTCACAGTATTTGCAATGCGATTTCACTTCATCTGGGCCTGCGCGGCCGAAGTCTGAGGCCATGGTGGATGCCAAGTTGTTGTTGCCTAAAGCTGAAAAAGCTGAAATGCAACCACCCCGCACAAACTTCACTTTATATGCACCCAGACCCATATAAGACTGGTGATCACATGATTTCTTGCTGCCCGAAGTTGTTCAGCCAAGACCAATTCAGGCACAAGGAACAGGAAGTCCGCAAGTTGGCCGGGTTTCCCGTCAGTAGTCCGTCCAGTTGGCGACTTCATGTTTTGTTCTAGGCAGTTGCTTCTGTACCATGCACCATCATCTCAAGTCACCAGGTATGAATGAAATAGCCAGTTTTGGTGTAATGAGATTGTATTCGAGGGGCTGTAGAGTCTAAGACTTCTCTCAAAATAAGGGGGTCATCGGCATTCTCGCGCTCGGAAACGTGCACTTATATTGCACCAATATGCTTGTCTGCAGCATTTGCAGAGTAAACGTCGAAATATAAAGAAAAGGGAGATTCGCATCCACCAAAACGGAGGGTACATCCATATGTAATCACATAATACATATTTAGTATCCAAACACCCAAATAACCTCTTCGCAGCAGTCCTTCGCTTTATTTAGCCTTTTTCTGGCGGGCAATTAAGTTAAGAAGGGCCGGATGGGGCGAGGATGAACGATGCCGGTAGGTACCGCTGAGCACCATTTGAGGCCCAACCCGGTACTTTTTGTGTTCCTTTAAGTGAGCGAGATGCTTTACAGGTATGGAGGTAACTTTGAAAAATGATGGCTGCTTTGGCAGAGGCGTTTGTATTGGGGGGGGGGGGTTACATGTATGGATGTACCCTCCGTTTTTGTGGATGCGAATCTCCCCTTTCGATATAAAAGGCTCACCAGCACCTTGAAATGCTCAGAGTTTCTATAACTGCTAAAATACTGCCTCAAGGCGTTATTGTACTCCCTCAAATCTGGGGAGGCTGAGCGTTGTTGGCTTCCTTTGGCCCAGAACTACGATAACTTGGAAGAGCACCACCCTGTATCGCTTTTGAAGTGGTCTCGTTTTTAATCTGTATACATATGCCTCTTGAGCAGTATGCATTAGTCCCTTCATATAGTGATAAACGCTTAAACACCTAACGTTGAAAAAAGAATACAATGCCGATAACAGTAGGTTTCGAACATAATTGTAGCTTGCGGCTAAGCAAATAGTGACAGCCTTATGATAGCTGCATAGACGAGGCTAGCGAGAATCGCTTCTGACGGCGCCATAGACTAGAAAGTCGGGATCGCTTTTGAAGACATGAATTATTTGACCGTGTTGTTTTAGCCTTCTTAATATAAAGCCTTGACACAAGACCTTCCCGGCTCTAGCAATCCGACCTCTACTTGTTGCAAACCCATCTTCCGCACTAAACATTCTCGTGGACTATTTAATCAGCGACTTTTCTGGTTCCGAGGTCCTCTCAATGCGTTATGTCGTCTATACGGACACTGTGCTCAGTCTATCGTTTGGGGTGGCTAGGTCTTGTGTTTGGATATATTCTTCCACCCTGACTCTTGTTGAATTGTTCAAAAAGACTGGAGCTTCAGCCCAGGAACGTGTATATCTGAGAAATCCATCCAGATCCCTCATTTCAAGTCCTCACACAGCTCTTGTGACATTTCCCGAAATCCTTCACACATTCTCTGACTTCGGGAACATCATCCAAGGCACACGGGTTCCCCCAAAAAGCTCCAGCCACAAGATAACACTCCATGACAGCTAGCACGCCAGGTGTTCTGGGTCCCGGGTGCCAGAGTGAAATTTGTGCCGTTGTGGAAGGTGAGGATCATCAGGGAAGGGAAGAGCTTGTTGTGGCCCCACTGGCGCTAGAATCCATTTGCGAATAGCATAGTTCAGCAAAGCTGACCCACCGATTTCAAAGAAAGTAGGAGCCCAAGCGGGGAACTGCGCAAGAGTACCTACTGGTATTGTGCATAGTATGAAGAGCGAAGCTTTCATCTTTGGACGATGTTTTGCAAAGAGTTGGGTGTTCTGTGTGATTTAAACTGGGAATGACCTAGGGTGATGAGGCTATGGATTAAATGCCAATATACGGCCAGGAAACTGCCATGCCAGCCCATTTATATTGACAACGAGTCACCAATTTGACGCCGATTAAGGTGCTCTAAACCATGACGCAGATATCCGCGACAGGTCTCAGTCGGCCTCCTGCAGCTGGTATTCATTCCCGCCTTCGTCACACGGAATCAGAACGTGCGTTGGAGGTGGAGAATGCGGGTGACAACGGAACCAGTCCCTAACACCAACATTCTTTCTGACATATTAAATGCACAACAGAATGTATATTGACAATTTCATGCACAATTCGCGACGGCTGGGGTATGTCTCCTGGAATATTTGGTGGTGGGCCTCCGGCAGCTGTAGTGTCTAACTGCCGTCATAGTCCCCTCGCTTCCATGCATGGTATTATTACATACCATTGTCCGGGAGGGTGACTGCTTTTTGAAGGGAGCGCTGTTCACAGCAAATCCGTCCCAGGTCCAGTAAGGATCTGAAATGTTTCTCAACGAGCTGCCTAGTCACGCTTCCCACCCTTCCACTTCAGTTGTAAAGGCGCCCTCTCGTAAAAATACTCATCCGGCGTCCGCGCCGCTGAATTCTGATATTCTGCACAATCCTCGGGCGCACCGTGCTTGCAAGTGAGCTTGTTGCTCATGCACCATTTTTCTGCTTTTTCATCGTTGATCACCACTACTGCTTAGAGACGCTCCGTAGTGTCCGCATCAAATTGCTGGATCAGCACCATGTCCTTCAAAGGCTTGCCGAATATGTTGAAGGCGTTTCCATGATCGGCGACGCCCGCCCGCGCTAGTTCCTCGACACACTCTGGCAGTCTCGTTCATAGTTCGATACCTCGAATATATCAAATGCCACTGTTCATCATAGGTGGCTTACTACGGCGTCGATGACTGGCAGGTGAGAGCTAAATGAACGAGTTCGTATTTATTGCAGAGCCTGGACTGCACGTGTGCAGCCTTCACTGGTCATATGGACCAGGCGAAATCCAGCTCATGAAGTCCGTGAGCCGTCCCTCATCTCCCAAAGTCCAGGCGCGATAAATTCAACCGCAACCACGCATTGTCCGTCAACGACTCCGCGCAACAGCAATCATCTCGAACTCAGCCACGCCAACACTTCCGCCCTGAATGACATCAACGTCCCCAAACCCTTCCAAGCCTTGAAAACAACCACCAAAGACCTCCCAATCCGCACGCGGCCCAAGCCAGAGCACGATCCGCAGCGACGTCGGCCGCGCCGCCAGATATCGTGTGACCAGACCCGGCTCGCGAGGGTAGACGAAAAGCAACGTGTCGGCTGCGTCGAGGAGTGAGGACAGCTCCCATGTGCCCCTAACGGTGGCAGAGTGTTGCTCGGGGAGGTATTTGTTCACGGGGGCTGCCGTTGGGGGCGAACGGACTTCCACGCCTTGAATTGTGAATGTGGATGCGGATTTTGGGAGAGAAGTGAGGTGCTTGAGGAGGTGGGCCTCTAGGAGGCCGCTGCCGCTGCCGACTGAGAGGATGAGGTTGTCGTTCTTCTGTGGGCCATTGGTGGTGAGAATGCTTGTGAGTGTGTGGATGAGTTTGGTGGATATGCTGAGGCAGAAACCTGGGTGGCGGGTCGCGGTGTCGTTCAGCTTGGGGAGGTCCATTTGAGACTGAGCCCTTGTGATGGTAATTGAATTTGATACGATGCCTTGTCCCTTGCATGGGATGTTGAAGGAGGGAGTTGAAAATCGAATGCATGAGTCAATCAGGGTAAGACCCTGGGCCATGGGTTGGCACCCCCCCCTGATGTGTTCACCCAGGGTTAGGCCAAGACTCGGTCTCCCGCTTGGGGGGGGGGGGCTGCCAGCCACATCTTTCTAATTCGTGTGATGCTTGTCTTGGACCAGCAGCTACCAACAGGCAGCACCACCAGATCTGCCTAGCAGAAGCAGTGTTTCACCCAATGACTATTAAGCGGGTGAGATGTTGGACAGAGACAGGCAGGGGAGACATGGCTTTCTGTAGGCTTCTGCCTGGCCAACACCAAGTCTAGGGGAACTTGAACAGGTAATACATACCTAGGTATGTAGTATCACATCTATGTTGGCTCTGTGGCGGCGTTCCCGTGCACTTTGTGTGAATAGAGGCAGTCAGTTCTGGGCAAACCTGTTCACAACTCACCGTCGCCAGTAACTGCAGTCAGTATGTCGGCAAGAGCTCTCATCAGTATATATCGCTGAAGTCCCAGGCGACTTCGTCCCTCCCATTCTTTCTCTTTTCATTCTCATCTGTCTCGGGACGCAGGGCAGTGGCTTGTTTCACGTCACACCGTCCTCTAATCGAAAGCTATCATCACCCGCTTTGTGATTATCATATTGCTTTTCTGATACCTCACCGTGGATATCACACCATTCCACTTGCAGCCATGCCCCCAAAAACTGTTTACAAGCCGGCACTGAACGCCAAGACCGCCGACTTGCTAAGCAATCTCAAGAGACTCGTAGGGAAGCAGCACGATGAGGCCTTGTTTGCCTGCGGTGGTGGCATCCCCATCCTTCACCCAAAGAATACGACGGCTCCAGTCAGGTCCAAGGACAACACAGACGATGGTCTTGTCACGTCTGAGCCAGTGACGATTCGCTGGGATCCATCCTCAGCCAAGGTCCTAGCCAAGAATACGAAACTTGTCTTTCCTCTCGAGCCAGGCCACGAGAAGAACCTTGCAAGGCTGGTCAATGAGGCGGATCCCGCTACTTTTGGCTTGCATGGAAAGGATATCCTTGATGAGAGCTACCGCAAGGCGTCCAAGTTGGATCCCAGCCAGTTCTCCACGTCTTTCAATCCTTACGAGTTGGGGATTATAGACACCGTTGCTCAAGCTCTGCTCCCTAGTACGAAGGCGGCGGATAGTTACCGGGCTGTCAGGGCGGAGCTATACAAGCTCAATGTAAGGCCTAAGCTTCTGATTTCCCATCACTTTACGGTATCACATGTTACAAAACGATTGACGTCTGCAGATATACTCTGGACCCTCGGGTAAATTCAAAGCGCATCTTGATACTCCGCGATCCAACACTCAATTCGGCTCTCTTGTCGTCTGCCTGCCTGTTCAGCACGAGGGTGGACAGCTCATCGCTCGACACAAGGGCAAAGAAATCACTTTCGACTGGGGAAATAGCACTCAAAGCATCCAGTTTGCAGCTTTCTACTCCGATGTGGAGCATGAGGTCCTTGAGGTTCACTCTGGTCATCGGGTGACGCTGTCCTACAATCTGTACGCCGGTGAGTTGAATTGCCTGCGGGAACGACCTTAGGGGCAGAATCAAATTGTATGCTGAGATTGATCTATACGCCAGTGCGAGGTAGTGGATTGCTCACCGGGCACTGCCCCACGCTTGATGCCAAGCAACTTCCGCTGTATCAGTCCGCATGCGAGATGTTGGGGCGCCAGAAGTTCATGAGCGAGGGTAAGACACTGCAGCCAGCTGGATCCATGTCAGAGCGTTTGGAGCTTATCATATGCACAGGAGGCTATCTCGGTTTCTTCTGCGCCCACGCCTACGCGCATACCAATACCCAAATGGCCAAGTTTCCCGACATGCTCAAGGGCATCGACATGGCGATTTGGGAGACATTTACTGGTCTCGGCTTAGAGACTATGGTCCGACCAGTCAGTAAGTAAATCCCCATGTATCTGTTCCTGGTATCATTCCACAAGTTGGCAGTGAGTCGAAAAGGTCATGGTCTCGAGGATCTCTATTCTGAGGCTTCTCCTAAAAATCACCCTGTTCTTCTGTCCTCTTCCACATCAGTCGTGTTGGATACTTGAGGACTTTCTCGCTGACCACAATTCAGTTGACTTCGAAAGTTGCAACTACTACGACTTTTCTGATGATGAATCGGAGAATAGTGGACCTGGTGACAACAACATGGTTCCGGCAGAGAAGCGCATCATTGGCTCTTCACTTTCAGACATATACTACGGTGGCTCGACAGAATGGGACGATGATATACTGGGAGGATTCGCGGACGAGGTGTTGGGTACAGCACCCGTGCATTGGCTGACAGACCCTGGAAAGGAGGAGCTGCAGGTGAACTACATTGCTGTGAGTACCTTTCCTTATGTCCGAGCTTTGAGTCCCATTTGCACTTGCTGGCTCAGAAAGCTTGACGCTTTGCTGAAACTTCTTGCTGCTGACTCAGTATTTCTCGGCAGTACGGCAATGAGGCCAGTCATAGTTCTTTCTACTCCCACTGCGCCATCCTTGTCAAGGTTCCCACGTGGGCTGGTCGCGTTACGAACGGGCTGGGAGTCGATGATGGCCCAGGAGCGGATAATGGACCATGAACGTCCTATAATGAGACCACGTAGCGATGAGGCATGCCATGTATGTCGCACAGTCCTTAGACACAACTGGAAATGGAATTGTGAAGGAACGGGACTTGGAACGGCCTATGATTATCAGAATACAAAGTCTTGTATTAATGCTCAGTTCCCATGAGTTGCGCTCGATTACTTAAGATCCCATAGTGAAAAAGGAAAGGAAAGAAAAGAAAAGAAAGAGAACGGATATTCGCACCTGTGAAAACAGATGGTACACCGATATATCACTCGCGCCATACACCCATACCCAAACAATTACACCTAAACACCCATACATCCAACACCCACACACCTAACACCTATACACCTCATATCCACATACCTGAATACCAAATTGGGTGTATATATGTTGAGTGTGTGGGTGTTGGGTGTTGGGTATGTGAATTGGGCGCCTGGGCGTGAGTAGTGTTGGTAATGGATCAGTGTACCATCTGTTTTTGCAGGTGCGAATATCCGTTCTTAAAAGAAAAACTATGAATAGTTACTTAAAGTGGCATTACTGCACGCCCCTAACGTCAAAACTGAGCCATGTATATACATGCCCTCTGTCTTGTAGTCTCTCACCTGCTATATTATGGGTTTGTGATGGCTAATTAGCCAATTTCCAGTGGTCTTCCACGAATTTCGGACGTTCTTCTCTATGAATTCCCTCTTCCTAGCAACATTCATATACCTAACATCATCCCCAGCGGAAGCAATAGCCCCCACCAACCAAACTCCTCCCTCACACCACCCCCCAAGCCCTGCCCATCCTTCCCACTCTGCCCGCACAAGCTCCCACAGTCCGTCTTCTCCGTCCCGTTCCACTCCCCACAGCCCACCATCACCGCCGTGCCCCCCGCCAGCCCGGTGTCGGCGGGCGCCAGCAGCGCCGCGTGCGCCCCGTCGTCGTTGCACAGGTTGAAGTCCACCACCCCGCCGTACTGGTTGGGCGTCTGCAGGTCGGGCTGCGCGCAGATCGGGTCCTGGGCGTCCGCGGGGCACAGGTTGTTCACCTTGACCACGATGCTGGACCCCGCGTTGGGCACGGCGCTGCCGCTCTGCGCGTCCGTCTCGACGGTGAGGCGGTAGCATGTCCCGCACGCGGGGCCTTTGCCCTCGCCCGGGCCGGCGCCGAAGAGGTTCTGCGACACGGCTGCTGCGTAGCCGGGCTAGGTTCCCAAGAATGACCTTGTTAGCGCGAGTGGAAGTGGGATACTGTCTGTCTCATTCCCATGTAACGTACATAGGTGTAGAACCCGCAGGCTACTGTGTTACTGTTGCAGTTGGGCGACCCCTTGGGATCGTTGGTCCCATACCAGGAGATGGTCACGTTGTACGTAGTTGTGTTGCTGTCTTGGGCGGCGGCCAGGGCCGCGATAAGCAGCGCGAAGAAGGAAGGGAAGGTCATGTTATTTCGCGAAATCTAAAACCTTGCCTGGCTGGACAGAGCGGGGAAACCGAGTTGGATTGAAAAGGGGGACCAGCCATCGAACCGAATCATGCTTTGCTTTTGTAGCGAAGCAGCGGCAGGACGTTGGTCACGTTGCTATATCTCCCTCAGGCACTCGGTTGCTATCAGTAAGGATGACGATGGTCGGATGGTAAAGGTTAGATTGTTAAGGCCGGATAGCTCTTACTGAAGTATTGCTACTGGTTGGAATAGCATTCATGAGGTCGGTGGTATGGGATGCTGATTATCCGACGTCATGTTAAGGTTATGTTAAGGTTATTTCCAAGGTTTCCCCAACTTGGTTCGTAAGGCTGATTGGTGTGGTGTTTCTAGAGCTTGGCATGGCCCCCTGGCTCAAGTGCTGTCCATTGGGTGCCCGAAACCCGGTGTCAGACCCGCCCGAGGCGAGGGTCCATTCTTCTGGCAGGAGTAACAGAGTCTCGTCGCATAGTAACAGTCATGAGGAAGCAGGAGCCGATATTGTAAAGCAGTGGGAATAGAATGACAGCTGAAAGTGGTAGGAGAGATAGACCTCAATCAGTAAGGGTGATATGCGTTTGAATCAAAGGGGGGTTGTTGATTAGCCTAAATAGCATGTGCGTTGCGGAATCTGGGAGACTACCTCTAACCCAGGCATGAACAAGTGGATAAACATTGCCGTTACTGCAGCAGAGGTCGGTGAGCTCTTTTCATTCGTCAACGTCACACAAAAGCGGAACGCCTTGTCTGATCGTGACTCCGCCTTCCCAAGAACATGACCCACTGTTACCTGATCCTACGCGGGAGTGTTCTCGTCATCTTCCGGATCTTTTTACCCCCTCACCCGATTCTAAATTACTGTATCGCAACAGTGCATCAGACACTCGAATCTTGGCCGGTAAAGCTTGTTTGGTATTACCCTCCCATACCGGTACCTTTTTAGACTATCATGACGAAGCCCGAGACCCAATCACTGGATAACTTGGATCTGTCTTGGCCTCGTTGTGTCAACTACCATGCCGATATATCAGGATCTGAACTCAGCAGCCCCTGTCCCGAGCGTGAAGCCGAATCCGCAGACACAGGTAGTCAGAAGCCAGGAACTATGTACAATAGAGTCCCACGCAAAGTTCTCGGAGACGCCGAAACATTGATAGGGGACGAGATTCGAGTTTTGCATCTGAAGAAAGGCACGCGTGAGATGCCCTTGGAAGGATCGTTGCGCAAAGTACACCTCTCGGATCAACATGTATACGAGCCATTGTCCTACACCTGGGAGGACTACGATACAGTTCAGCCTTCCGATGACGAGACCCAAGATGATTTCCACCCAGCGTTATTCCTCTCGGGGACTAATAACTACCTGGACCTCACATCGAACTGCGCAAAAGCTCTGTATAGCGTACGAAAACCGACAACAGATCGAACCATTTGGGTAGACGCAATCTGTGTCAATCAGGATGATCCAGAAGAGAGATCTCATCAAGTCAATCTGATGAAAGAAATTTACGCCAGGGCCTTCACGGTGCTGGTATACCTTGGCCGAGCATCGGTGGATGATGACAGCTCGAGTGACATAGCGATGTCATTGCTGGGCCAGCCCGACCGACTGCAAGTCTTCGGCCACCTACCAGGGGGAGGGGGGGTTTTCGACTGGATCACGCAATACACTCATATTTTGATATTTAATCAAAATTTTATCATAATAGCAAAATATTAACAAAAGGCTATCAAAATACTATCGAAAGCAAATTATATCAAAGCTTCAAATTATATCAATATTGACTTCATATCAGTGTTGACCGCATGTCAGCTAATATCACCGTGATTCTATGTCAGAAGCTCTGGTTTGAACCTTATTAACTCTAAACCTAGTTTTATTTTTAGATATTTCCATAATTTTATAGATCCTTCCATAGTAAATAGTTAAGCTAGTAAAGAGTAAATAAATAGTTGGGTTGGGGATGAGGAAAAAAAAGAGTTTTTTTTTTACCCCTATATTAAGAGCTGATATGATGTCACAGCATGTTAAGATTGACTATATGTCAAGATTGACTATATGTCAGTGACGTGTAAATAATGCAATGTACATATAAAAAAAGCATGTCAAAACCTTGATTGCAAGTCACTATTATGTCGCTATTCTATTGATATAGTGGTGTAATGTTGACGAAAACCCCCCCTCCCCCTGGTAGGCAGCTTGACGAACGCGAAGCAACAAGTCTCAAGCGTCTTTTCGAAAGACCTTACTTTCGACGCATGTGGATAGTGCAAGAAGTGGCGTTGGCCAAAACCATCGAGTTTCACTGCGGCTCTGCCACAACGTACGTCTCAAAATTCGCCGGAAACCCTTTGGAAGCAATCTTGGGGTCCCGAGTCACTCCTCCATGGCTCCGACACTCAAAGCAGACAGCTATAGACATTTCAAGGGATCATACGGCAGCACAAGCGAAGCAAATCCTGCGTCTGATGTTTGATACTGCATTGTGCGACTGCAAAGACGACCGCGACAGGATCTTTGCCCTTTTAAGCCTTCTGAATCCTAGCGACAAGGAACAGCTGAGTGTAGACTATAGCTTGTCTACTGCGCAAGTCTATACTGGCATCGCGGCTTATCTCGCAAAGAATGGTTTCTTGTGGGGTATCTTGATGCTCGCTCCACGCTTGGCTCCCAGTAGCTGCCCAGGCCTTCCTTCTTGGGTCCCGCAATGGAGCAGTCTTCACAGAGCCGGACTCGAATCATCAGATATTTTGGAGTCCCATACCCTTGGGCTTGACACCATGTTTGGAGTCGCCAGCTCCGGAGCCATGACAATCCGAGGCATGCTTCTTGGTTCCGTCACCTATTCAGGACACAGCTCAGGCTTCAGACATGGTCCTCTTGACATGGGCATGGAACAGCGCCTGGCTGGAGTCATACTGCCTAGAAAAGAGGATCCTGAAGGCTCTGTATGGAAACTTGCAAAGCGACCCCAAGCCAAGTCACTAGACGCATGGGAGTGCCACTTTCATTTTCTTACGCCTTGTAAGAACCCAAGAAATGTGGTACACCGCGCTTTCATGCTTGCCGGCTATTCAACAGTGTTGATCTTGAGACCCCACGACAGGCTTCGCGGCCAATACACCTTGGTTGAAGTAGGGATGCCTTTGGTCTTGGCCACCTTGCCGGTTGACGGGGAGTTGGGCCGTCGGACTCGCCGAAAAGTCTCTCTGCACCCACTCGAGCTGACATCTCAATTGACACAGACTCACTGGGATACAGTCCTATCTTCCAAGAAAGCTTTCCCACGGTTGTCGAGTTTTCCTGAATTATGGAGAGACAATCCACTGTCATCGAGCACGACTTTGACGCTCACGGCAATCCAAGAGATTCGGCGCATTGATATGAGGGAGCTCGATCTGTTGAAAAGGTGGCAGAAGCATGCGCGTATAGGTATCCAGGTATTGAGGGACGAGACTCAGCTTCGGCATCTCATTGATAAAGTCAACATGTTGGGACAAGAAGACTACATGCAGATTGAAAAAGCTGCAGGATTGGAGGACAACTGGTCTTTGGGCCACTTTCTAGGACTCTTCATTAGGAGTCCATTAGGAAAGGGGTCTACGCAGTGGCCTGACGTGCAACTGCTGGACGATCAGCCTCTGCAAGAAATCGACGTACTCTCGCAGCTTATGCAATGGGCACGGCTCACGCAACGCTTCCTCATACTGCTCAGCAAAGAGGATACTACTCATGCGGCTTATCGATGGCCGAAGCTGCTCATGGATCCAACTCTCCACTCCGAGGCAATGGCTGTGGCCAAATTTCAGCTTTCGATTGGAAGCGCCAATGGGACGATCGACGTAAGCCGCGGCCGAGATCGAACTTCAGTCCTGCTTGAGGAGATCTCGAACCGATTATCGGAAGAGGCCGGACAACTTGAAGGGCCATGTTTCATCAACGAGCAGTACTGGGACTGGAGGAGGTTCATCTCTGTCGTGGAACAGAGATTCTCTGTCTTAAGCCATATCCAACCAGACGTGGAGAAGATACAATCAGACCTCGGTGGCTTCGAGAACGTTTCCGGTTTCCTGACAACCCTCGAGGTATTTGCTGCACATGGCGTTGATGTAAGGAATACAAAGTTCAGCAAAGTACAAATCAGATAAATGATGAGTAGGTGGTTGTATACGTACTGTTAAGACTTCAGAGCTCCTTCCACCATTCTTCGAATGATTCGTTCCACAATCAAGAGAGCGGATATTCGCACCGGTCAATACGGGTAGTACACCGGTACATCATCAGCATAAAACCAACGCCCACGCCCAATTCGCATAATTACTCAATCCACACACCCAATTTGCATGCCCAGTACCCAATACCCATACACCAAACGCCCATACACCCAAGATGTATACCAAATGCCTACACACCCAATTTATATATAGGTGTAGGTGCAGTGAAGGCGGGCTATAAATAACGGTGTACCATCCGTTTTGACCGGTGCAAATATCAAATGCGAAGAGCTGCCTCAGCCCCGGGGATGACAGGTTCACTGCCAAATGCAAGGCTACAGAGATCACTTTGGCGCTGCTCTGGACTCATCCACGGACTATCTGAAGTTTGGGAAAACGTTCACGCTTTCATATACAGTCTTTCGATAGGCTGATCATTGGGACGGTTCTAGTCGCAGCGAGTTGGCTGAACTACATGTCAGCAGACTGCTAGCAAAGACGCACATGTATTGGTGCCCTCTAAGCTCTCTAGATGTGATTCCTCAGATTCGACGATATGTGACCGTATCAAGGGCAATAGTGATGAGCTAGTCTTGAGACATGAGTTGGACATAGACGGGCGGATCATTATCGCTGCGGAAGGAGCTGTCGTGAGAGCCGCCAATGTCCGGCGTTTCCTATCTGAGGCTGGACAGTATCTGCCAAGCTAATCACCCCAGCCAATCATAGGCTGCACTACCACGAGACGGACCCACCCTAGGCCGTCGGCCGCTGAGGTGGCTTCTTGCCGCAAAAAAGTTGCTGAGGCCAGACTCCGCCGGGGACTCCAAATCGCCCGGCCACTGACAGCGACACCTTACCTGGCGCATCTGAAATCCGCCAGACTCAACCTCTGCTTGATCCTCCCAACACCGACATCTGCCTGGTCTGCTCCCACTGCGTCGCCCGCTCGATCCTCGCCAACTGTATCCATCGCTTCGGTCTCCTCGTTCCCTCGACAAATCATTCAAAATGGCCGGCCTAGGTCCCCAAGTGTGAGTCTCAACAGGTTTCGGCATCGCGGACATCGTCGCACGCGACAGCCTCCGCCAGCTTGCTTCTGCCATGGAGCCCGTTTCCTCTGCAGCACTGACATTATGCCGTCGCATGCAGAACCAACATCGTCATCATCCTGGGTATGATGCAGGTGGCCAAGAGGGTCCCCTTCGAAGATCCCAATGTGCTCAACGCCTGCCGTGGTCTCTACCTGCTCAGCAACCTGATCATCATGGGCATCTACCTGTACATCAGGACCAAGATTGACGCAAAGAAGGGTCAGTCTTGCTTGAATCCCCTTCCAGACCTCCCTATGCCCCACGCCCCGCTCTTGCTTTCCTAGCTGCTGACTCCCTCGCCTCTCTGCAGACATGACCACGCTCAAGTACGTCGAGCCCGCCCCGATGGGCTCCACCGAGGAGGGCAAGCTCGTCACGACCACGATCCACGCGTACGACATGGCGCAGCTCAAGCAGGCCTTCCGGTCGCAGCTGATGGGCATGGGCATGATGGTCGTGATGCACTTCTACTTCAAGTACACCAACCCGCTGCTGATCCAGAGCATCATCCCGCTCAAGTCCGCCTTCGAGGGCAACCTGTTCAAGATCCACGTCCTCGGCCACCCGGCCGCCGGCGACCTCAAGAGGCCCTTCAAGGCCGCCGCCGGCTTCATGTCCGGCATGCAAGGTCCCCCCGAGAGCGACAAGAAGGCCATCGAGGCCGCCGAGCGGGCCGGCCGCGGTGGCGCCAAGGAGGAGTAAGGCTCTTCTTCTCTTACTTGGCCGTCACGAAACCAAAAGTTCTCTGTACTCCGCATAATAAACGGCTTTACGTGCGCATGATTGGGTTATGTGGGGGTTTATCGGGATGCAGGGAACAAATGCGATGATGCCGGTTTTGGGAGCGATCCTTCGACAGATGAACCGCCCCAAGGGAAAAAAACACATGCATGTATAGTTGGGGTTGGGCAGCTTTCTGGATCGGGCTTTAAAGCTGTGCGTTGACCGGCGCGATAGATCATAGACGTCGCGTTTGATAATGCAGCAGTTGTGCCTCCATTGTGGCTCTTGTTGTCTTCTGTGTCCTCAGCCGCGGGCAAATTGCCACCCGCTTTGCTATGCCGAGTCGGGTGCGGCTGCCTGCCGCGCCGCCGCTAATTTGTCACAGCCGACACCGTCATCGAAGCCGCCATTCACGGCTGCACTCTTTCTCGACGAAATCACCCAATCCCACTTTGCATTTCTGTCCTGTTTATTTCTGTCTTGACACTGACTTTGCAGCCGCGTATCGCCCGTAATCCTCGTCTTCCAAACCTCACCACTGACGAAATCTCTCCCAACGGCTACATCGCGCCATGGTGCGCCCCTCGACCCCTCCGCCGCAGGCGACATCACAACCCGTTAACGTCTCGCCTCCCACCCCAGAAGTCACTCGCAAATTGGTGGGTTTTCGCACCGAAAGACACCCTTCTCTTCAATCCTGACCCAAACTGAACAGGAAGAATCCCGCCTCCGCGCAAAAGACCTCCGCTCACAACGAGAAGCCGCCGCCCGCGCATCCGGAACCGAGCGACCCGTGACCAAGTCATCTTCTGGCTTCATCGACACAGAGGACGTCCACGTCGTCGCCCCCGGCAAGCGATCACTCCGCAAGCGGCCCTATGAGTCTATCACACAATCCCACATTCCCGAAACAAACCGTGATGCGCGGTCACCGGCAAAACGGCAAGATGTCGGCAGCAGCAGTGGGGGGCCTGGCGGCAAAGATGACAGCTCCGTGCCGCGCGCGGCGAACAAGAAGTTCGCGCGGTTCGTGGACTACAACTTCAGCAACATGACGGACACCAAGGGCGGGTTCCTGTCGACCGAGGACGACCCGTTCAACAAGAGCATGTCCGGCGGCGGCGGCAGCGGTCCGGGGCAGCCCGGTGCCAACCCGGACGAGCCGCAGCGGCCCAAGCACATGACCGAGGCGGAATGGGAGCGGATGCAGCTGCTTCGGAAGCTGCAGAAGCAGAAGGCGGGGCCTTTCGAGCCCGGGCTCAGCGCGATCGCCGACAGGGCCGAGCGCAAGAAGTGCAGGGAGTGCGGCAACCTCGAGATCGACTGGGTGTGGGAGGAGGTGTTTGGGTGCTGCGTGTGCGGGGGCTGCAAGGAGAAGTTCCCGGAGAAGTACTCGCTGCTCACCAAGACAGAGTGCCGGGAGGACTACCTCATCACAGACCGTGAGTTTTTCTACAACAAAACATCATCTCCAGCAAAGCCGCGAATTGCTAACACCAGACCACCAGCCGAGCTCCGCGACAAGGACCTCCTCCCTCACCTCTCCCGCCCCAACCCGCACAAGACGCACTGGCACGACATGATGCTCTTCCTGCGGTACCAGGTGGAGGAGTACGCCTTCGGGCAGAAGTGGGGCTCCGCCGAGGCGCTGGACGCCGAGTTCGCGCGCCGCGAGGCCGCCAAGAAGAAGCGCAAGGAGGACAAGTTCCGCGACCGGCTGCTGGACCTCAAGAAGAAGACGCGGGCCGACGCGTTCCGGCGCGGGTCCGGCAGCCTCGGCGGCGGGGACGCGCGGTTCGGGGAGAACCTGGCGGCGGGGGGCGCCGTCAAGAAGCACGTGCACGAGTGGGGGCGGGCGGTCGTGGATGAGGCCGGGATGAGCACCAAGACCTGTGTTAGCTGTGGGATGGAGGTGGAGGAGTTTGAGCTATGAGGTTGGTCTCAGCAATGCGGATATATCGTTATACCCCTCTATTTCGAGATCAAGGGGTACCTGATACGTCAGACATGGCGTGCTGATTTCTAGGTATAGGAGGGTGAGCCGTCAACCTCCTTCGGTATGAAGATATTGGTATGCTGCCCTATCGTTTCTTTTTATGTACATATGTGAATGACCAAGTATTGGTACACTGCTGTCATGCGTCGAGCATCTCAAATCATATCCAAAGCCCGGCCTCTTCCTTTTCTTCAGGCGCAGCCAGATCCACCGTCCCGACCGGCAATTCTGGCTCAGCCGCAAAAGCCTCTATCAAACGCTTATAACTGCCAGCCAGCCTCTCCGCCGCTGGCTGATCGAATAGGTCCTTGCGCAGGAACAAGCAGTGCGCGCAGTCCCCGTCTGGCACGTCTACCGTGTCAAGGTAGACGTCGTACGGCACGTTCAGGTCGAACCCCATGAAACGCAACTCGTTCTGATCGCCGAAGGCTACTGTCTCCCGCTGGCCGGTTCTGTAGTCTGCAAACACCTGGAAGAATGGAGTGTGCTTTGCGTCGCGTTGGAGGCCAAGCCTATGCGCGAGATGTCAGCGAGGTCCTGCCAGATTTGAACTCGTCATTTGCGTCATGTGAAGGAAGAAAAGGGTGGGAAGGGACAGACGTACTCTTCAACGACCTTGATAAAGGGCACGTTCCCGTTAGCCAAGCCCGCATACGTCTTGTCACGCGCGACTTCCAGCAAGTCCCTGAACCTGGTCGACAGATCCGCCACGATGCGCACAAGCACGAGGTTGTACAGCGGCCCGATGACCTCCATCTCCTCGGCGTCCCGCCCCCTTCCGTTCTCCGCCACCGCGGTGGTGACATCCTCGCCGCCGCCATCACAGTACCGCAGGAGCAGCGCGCGCAGCGCCGCGAGGTAGAAGTGGAACGGCGTCGTGCGCAGCTGCCGGCAGATGGCGGCGATCCGCGCCTTGGTGTCCGGGCCGATGCGGCAGTCCGCCGTGATGTTCTCGTAGGCCCTCAGGACGGGCCGCTCCTGCACTGTCGACACCGTCAGGAGCGGGAGCGCGGGCGGCGGCGAGGGGAACTCGCGCCGCCAGTACTCGAGCTCCGGCCTGAAGGCCCCTGCTGCGAGGGCGGCGAGCCGCTGCTGGGAGGCGGTGGCGAACTGCTTCACGCGGGGCTGGGAGTTGGGGTTGGTGTAGTGGAACGCGAGCCAGCGGAGGAAGACCTGGATGCCTGTTGCGTCCATGATGAGGGGGTGCACGCCGATGATGAGGTAGTTCTCTCGAGACGGGCGGGACATCAGGATCAGTCGGATCGTTTCTCCGCGTGCGACGTCGTATACGTGCCCTTTCTGGATGGTCATCGCGACTCTTTCTACTTCGTCCTCGTCTCCTATCTGCTGATTTTCTAGGCGGAGGGCGCTGGTCTTCAGTATGTGCTGCATCTGCTGACCTTCCTGGTCGAAGAATGCGGTCCTCAGGATCTCATGCTGCTGGCCTACTGCGAGCACCGCTTGCCTTAGCTTCTCCGGATCTATTGCACCTGTGATCCTGCCCCAAGCGGTGTGGTTGAGACCGACTAGGTCTTCCAGGAAGATTCCAGATGGGTAGAATCTCGCCTGTGTGAATGAGACCGGAACGGATTTGAGGACTACTAGGCCAGACTGTGGGAAACTCCGGAGGGAGCCAGGTCTAGACGCTCCATTCTCGTCATCCGTATCACCAGGCTCGTCAGGATCGGTGCTCGAGGTGTCGACCAGCTCCTGGCTCGTCGCAGAGGCATCGGAACCCTCGTCGACGGTCTGAGCCCTCCGTTCCTGAATAGCATCGTTCGCGACGGCGACAAGCTCGCCGATCGAGCTACCGTTCAGGATCTTCAGAACGGGTATGTTGACCTCGAGCGTCTTCATGAACCAGCCGCGGATCTCCATGGCCGTGAGCGAGTCGATCCCCATCTGGTCGAGGCGCATGGTGGCCAGCTCCTCCTTGCTGGCGTCCCGGGTGTCGAGTTGAAAGTGGGACCCGAGCTGGATGGCGAAAGCGTCCCAGATGATGTTGTAAACTTCACCGTCCGGGGCCTTCGAGAGGCGGTCCTTGATTGGAACTCTGGCCTCGGCACCACCCTGGGCCGGATCTACAAATCCTTCACCGCCCGAGATCAGGTGGCTCATGCGCGGCCACGAATGCCAGACAGGCTGGTCATCCTCTCCCCGGTGGACTCTGCGCAGACCTGATCCGATCTCAACCGGGCCCGTCGAACCAGGCCGTCCCGCGAGCACCGCCTCTCCGAAAAGCTGGTGGAAGTCCCGCTCCGACGTCTTGGCCCAGCCCGACGTGCGCATGGTCATCCTGTCAAGAGCCCCGTCCTCAAAGGCCCGGCTGATGTAGCCGATCCCAGCAATTGGGCCAATGTCGACAACCGACGCGGCGAGGCCCCGTGCCCTGCGCTGTTCGGCGAGACTGGCCATGAACGCGTTCGCTGCCGCGTAGTTTGCCTGGCCGTGGTTTCCGACGACTGTCGACACCGACGAGAAGAATATGAAAAAGTCGAGCACGTTGTCCGAGAAGAGTCGATCCAAGTAGATACTCCCCTCGACCTTGGGCTTCGTGACTGCTAGTAGCTGGTCAAGCGTCATGTCTTGGAGAGACGTGTCCTCTAATACCATGACACCCTGTGCTACACCCGCGATGGGTGGCATGGAGGAAGAGACCTCCCGATAAAGGGCGCGAACCTGACTTTCATCGGTGACGTCGCTAGAACAAAGTTAGCAATCGGGGCTCAAAACATCACAACGGAAGCTGAAAGGAGGACTCGCCATTCTGAGACTTTGACTACAACCCCCTTAGCACGTATCTCGCCCAGCCACGCCGCCTCAATATTGGGACTCCGGCTGCTGATGACGAAAGAACGCGCTCCGCGCTGGGCCATCCACTCGCAGAGAGACAGCCCTACCCCTCCAGTGAGACCCACGAGCCAGTACGTTTTGTTTTCCGGGAACGACACCAGCGAGTCGACCGGGCAGGCTCTTGCCGAGACGGCGGAAGTGGAAGCCCAGTCGACAACCGTGAGCGGCTCCACGGCGCTGTGCTCACCGGGAACGGATGCCAGGGGAATGGCAGTGATAGCTTCTCGAGTGCGTGCCGCCTCACAAGGCTGCGCTATGATGGCCGAAGCCCACTTCACGGCTTCGTCCAGGCGGGCGTGGATACCCTCCAAATGGCTTTCTCTCGGGTCATACCCATGCTTTGCAAACAGCGACGCGTAGTTCTCTTTCCTGCAGTAGGTCGCCAGTGATGAGGCGATGAGGCTTCCCAGTGACCCAGTCTCATCAGGGTTCGTCATATCAATGAAGACGGAGAAGTCCTCTTGAGCGAGTCGATCGAGAGCAGAAGCAGAGACATTCGGGTGCAGCACGATACGCTGGAAACCGTCAGCCTCCGGCGACTCGGCATCTGTTGTCGTGAATCTGGCTTCCACGCCTAAGATTCTCGCTCGTTCGGCCAGTATCCAGACGGACTCCCTCTTCCATCCGTGGACCAGAACCCTATCGCCCTCGGAGAGGCCTCTCAAGATGATGCTCGCAAGTAAATGGTTAGCTGTGAGCCACAAGAGTCGATCCTCAGATCCCTGATGCTCTCCAGCCGGGATCACAAGTTTTGGGTGGACCTGGACGAATGATGCATTGTTGGAAGAGAGCGCAACGACATCTCTGGAAGATGAGTCGTCTCTCCCGAGAACCACGAACATGCTGCCAAACTCCGCGACCCGAACCGGGGAGATGAGAGAGTGCGTGGTCTGCAGTCTGAGACGTCCACCCTGAGGATGGGATGATGGAGGTATCAGGCTGACGTCCCACTTCGTATCGCGCATGGACAAACCGACTTCGTGCGTATCGGCACGGACCGGGGTCCGGACCTCCCGGCTACTGGAGTTGTAGCGGTCGTTCATCTCTTGGCTCGGCATGAGGCGGGGGACAAGCAGTCGCCGTGCCTTGTCGACCACCAGCTCATTCTCGGATGTGAAGTGGAGATCGTCTTGGTGGCACCATCGAGATGCTGCCTTATGTCTCAGCAGAGTCTCTGCTATGATGCGGTGGTCCGAGTCGGAAGACTCTTCGATGTCTAACAGGACATAGTCGAGCGCCGGGTTTTCGCGGCATGACGCCCGCAGCAGACCCATGGCCATGTTTGCGCGCGGATTTTCAGCACGGCGTCCCCGAGTCACCCATATGAGGGTACCGGTGTGGAGTGTCATTCTCTTCAAGGCTTTCCATGTCTTGTCGTTCAGGTGCTCGAATGCGCTGCCATCTAGATCTTGGAGGTTCAGGATGACAGTCCCGGGTGTGATCTTGAGGTTGACAAAATCGTCGAAGGAATCTGCAGTCTGAATTCTGCTGCAGAATACTTTGAGGGCAGCTGAAACCTGTTTCGTGAGGCCGCCTGTCGCCAGACTGTTGCCGCCGAGGATCACGAGATCTTGTACCAGTCTCTCCGAAGATGGGAGAGCCAGGGAAAGAGGATTGCGAAGGAAGGCGATCTTTTCGTCCACAGCCTGGGAGACAAATACAGAAAGTGGTATGGCGCCTTCTACATCCCCGTTTCTGGTATCAATTCCCGAGAAGCCAGTCGTTCGCAGCAAATCGTCCCAGTCTTTGAGGGTTGGACACAGGGCAGGAGTCATGTCTGGGACCGCGACGGAAACACCACCGAAGGAGCTGTTGTGACGTGGAAGAGGGCTCAATACGACAAGATATCCGCCGGGTTTGAGCAGACGCCGCACCTTGCGCAGGTCCTGATCGAGGTCATACGTGCCGTGGAAAGACTGGGGCGCCACGACCAGGTCGTATGAAGAGTCCAGAAAGCCTTGCTCCTTCAGACCACATGAGAAGTCCAGATTCTTCGAAACCAGTCTCTTGTCATTCGGCCAAGCCAACTCCTCTTCCGAAGTAGTCAAAGCAGACGCGTGCGTGGCGACAGTGTAAGACGCGAACTTTGAACCGATATTGTGCAGTATAGTCTTTGTTGGGGCGCCGGTCTCCGATGGCAGCTCGAGAATATGCATATGAGGGTATCTGTGCACAACCTGCTGTATGGTGCGAGCCAGATATGTTGTAAAGGTCGCAGCCTCAGCTGGTGCTGTCGGGCTGGTACTGCTCTCCACGACCAACTCGACCCTCGGGTCTGCGACGCCCCATGCAACCTGGTAGAACGGTGACTGATCGTCGTTTGGTGTTTTGGGTGAAAATGGGACACATTCTAATGCTTCAATATGGACCATTGCGTTATTAAGGCTGTCGGGGTAAATCTTGATGTCACAGGTGAGGTTAGCGTGAGGTAATGCGATGGTGTGGGTTGCTTCGAAGGCACAAGTAGGTTGATTCTCCCTTGTGCAAAGACTCGGGTTGACAACAAGTCGTTTGATCCTTCTTGGGACGTGCATTGAATTTAACGCCCCGTCACCAGGTGAGGCATAAGTCAGGAATGTAGCGTGCTGTAATTCAATCAGCAAAGCAGGTCATCGACTAGTATCAAAAGGGGGAATTGGACTTACGAAAGCAGCATCCAGAGCTGCGGGATGGATGATGAGACTTGAAGGCTCAAGCGTTGAGATTAAGCCAGTTGCCGCACCTAGCTTTCTCTGTATCCCCTCGAGTGCTTTGAAAGGGCCGCCATACTGGTACCCGATCTCGGCTATTGATTCATAGAATTTGTCCTTGGACACAGGCAGCATGTTGGACAGTGTTGGCCGCCGTGCAGGAAGGGCAGCGTCATCGGGCTCCCCCAGATGAACCCGCACGCGGCCGCTGGCTTTGAGCTTGAGGTCGTCAGATCCATCTGCAGCCGCAGCGTGATATTTGAACTCTGCCTCGATGACTCTTTCCTTCCGTCTCGATATGTTTGCGAGGGATAGGATTATCTCCATGCTCGAATTGTCGTGCTCAAACATGAGCGCGGAGACGATATCAAGATCGACTAATTCAATGGTCCTGACAGGGGACTTCTTGCAAAGCATTCGAGCGGCCTCGAGCACACTCACGACGTACGCGGCAGCCGGAAATATAATGCCATTCTGCAGCCTGTGCCCAGAAAGCCACGGGATCTCCGACAGTCGCAGCATGTGGCGCCATCGCATGTCGTGCTCGGTACTATCCGGCGTCAAGTGGCCCAGTAGCTCATTCACTGGGTCTTGACGGAGACGGACAGCCCTGCCCCATCTTGATTCATGCCAGTACTCGCTTTGGTGATCCCAAGCGTACGTCGGAAGTCCCTTGACAGGCGCAGAGTTCGAGCTCCCGGAAACGAAATTTCCGTAGCTCTGTAGGTCGACACCACGCTCGCCAAGATGCGTCCAGGCATACCCAAGGCCGTCAGCGAGAGACACAATGCTTGAGACGCCGCGGTGGAAAAGACCTGTGTAAGGAACCGTGCATGATAGTCGGTCCTGAATGGTCTCAAGGGCGGGTCCCTTGAGCGCGGGATGAGGACCTAACTCAACGACCAGGTCCAATTGTTTCATGGCGATACAAGCCTGATCGATAGCTTGCATAAAGAGCACCGGTTGTGCCATGTTGCTTTCCCAATAAGGGCCTTTCAGCAATTCATCCTCGCCTTGTTCGGATCCGGAAACACTTGAGAACCAGCGAGTGTGGTTGCCACGACCCACCTCGACTCCCAACGCTTCAAGGGAGTCAAGGTACTCAGCAGAACACGCCTTCATGTGGTGAGAGTGGTAAGCCCTGTCCACTTTCAGGAACCTGGTAAACTTTTCCTCGTCTGCAAAAACGACCTCCATTTCACGGAGAGCATCCTGGTCCCCAGAGAGTGTTACGCTCTGCTTCGAATTCACAGCGGCTACGCAAGCCCTCCCTTCGAACTCGGGAAACCCAAGAAGATCTTCGGCATCTTCGGCCGATGTGCCAACGGCCATCATAGCACCTTTCTGAGTGGCACCCTGGGGCGACCCTGAGTGTAGACCGCGGTAGTAGGCGATACATATAGCATCTTCGGCAGAAAGCAGGCCTGCTGCATAGGCCGCTGCAATTTCGCCGGATGAGTGTCCGACAACGGCAGAGAAGTTTATACCCGCGGCACGTAGCAGATCGACCTGGACAATCTGAATGGCGGTGCAGAGCGGCTGGGATATGGCAGCCGACATGACCCGGGTCGACGAGGCGTCCTTCTGCAACTCTTGCAAAAGTGACCATGAGGTGCGATCGGCGACAGGCAACTCATCCAGCCGCCTCTGCAGCCTCTCCATTATCTTCTTCAAGGCCGGGAATGTGGTGATCAACTCCAGGCCCATTTGCGCCCACTGTGCTCCCTGGCCTGTGAAAACCCCCAAGACCCGAGGTTTGCCCGCGCTTGTGGCTGCGTCTCGACGCGTTGTCCTGACGCCAACTCGTTGTTCCGGATCACTCCGCGAAGCCTCGAGCTTTTGCTGTATCTTCCTTTGGAGTTCGTACCGGGTGCACGCGCCAATGGCTACAGCTACCGGGAACCGAGTCCGTCTGGAGGCCAGCGATGAAGCAATATCGTGAAGGCTGGGCACAGAGTCACCACGGCTCAGGTAGTCACAGAAGCTTTCGAGATATTGTTTCAAAGACGATTCCGAGGCTGCGGAGAACACGAACGGGATGCACGGCGGTACATTAACATGGTCAGATGGCATTGGATCAGCCCGTGGGGTGTAGCTTTCAAGTATGGCGTGGGCATTGGTGCCTCCGAATCCGAAGCTGAAGTGATTGTGTCAGCATATCGGTGACTGTCCTCATATTTGTATCTTGATCAACTAACCTATTCACGCTCGCACGGCGAGGGCCATCCCAAGCCATGGAAGGCCACGGTTTCTCTGCACCAGTCGGAATGCGCAGGTTGTCGTAAAAGGGTTTAACCTCGGGGTTAAGGCGGTTGAAGTGGAGGTTTGGTGGAATCCTGGCATGCTGAAGAGCAAGTGATGCTTTCAAAATTCCAGCAATTCCTGCCGTTCCCTCCGTGTGACCAATGACAGTCTTGCAGCTGCCAACAAAGAGAGGCTCAAGAGAATCGTCGACTGGTCCATCTGGGAATAATGCAGAGGCGACGGCTTCGGCCTCAATAGGGTCACCGGCTGGCGTGCCCGTGCCATGTGCCTCAAAGTATTGCGGGCGATCCATGGGATTGCCCAGGTCCAGCCCAGCACGGGCATAGCAGTCCTTGATAAGTTGTGCCTGGGCAGCTGCGCTTGGCCTAAAACGAAGCGACGATGGTCAGCCTTCTGAGCATTCTATGACATTAGTTCCGTCTTCGTGAGTTTCAACTTACATCGTCTGTCCACGTGTCCTGCCGTCTTGATTCAGCGCCGTCTCTCGGATGATACACTCGATATGGTCACCGTCGGCCTCAGCTGCCTGCCGTGTCTTGAGCACTATTGCGGCAACACCCTCCCCGCGAGCATAACCGTCGGCGTCGGCATCCCACATTCGAGATCGACCTCCAGGTGATAGCATTTGGAGATTTGTTTCAGCAATAAATGTGCCAGCATCGTAGATGAGATTTGACCCAGCCACGATAGCCACACGTGAGTGACCAGATCGCAGTTGTTGAACAGCGTGATGGAGGGCAACCAAGCTGGAGCTGCAGGCCGTATCGATAGTCATGGAAGGGCCGTGCCAGTCGAAGAAATATGAGATTCTGTTTGATAACATCGCCCTCGACGCGCCCGTTGCGTGGTATTTGCCGTAGTTCTCGTGATCCCGGTACATCAAGAGCTCGTAGTCGTTGACCATCTGACCAGCATAAACAGCCGTGTCGGAACCTTTCAGCCGGTCGAGAGTCTGACCGCCAGACTCGAGTGCCTCGTAAACAACCTCGAGAAGCAGACGAGTCTGCGGGTCCACATTGTTGGCCTCGGAGGGGCTGATGCCAAAAAAGCCTGCATCAAAGCGCCGGTGTACTCCCTCCCCCTCCAGGAGATATGCTTCACGGACGTTTGCGTGCCCATGATACTGAGCGTTCTTGTGGTAGTATCCTTTCAATGAGGGAACCTCGGTAGCGACGAGCCTTGGCTCGCTCAGAAGTTCCCAAAGCTTGTCCGGCGATGTGGAGCCACCTGGGAAGCGGCAGCCAGAGCCAATGATGGCGATATCTCCTCCCTCGATGGCCATGGTAAACCAATATTTCGTGCCTGTGACGGAGTATGTACAAAGAGGCCAAAGACACAGTGCGCTTGCTTCACCGAGACGGCGAGCTTGGCGGACAATTTGATATGGCAAGAGAACGCTGCATCAAATGCAAACTGACGAGTGACATTAGGTGAGCACCCAATCTCATCTTTTGGTTCCATGGACATCACGAGATACCACCACCACACACACAAACCCTGCCAGCTGCGGACAGAGATTAGATTTACAACCCCTCTGCCATCGATGAGCTAGACAAGGGACAGCGCTAAGCCTTCTACAGCAGCATCTGACATAGTCTATCATATTGAAAGTATCCATGCAGTACTGCAAGGGCGAGGCGGAATATCTTCATGACCAAGCCGGAAATATCAAAATGCATACCCCTGGTCGCTTCTACGCGGATGCCTTGCGACTATAAGCGCGATGTAACATCCGACGCAGGTTTCATGGAGGTACTGAATCCTACGGGCTAATTAGACGCCCGAGTAACGGTATATCTCGATATTATGCATGTATCGTACTGATGAAGCCAGGTTCATCCCAGGAGATCACCCGCTAACAAGCTTCTTTCAGAAGTTATTGTCGAAGAAGTGGTGGGCGACGCGGGCTCCGTTCCAAGGTTGCGGCCCCCACGGTCCTAGCTTCCAAGCGTAGCAGTCTGCTGCCTGCGTGTCGATCGCATGCGGGATGGTCACTGAAAAAGAAAAGGGCCTTGCCTGTCACCCTGTGCATATCGGTGTTTGGGCCGCCAACCCCGTGTCTAGACCGGTGGAGAAAAGTGATTGACGAGACTCGTAGGGTATTGCGTGTCAGCAAGCGTAGCCGAAGCTGAAATTTGATCAGCTGATAATTCAGCTTCGCCGCTGAAGGATCTCTCTGTTACATCAGAGATCCCTGTGGGTAGGGTATACTGCTGACTGTCTATGACAAGGTGATTTCGGTACTTGGTGACGGCAGGATCCCGATGAGATCGGCGTAACGGTCTATGCTTAATTCAATGTCTATCGATTATTCTATCTAAGGGGTGATTCATTGCAATTGCATATACCGACTACCCTTATGTACTGAGCGAGGAAACCAGCCCGTTACGAACCAAGCGACCGAACTAGGACGTTTCCTGATCAGGAGAAAGCCTAGTGCCAAGGCGAGGTCCGGCCAAAACCACGAGTCGCCCACATGACCAAGACTTGTTGTTCAGTTTGATGTCGAACCCCGACATTGGACTTGAAAGGTACAAGCTTGAACAGTGTAGTAACCCACATTTCGTCGGTGATTTTGAATGAGACTCAGAAGTACATCGTAACTTAGCGGGTAACAGACAGACTGCAGTTTCTTCATAAGTCTTCTCGTGGACCATGGGTGCAGCGGAATACAGGTGCCCAGGTTCTTGCCGGCTGCAGTGGTAACCGACGGTCAGACTACCCTTAATCCTTCTGACGTACAGGCAAGAACCTCACCCGGACCTCAGGCTTCTCATACATAGCCCAGCCCCTCAAAACCCCGTCAATGCCCTCAGCACCGATCGACCCAGGCACAATCTCCAGATCAAACTTCCACAAGACCTTGGCAATAAAGACCCTGATCTGCCACCAAGCAATCTCCTTGCCCGCACAAATCCTCGGGCCCTGGCTGAACGGCTGAAACCCCGCCCTGTTGTCATTCGCGAATTTCGGATCGAACAGCTGGTGCTTATCGTCAGCAGTTATCCACCGCTCCGGCCGGAACTGCAGAGGCTCGTGGAAGTTCCTCGGGCTGCGCGCCAGGGTGAGGAGGCTGGATTGGCAAACGACCTAGAATAAACCGCGGATTGTGTGAGATTCGATTCGATTCGATCAGGCTCTCGTGGGGGAATAATGACATACACCTCTCGGGACATACGTCCCATCGACTGTCGCGCCGGGGCTTACGACCGGCATCCCAGTCAGAAGCGGCGGGGTGAACCGGAGAGATTCTTTGAGACAGCACGTGAGATATGGCAAGTTCGCTGCTACCCCAGCCGTGATCCCGTCGTACGTGTCGAAGGCGTCCCTAATCTCCTTGGTCAAAATCTCCAGGGCACCCCGATTCTGGACCAAATGGTAGATGGTGAAATAAAACCATAGTGACGGCGGCTCGTATCCCGCAATCAGCAGCTGGCCTGCCACTTGTTCAAGGTGGCGCAGCTCCTTGCCCTTGGGTGGCTCACGGTCCTCGGGGATCAGCTGCTCGATGAAGTCGAGGTGCTCGACGGCGCCCTGGCGCCGGATGCGTCTCTCTAGTTGCTGGCGGCTGTGCTCTCTTATGTGGGAGTGTCCCATCATCATGGGCACCAGGTAGAGGTACTTTAGCGGGCTTATGAGTGGAAAACGCCATGATACCTGAATAAGCACAATGGCCCGGTGTAGGCGCATTAGAAGGGATAGGTATGGGGCGTCTTTCACTACCTTGGGGTTAGTAGATAGATCGGCTGGGAGACCTCTGGAGATACTGATCCGAGGGGAGCGTCGGGATACCATTGGGATACTCACTGTCTTTCAGGGAATTCATCTCTCGATTATATGCCATGTCAGCGGATATATCCACGCACTACGAAGTCCTTGATCAGTTTTCAGAGCACAGAGAGGATGTCATGGGACAAGAACAGAGTGTCCCGGATTGATCTCATGAAACTTGCTTACTATCCAGTTGATCCATGTGGGTAAGCTGACTCCCTGACCATCCGAGCCTGAACCGAGAGTTTCCATGTGCTCAACAAAGAGGTCAACATACTTGTGTATGGTCGGCTCCTTTGCTTTAAGCGCCCGGCCACTAAAGGCAGGAGACAGCTGTTTAGCAACCTGGCGGTGTCTGACGGGGTCCCACTCCCAGATTAGTCCACCATGCTCATCGTTTCCATGGTTGTTGATTTGAGTCTTGGGGAAACGCTCCAGAAATTTCTCGTGGGAGCCGTAAATATCTGTGTCATCCCACATGAGTTGCGTCTTGCGAATTTGAACCAGTGACTGTGTTGCTTACCCGTCACCGCCTGAGGGGTACAAAAGACGAGCTCATTAGGTGCAACGCGGACGACATCTCCTGTCGAGAATGTCAGAATCGAATTCAAAGGTAGTACCTTTTAGCACGCTCTAGTCAGAATATACCGTATTTCTTGAGCGCACTCTCAACCACCCATGGCCATCGTCCGCTTAATCTACACATTTGTTCAGTCAAAGCTGTTTGAGTCAACTTGAAGGCTCGTCTCACGAATGATATGCAAGCCAGATGTCAGACACTGCTGCTATGCGGGGCCCAGGGAATCTGGAAAGGGGGTGAAAATGGAGACGCCAGATCGATTGGATGGCCCAGTAGAATATGAACTACAAGTCCGTGAGTAAGTGACTGATCTCCACATCAATGCAAGCGGGTGTAGACGGGGAGAAAGAGGGCACACGAACACTCCCACAAACAAATGTTAGCAGCTCTTTGGGTGCCCACATGTTCCGGAGCTCCACAAGGGTGGTTGTGAAAGGCATGGCTATTAGTGTGCTACCTGGAGCATGAGACAGGGCTGCAAACAGATCAGGGGTATAACGAAAAGATAAAGATGTTAGCAAGTGTGAGCGGCGGTAGGCCCTGTTCTGCCAGCTCAGGCACTCGACGTTGATGCGGTAGTTAGGTAGAAGCTCAAAAGACGTTAGAGGCGTGCCCGCCTGACCGTTGGGGTTCAGTGTCGCACCATGAATACTTATTTATGCAATTAAGCGTGTTCATTTTTATGCATGTGGCGTGACAGCATGTCCTCACCGACATGTTACTATTGGGACTAGGGCCCAATACTACAGTACCATTTCACTACCAACCAACAGTAACTTTCGTCGTCCCATTCGGTCCCCCGATAGTGCAAGTCACACATTCTTTGATGGGGCCTTTCACTGGCCTCGGTGAAACATACCCAATGAAGCGGCGAACCTCGGGTCTTGACGCTTGCAACGTGGCCAGAATGCATGTCTGCGGCGCGGAGGCTGACTGTGAGTGACCAAGCCATCGGCAGTCCAGGCCGTTCCAGCCCTGTCACGCCTAATGCGACGTCACAACGCGCCGATCCGAACGTGTAGCGGAGGCGCAATGCATATCGGGCACGATGGGCGCGTCAATATCGTGGACGTCAGTAGGAACTGTATATCCCGATATTAATCTGATCGCGGCCTCCGGATAGACTCTGCCGTTTCGTGATAGGCAGGCAGACCGGGCGAGGTTCACGGGGCAGCCTTGTTGGTTTCTAAAGTTCCAAAGGCAGGTTATTCGCGAGAGAGGGGAGGTTGTACACGCTAATGTTACTGCAAGGAAGAACCTTGCTTGTTCCGGCATCCACAGCCTGTGAATTCGGGTCATGTTCTGCCTGCGATGGATTTCCACGCCGCTCCAACTTTACATGCATGTCAGAACTGTCATAACTAGGGGTCGAGTCGTGAGGGGACTAGGTTCGCGGAAGGAATCAACTTTTTGTTCGGTAAACAACTGTACGTGGATCGACTAGTTACCGGAACGGCAGTTTGGTTACGAGAGCGATTTGAGAAGTATCAATTGAGTCCATTTTCCAACTCTCTGGGTACAGAAGGTCTTCGTTTCGTTCCAGTCAGTGCGGTGTGTCTGCTGAATGAGCATCGCCCACCGCCACATGTTTATGGCCACTGGCTTGCTTCTCATCTCCCTTCTCCTCCAGCCCAAAGTCTGTCTCTAGAGTCTTACGCAGCTCAACCTCCTCCTCAAAGAGCGATAATAAGAACGCCAGGCCCGCAAAAACTATAGCGATCTGGAAGACGCGCTGCAGGGCCTGCCGGTAGACAGCACGAATCTCACCCTGCAATACTGGCGGGAACTGTTCCACAAAAGCAGCAGACGCGGCCTGGTATGCGCCGCCCGCCGATATCGTGCGCGCCACGTCCGGGTCGGAGATTGCGCCACCGGCCAGCAGGCCGTCGATGCGGTTGTTGAATATGACGGCCGGGATCGTCACGCCCCAGACGTGGCCAAAGAGGCGGATGAAGTACCAGGCCGCCGTGCAGGCAGCCAGGTCGCGCTCCCGGACAAATGCCTGGAACGCGGGCAGCATGGTCGTGAAGATGACCCCGGCGCCGAAGGAGGCTATGCACTGGAACACGGCCCACTCGGCCACGGTGGTGGTCTCGCGCTGGAGCGTGAAGAGCCCCAGGCCGAGGGCCTGGACGGCAAAGGCGGCGACGTGGAGGGGCTTGTAGCGGCCCCAGCGCGTGAGGACCACGGCGCCGAGCATGGAGCCGGGGATGCCCAGGAGCGAGATGGGCAGCAGGGCCACGCCCGCCCGCCGCGGGGAGTAGAGCTTGACGCTCTGGAAGAAGACGGGCAGGAAGAAGATGCACCAGTACAGCAGGGCCGAGGAGAGGAACGTGGTGGTGGCCAGGATGACCGAGGTGCGGGTCTTGAAGAATCGAGGGGGCATGAGGGGTTCTGCCGAGAGGCCTGTTGCCTGTGCCCACGCGAAGATGAAGAGGCCGAGGAAGCCGAGGAGGAGCGGCACCAGCGTGTGCCATGAGCTCCATAGGTACCTTGTGCCGGCGTAGCTCAGAGCGTAGAGGATGGCAACCGTGCTGGCTACCAGGATGCCGTTCCCAACAAAGTCGATCCGCCTGAGCTTCTGCGAGAACGACATCTCCTTGTCATAGTTGACCCGCAGGAAGAAGAACAACACGGTAACGGCAGCCGCCCCGATTGGAAGATTCAGGTAAAACACCCAGCGCCAGGTCGTCGAGGAGACAATGGCGCCGCCGATGAAGGGCCCCAGGGCAGAGCCGATGCCGAAGACGGACATGAGCATGGCCGAGTAGGTGCCCCGCTGCCGGAGCGGCACCAGGTCGCTGAGGATGATGCTCGCCACCATGATGATGCCGCCCGAGCCGGCGCCCTGGACGGCGCGCCCGGCGATGAGCATGCCGGGCGTCGTGGCGCCGCCGCAGATGCCGCTGCCGAGCACGAACACCGCGATGACGGCGAATGTGACATGGCGTCGGCCGAACACGTTGCAAAACTGGCCAAACAGGGGCTGTAATGCCGTGCTGTGTCGTAGATATAAAGTGTCAGCAACTCGTCTCAGTCACGGGGTACAGGACCAGGGCGAGGCCAGTGACCAAACATACCTGCTGAGGAAGAAGGCGTTGGTGATCCAGATGAAATTGTCCCCAAACCCCAAGTCCGTTAGGATCACGGGAGCGGCGATTGTGATGACGGTGTTCTCCAGTGCTGCCAGCAAGTTTGCGATGCCTAGCCCAACGATAATGGCATAGAGGCGGAAAGTGGGCTTGAAGGCGGCTGCGGGAGGCGCCACACTCTCGAGCTCGTCTGGCGATGGCGACGGCCTTGGCATTTCTGCGCTGGGTGTCGAATCCTTCCCGTGATTTTGTGCAGTAGAGCGACTTGGCTCTGAACTGCCGGCCATTGCTACTGTCCCTTATCTTGTCAAAGGAATTATCGAACCCATCGAAGACTGGTTGAAGGCCTATGGGCAAGGGCAGGACAGTGAATACTCTGTACTTCAGGACAAGAGCAATGGCTGTATGCGACAGGAACGGGCCTCCGAAAGCCAATTTTCGAAGAAGAAATGCGATAAACTCACAGCTCGAGTTGATGCTCCAGTACCTCTCTGCAACGGAGCTAGGCTGCTGGCGAGGAGGGGCTTCCGTGGTACGGTCTCACATGTCACGCGTTCCACACCGACTACTTCTCGACTGAAATTAAAGACGAAAAATGGAAATAGCACAATAGATTGGGAACATTGAATTTGCTGAAGTGATGCCACAGGCAAACCTCGGGATCATGTCTTCCATGCATAGCGCTTACGATCGACAACGGCAGCATGTCACTTTTTCAGGCACCCCTTGCAGTGTCGAAGAGCTACAGGAGCTGACGCCACGATGTGACCTTGGACGGAGGTGACATTGCGCTTACCTGTCAGAACTGTAGGGGTCCCAGGCCGCCGCCGTACCCCAGTGGATGAATATCGTAAAAATCCACTGTCGTATCGTACAAAGCGCATATCCATTTCTATTCAATGACACTAACCAACTTCTTTCCCGATATGCCCTTCGCCGCCAGCACATCCAGTCCCCTGGCAACCCCCTGCAAGCCCCCTTCCAACACCTCGATAGGATGCGCCTTGAGCTTTCCCGAGTCTAGCAGTCCCTGCATCTTCCCCAGGCTCCGCACCGCCAACTCGTGCTTCTCCCCGCTCGCCGGCCGGTCATACCCCTCGTAGCCCAGCTCAATGTCCTCACCGAACGCCTCCGCAGCCAAGACAAATTCGGCCCGTACGGCCCTCCGCTTGGCCAACAGCTCGGCGGGGACCAGCTCGAGCGACACGTAGCGCCCGCCGGGCCGCTGGATCGCCCCGTAACACACGGCGGCGCTCTCGGGGGTGCTGATGCAGTCCAGCACGTACCTGAGCCGCGCGGACGTGTGCGCCTTGATGTCGGCTGTGACGTCTGGGGAAGAGTAGTCAAAGACCGCCGAGGCGCCCCTGCCGCGGACGAGGTCGAAGTTGCGGGGCGAGCACGTCGCGATCGGGTCGTAGCCCGAGAGCTTGAGGAGCTGCACGGCGATGGTGCCTGTCGCCGTGCTGCCGCCGTAGACGAGCACGGGGGTGGGCTTCTCGGAGAGGAGGGGCGATTCCGGCGTGCCTGCGAGGTCGAGCCCGTCTGGTGACCAGAATGCCAGGCTGCAGGTCGACAGGGCGGTCATCAACGTTGCTGCTTGGAGGAAATCCATTCTTCTTTCAAGGTCCCCATTATCGGGGGTGCTTGTTGGTATGCGCAGCAGCAGGTCGGCACGCGCGCGGACGTACTCGGCAAAGGCCCCACTCGCCAGCCTGTGTGACGGCGAGAAACCAAAGGCTGCACCGCAGACTTGGCTGCCGAGCGGCCAGAGGGCCGGGTCGACATCGTCGGCAAGCTGGACCACAGTGCCCGAAAAGTCGGAGCCAGAGTAGGCTCCCGGAACTGGGAAGCCGGTCGTAATCTTGTGGTCGGAAGGATTCAGCGCCACTGCATGTGTCTTCACAAGCACGTAACCTGGGAGAAGTGGCGGAATAGCGGCATCGTTGACGACACGCAGCCGGCCATCTTCGCCTTGCTGGACGGCGCGTTGTGAAGGTGGAATATAAATCGACACCATGTTGGTCTTGAGATTTCGAGGCAAGATCTCTGACTGGGGTCAATGAATACCGCATGCGAACTTGCTATGATGATTTCCCCTTCACATATCTCGCCTGTGGTCTTCGAAAAGAGCCATATTACTCGATATCCGCCGTCCGTTTCTCTACCCTAGGTATGCAATTAAAGGGTCGACGATCTGCTGTCCACATTTGGGAATAATATACAACGGCCATCAAATACTTGTTGCAAATGATTTGGCCCCCAAAATAGAAGCGGAATAACTTTTTCTATCCGCTAAAGATCACACTACGGTGCAATCGCGACGATACTACCGTAGCATTTTGATAGTCGCAGTGAGCGTTTCGTAAACCTAGGTAGACCTGCATGTGGGGGGCGCAGTTGAATCCTTCGGTCCTCACCCAACCTCCAATAGAAATTTGGCCGTATGCACATCAAGGGTCAACAGGTCCGTCAGCAAAACTAACCACGACATTACGAGGCTACGATCAGCGCCAATACTTGGGGGCCAAGGGTAAGGCTAATTAATGTGACCGTGCAGCTGACCACGACCATACCGGGCTTCAGACCACGTCCTTGCCAACAATACAATGTCCTTATCTCTACTAGCCGTTTGTGATCCTTCGAGTCATCGTGTGCTGCAAGTGCCACGAGGTGGCTATATGCAATAATAACGATATTATTGTTGTGGAGTTCGCAGCCAGTTAGGCAGAGTTTGGTAGATCGGGGCTTGCAACCCCGCGGTGGACGGTTGTCCTCCCTGTCAGCCAGCGTCTCCCAATCTTCGCTACCACCCTGTCTACCTAGCGGGCTGGCGTGATTATGCAGGCGGTGAGTAGATATAAGCTGGTGTTCAGAAGGATAACCAAGCCTAATACAAACTCGTACCTCCACTTTCAGCACTGCCAAGGTGCAGAGGAAGACACCCGCCGCCGCACGCTTGAAGCTGTGCACGATAGAGAGGCAAGATGGCGTTCAAGATATACAACAACTCCACCCAGTTTGCCCAGTTCATCGTCCTCATCGTATTCACCCCCCTCGGTGTTGCAGTGACGGTACTTCGCTTCGTCGCTACCCGCCATGGGGCGCGCAAGCCGGGGCTCGAAGACTGGATGGCCGCCCTGGCCACTGTGTTTTTCGTACTGGTGAACCTCGCGGGTTTGTTGGGTGAGTTCAAGGCCTATCTGATGACTTTAGGGGTGAACTGCAACTGAATGATGGTTACTTTCCTAAATAGCTATCAGCATTCTCAATGGACGCACAATTGAGCAGGAAATCGCTGAGAGCCCAGCGGATTATCGTCAAATGCGTGTAGTATGTGTCTCTCAATCATCGTCACAACCCACAATGTCATCTTTGGGCAGGTCGCCCAGGGGCGCGCACTAACTATCTGCCCTTCCGCTCTGATGGTATAATCACTGACATGCGACGACAGTGGGACATGACTGGCGTCTACCTCTACCTCGGACACATCCTCACCGTGAAGCTGAGCGTCCTCGCGCTGTTCTACCGGATCTTCGGCATCAACCGCACCTACCGGATCTGGATCTACATCATCGGGGGGTTCCAGACGATGCTATGCATCATCTTCTGCGTCTTCCAGGGGCTGCAGTGCAGGCCCTTTGAGCGGTACTTTGACAAGTCGATACCCGGCACCTGCAGGGATGACGGCGTGGTGATTGTCGGCGGGGAGACGCCCAACTCGTTTGTCGACTTTGCCATGGTCGCCCTCGCGATGGTCATGATCCGCCCCCGCCAGCTGCCGCGGGCCACGAAATGGAGGCTCAGGGTCTTGTTTGGCTTTGGTATCATGTGAGTCTACTCGTTCTGACTCACCTTGCCCGCAACTCCATATTGCCATGATACTGATCTTGATGTTTTCTCCAGTGCTGGAACATTGGGGTTCGTCAAAATTGCCGTGACCTTCTCCCTCAGTGAAATTTGTGAGTACCATTCCGCGGCCCCCAACACCTCTCACGACAAGTGCTCTGACGAAGCATTTCCTCTGTTTCCGAAGATGCCTTCAGCATGGTCTCTCTTTGGACATGTGTCCAGATGTTCGTCTCCCTGCTCTGCTGCTGCCTGCCGGTCTTCCAGCCGCTTCTCACCGGTTCAACCTTCTGGACCCGGCTCTCGTCGCGGCTCAGCAGCTTTACACCGCTCGGCTGGGTGTCCCGCATCCGAAGCACGGGTGCTTCGACAGATAATAATTCTGGCAAGAGTGCGGACCTCACTACATCCACTCAGCAGCGATGGAGCTTCAACGACCTGGAGCAGAATTCTGGCAAGCAGGCGGACCTCACCACGTCAACGCAGCAGCGATGGAGCTTCGACGACCTGGAGCAACCGAGCTCGAGTTCGGAAAATCTCCCTTGGCCCCAGGCAACATATCAGGGCCCGGCATACTCCATGAACGACCTTCCAATCCAGGGAGTGTCACATCCAGAGATGACTGGCATACATGTGCAGAGGGAATTCGGGTTGATCCGGTCGGAAGCTTTATGATAATCCATGTTAGGCTTCAGGTTACAGTGAGAAAATGCTTCGAACAATGAAAAGCGTACGGAAGGATGTAATCATAAAATACATGAGCCTGTCCACCCCACTACCCTCTCCATGTAGACTGGTCTCGTTTTTAATCTGTACACATATGCTTCTCAAGAGCAGTATGCATCCAGTCCCTTCACACAGTGATAAACGCTTAAACACGTAAAGATAATAAAGTGATGTCATATATGATTAAATACTGAGAATAGACTAAACACATTTCTATGGACGGAAAAAGAATCAATTGGAAAACGCATTCCAGCTTCCAATGATTTCACCCATGCGACAGTCGTTGGTGGTGCATTGAATTGGTATTAGCCAATATAACCACACAGACGCCATTTGTAAATATAAATAGTCCACAGGGAATTGGTGTGTAAAAGAGAGCTCCCTTAAAAGGTGACTTGTGACGAGAATAGGAGAGCATGTTTTCTTTTCCCCATTGGGTTGAGATGAGTCTACATCTCCGACTAAGTACGACTTATGAGACTGGTGTAATCATTCATCATGCTCCATAAAACAACAATTGACCGTATGGTTCCCGGGCTTCTGACCGTCCCACAGGGACATGCTGATCCAGTAGCCAACGTCAGAGCCTCCACCCTCATCAGTTCCCAATTCTGGCTCTGGCTCCCGGCCACGAGCAGGCCGCAAAAGACGGAGCCTCGGGTAGTAGGAGAACTTGCTCGGCATTTCCGGCCCCCAGTTCGGAAGGCCCATGCTGCTGCCTTTCATGTGAGCTTCATGGTGATACTGCTCGAACGGCGTCGAGGGGAGCGCCAGCTCGAGGTCGCAGGACCGCTCCATCTGCCCGAGCTCGAAGGCCATGGCCTCCCACAGGCTCGCAAGGTGCTTTGTGCAATTGTAATGGAGGATGCCTCCTTTGTATGGACAGCGGTCCAGAAGACACGTGCGGGGCCAAAATCCGACGTATAACTTCTGCAGGCTCGGCAAGAGGCGGGGGATACTCGACACCGTGCGACTCAGCATTGGTATCTCAGACCTTTCCCCCGGTGGCAAGGCTAAGTAGTCCTTGTAACTTATGGACAGATCATCCATGACGCACTCCGCGGAGGTGATATAAGAGAGGATAGATGCCGGGATCTGGGGTACAAAATGTCCGAGCATGCTCATGCTGGTGGTACGGACGTGGAAGGTGTTGCTGCCGTAGAGGATTGTGATGCCCTCGTCATACCTAGCGAGGTCAGTGCCAGCGCAAACCAAGCCACCGCAGAGCCTCGAAGGCATCATACAAGTAGCGATTGATGTGTACTCACGCCCGCCGGCAAGTAAGAAGCCAGCCAACGGCCCCAATGGCGAGCTCAGGTGGACTCCCGCATGAACACCCGCGCTTTTGCAGGCGCGGCACCAGCATGCCCAGGCAGCTGTCTTCGGCCGGCGACTCGTCGGGGCGTCGGCTGCAGACGCGGCCGCACCATTTCGTCCGGGGCTCAGCCGGAAGTGTCGGCTCCCTCTTCTCATTCCTTTTCGTTCTGAACAGCGTTCCGAGCCGCTGCCTCGCAGTGCCCAGAGCGCCGCGCGATATCTGCGGTACGAAGGCCGGACCCTCCTTGTGCGATCGTGGCGTCTCTGAATTGCACCGCTGAATGTGCATAGTCCTCCCCCCAAAGGCGGCAGTGAGGATGGACATGCGCACTTCGGGCGGCAGAGCCGTGAAGAAGGCGCTGTTAGCTGTCGCTCGGTCACTCATATCAGGCAAACTATGTCTTCTAGCGCGAGAGCACGATTCCTCCGGATCTCGCGGTGCAGACGCAAGATATAGTGCGGCGTGGAGATGCAGTGGAACGACTTCTTATTACCGAGGAAGCCTTCAAAGTAACATGCCAAGGCTTTCTGACAAAGCCTTTGGGGGCCAAACCAGCAGACTCTGTGACTGATACTTTGACTGCGCCGCTCAGTGTTACTTTTCAACAGCCTGATTGTGGACGTCATGACAATCTATTGGTTGGAGCAAACAATGCAGGTGCTGGCAGAAGCATAACATTCAGGCATTGTTTCAGTGAGACGGGAAATTGGTTTGCACGTGCGAATGAAGGGAAGATTGGACATGTTTCCAGCAGTGGTAGGCCTCCTGCATTAGCCTCAACAGGAACGATTACTTCTTGTAGGAAGCCCTCCGCCCCGGGAAAATTGGTCCAAGCAAGATTTCGTGCTCAGTTACAAACAGCTTTGTAACTTACCAAATGCAGACTGGAATCGCACACTGGCAAATCCTGTCAATCTTCTTCTCATTGGGGTCAATTCTGGCAACATACATGGTACTATCCTCCTGTCTTCAGCCCATTACTTTCGTTTTGGTCCTTGACAACAGAAATTCAATTTACTGACGCAATTCGCCCTCCAGTTTTAGACCATCATGGCTACCGACATGAAGCAAGAAAACACCGAATTCGAGACGATGACAGACGCGTCAACCACAACCTTCCGGGAATACACGCCTCCGACCACCATCGAAGCTCCAGATTCCCTCTGGAGCGGCCGCGGTGCTGTCCCCTCGCCCGAGAACACTTTTCAAATCATCGAGAAGCAGAGTGGCAAAGCCATCACACTCGAAGGAGACCAGCCCAAGCTCCAGAGCCTCCATGATACCAGTCGTCCGGATTCCCACTGGCTCTGTGTGAAGCAGGATGGCTACTTCGGCTTCCAGAACCCCCAGACCGGGAGGTACCTTGGTCACGATGGCAAGACCGGCATCCGTACGTGGGTGTTTCACCTCAAGTACTGGGAGCTATGGACGCCGAGGCAGCATCCCGAGGGAGGCTACGAGCTCTTGTCACCGTACTATTCTCATACCCTGATGGTCTTGTGTGTTGATGAGGATGGGAGCACCTTGGTCAGGCGACGGCATGGAACCACGTTGTGGGAGTTTGTCAGAGTCTAGGGGCTGGGTCTAAGGGCTGTGTCTAATTATACCTAGTGCAGAACGGCACGCAGTAAGGCCATGCCGAGGAGCGGGGTCTGGTTTGAAGCAAATGCCACTCTACCAGGCGTCGCGGTTGGTAGCCAATAAATTCGACCAAGGTATCGTGGTTTGAAAGTAAGACTCGCGGGTTTCTTCAAGCAGGCTGGGACTACGGTCCCTTGAGGTGATGTTTACTTAAGCATTTTTGTGGGGAAACGAGCTGTAATTTAGTAAGGTCAAAGGGGCCTAGTCAAGTCCACGACATTTTCCCAACAGTCAATAGCCTCCTTTATCCCTTCAACACAACTTGGCCCCGAACATGCTCCGGTCAAGAACGTCAGCAGCGCTTTACCATTCGAAGTGTTACCACCAAATTGTCGTCAGTGTCGGAATTTGCCAGTCGGGAAATATTACGACCAGACTTCTCCAAGCCCATGCAGCCGCACGGCGCACGACCAATAAATATTGTTCACGTCTCAGTTTCTCAACAGTGTCACCGAACTCGTCAATCGAGTATCGTTGGATCCATGGGGTAGAGCGCCTGGAGTTGTACGAGCCCGGCGGGTACCACCCTGTGGTGGTCAACGACCTACTGCACAACCGTTATCGAATAGTGGATAAGCTGGGGTTTGGTGGGTATTCAACTATCTGGCTTGCTCGAGACGAGACACACAATCGCTATGTCGCCGTCAAGATTGGTATATCGAGCCCTTCACTTCCTCGAGGAGAGTTGGAGGTCCTCAAGGCGCTAAGTGGCTCAGGGCCAAGCTCACAAGCCGCCGCAGTGCCTACAATTCTCGATGCATTCGATGTTCGGGGACCCAACGGAACACACCCATGCTACACGGTGACGCCCGCTCAAGGAAGTCTGAAGGAAGCATCATTCAGTCGTCTCTTTCCCGTTCAAGTCGCGCGCGCTTTGGCTGCGAAACTAGCCACTGCGGTTGCGTTCGTCCACTCACGGGGCTTTGTGCACGGAGGTTTGTCTTACTACATGCCCCAAGTGATGACTGTGCCCAAGGCTAACGGACCAATACAGATATCCATCTCCGGAACGTGTTGGTTAAGCTTCCATCAACATTCGACGAACTTTCAATCCTGGACTTCGGGAAGAAATTTGACGAGCCTGAGACAGTGCCCATTTCCCGGGTAGATGACAAGCCCCTGACTCCAAACATCCCGTCGCATGCTGTAGTGCCTCTTTATCTCGGCGAAAAGGCTCAAGAATTTACCTTATCTGATGCGCACGGCCTGATTCTCAGCGACTTTGGCGAGGCATTTTCGCCAGCTACGGAGCAGCGCCTTGGGAAGGACTGCAACACCCCCCAGGCCAAGAAAGCACCTGAGACTCTCTTCGAACCGAACAACTATATATCGTACCCTTCGGACATATGGAGCCTTGGAACTGCCATCTGGGAGATATTAGGGATGAAATTCATCTTCAGCGAGTCAGAAACACAGGACGAGATCGTGGCTCAGCAGATTGATGTCTTGGGTCTATCAACCTTCCCTGAGAGCTGGAGACAACAATGGGAACGACTTGACGGGGAGGACAAGCCGGATAGTAACATCACGATACCCCGTCGGCCAACCGGTGAGCGGGAGACCTGGCCCAATCTCGAGGACGCCTTCGAGGAATTTGTGCAGAAGTACAGGAGGAAACGAGAGGCAGCTGGGACTTTTGAGGAGCAAGAGACGCTTGTCATTCTCGAATTGATGCGCGGCATGCTCAGGTTCCGGCCTGAGGAACGTCTGACGATAGACGAGGTGCTCAAGTCCGAGTGGATGGTCAAGTGGGCGTTGCCTCAGCTCGAGTAAGGCCGGCATGAATGTAGTCACGGGTCTCGTAATACAAGCATCTCCAACAAAGGAAACAGGACTATGACGGTGTCCACAAAGCCTCTGAAGCTCTTGACAAACGTCCGAGACTGCTCAAAAGTGCCTGATGTAGTATTTCAGGCCACGTTCAAAATGTCTTCTCATATATACTCTCCGGTATGTCTTGCGCGGGTATAATCAACGTCACCTACAGCGAGGACCGCGATTTCCTCGTGTTCCTCTCGATGCTCAGAATCATCGCAACATGATGGCTCAGCGCCACCAGCTCGCCGTCCACATCCTTCACCGAGACATCAAGATCGAACTTGCCGTCCTTGATCTGCTTCGACGTCACGCGCACGGCCAGCCACTCGACCCCTTCCTCCGGCAGCGCCTTCTTCACCTCGAGATTCATGACCACCGTCGGGAACCACATGCCGGCGCGGTTCTCGTCCTTGGCCTTGAGGTCCCTCCCCTCGGGTGTGTCACCGGCCGCGTCGCCCTTCCGCGACGCCTGCAGCAGCTCTCGCAGCTCCGGCGCGGCCAGGAACTCGTGCAGGTTGTACTGGGATCGGTCCAAGTTAGCCGACAGGCCCGCAGAAATGATGAAGTCTACACGGCATGATGCATGCAGCTTCGAATCAAGAAGCACTGTAGCGAAAGGCCATGCACTCACCGGGTACGAGTCCACAAGATACGCCAGCGCCCCCTGCGCGATACGCTCCCCGCTCGACAGGCGCACCCACATATCCAGCACGCCCGGCGTCAGCGGCCCCTCGCGCGGGACATAAAACTCCCAGTTCTGCAGCGAGCGCGCGGCGGCGCGCATCGCTGCGGGCGGGTCAGACTCCTCCCACTTTCCACCATCGCCACCACCCTTACCGCCCGCCCCGCCGAGGGCCCCAAAGTCCGGCACGGGCGGCAGCTCCGCGGCGGCCGTCGCCTCGAAGCCCGTCGGCAGCGAGATGCCCGAAAAGGTGCGCAGGTTGGTGTGCGTGCTGTAGGCGAGGATGACGCGGCGCGACTTCGCACTACTACTGCTTCCGGCCGCGGCGGTGGTGGTGGTGGTGGTGATCCAGGGGGCGTGGTCGACGAGCCCGCCCTGCCAGAGCGTCAGGTGCAGCGTCGACAGCTGGCCGGCGATCTTGACGTCCTCGACTTTCACGACCGCGGGCCCGGGCTGCGTCCGGCTCGGGTACTCGAAGTGCGCGGTCAGCGTGTCGGGCTGGTCGCGCGGGGCGAGGTGCGCGCGGGCGGCGGCGAGCATGCATGAGGCTGTGTAGCCGCCGTTGGGGACTAGGAAGGCGGTATCAGTTTGGATATTCTCTTTCATATCGTGGTGAGGAGTGTGGGTTGTGCGTTTTACCGTTGCCGACGCAGAATGCATCGTCGAGGTTGACCCTGTACGTGTGCGAGTCGAGTCTCTCGACCTGTGTGGCGGCTGCGAACGAGACGGGGCCCGCCTTTGCTTTCTCCGAGACCATGGTGAGATGATCAACTGAATAGAAATATTCAGTAGGTTGGTTGAAGAGTAATGTTTTGTTTAAAATGTAATTCCAATCTAAATTCTTGAACGAAAACAAATGAGAGATAGATGCGTACTGATGGGAGGCAAAAGTGAAGATGCAAGTGGTATTGTTGTTCATCACTCCATGGGGGCTCTGTGACACCAACCGCGGAAGGGAGTCTTGGCGGAGGCAGCGACACCAACCAGTTTCGGACATGCATGCAACGTGAGCAACGGTTGATGTTGTAGCATGCCTAGGTACATGGGACACGTTGGTGATTAGTGCAATTCGTGGTCTTCGACATGTGATGTATGCGACATGCAATTAACCGTAGTATATCATTTATCCAAAGTAGTGCAGCCAACGATGATCGCAACTTCAATGCATTGGACGATTTTCTAGGTGACACTCCATCAGCATCTGTCAGATTCTATACCATTATTCTGGTGAGATCCTTATAATATATAGTTAATTCTAATGGTTAATATAATGATTACTTAATTACTCTCTCTTTTAAGGCTAATTAGTAAAGAGGGTTGATTTTAATTTATAAATATTAATACCTAAGGTATTTATTATAATTCTTTTTATAAATTTATAATAAATTGCTATTCCTTAATAAATTTATTATAAATTTATTATAAATTTATTATAAGATTATTTAATATAATATATTTATTATATATTAGATTTAATATACCCCTTTAGGTAAGTAGGTATTAAGAGTTTGCTTCTTTACTTATCTTTTATTATTAATTGCTATTAAATTATTAAATCTTTTATTAAAGTTCCCTTATATAAATTATTTTTAATATCCTATATTTTAAGCTATTAAAGGAAACCTCTTTATTTTTTAATTGATAATGCTTTTATTAATCTATTTATAGTTATTTATATAAATAATATATATTTTATTATGATTTTCTTATTTTAAACCTTTTATTATAGTTAATAATTATAAATATCTATATATTATAGTTTTATTTTAAATATAGTGATCTTAAAGTTTATTAACTTAATTATTTAAATATTATTATATTTAATTTTAATAGTTTTATTATTTAATTTTATAGATAGCTTAATAAGGAGCCGGCTAATAAATAATATTTTTTTTATTATTTATATTAAGGTAAATAATTTAGCTTTTATAATAAAGGTAGTAATTATATTTTATTTATTTACTTTTTAATTAATAAGTTTATTAAAAAGTTTTATAATAAATATTTATAAATTTTTTTAATTAAGGGTATTATTAATATATAAAATATTATTTATAATAATAAATCCTTTTAAATTTTAAAAATATAAGGTTAGATATTTTATATTAAGGAGATATAAGAATATTTAGTTAATAATATTATAATATTTTTAATTTAGGTTAGTTAAGAATCTTATAAGCTTTAATATAATAAATATAATATTTATTTAAATAGAGATTATAATAAATAAGAATAAATTAATTTTTTTTTAATAGGAATAGATTTTATAATTTAAGGTAATAATAATTTATAATAATAATTTTTTAAGAATTATAGGAATTTTATAAGAAATATTTATTTTATTAATTAATTTAATAATTTTCTTAATATATATAGTTTAGATTAATTAAATCTAATAACTTTTATAATTTTAAATAATTTTTATTTTAAGGAATTATTAAATAAGGTTTTTTCTATTAATTTTATATTTTTCTTAAAGCTATTTTATAAATTTATTTATTTATTTTTAGTAATTCTTTTAATATATAATAATAATATTATTTATATAAAAGAAGATAATTATATTATTTTTAATATAATAATATAATTTATATAATATTTATTTATATTTATATTTATTTAAGGTTTTTATAAATTCCCTTTATTATAATAATAATAAAATATAAAGGTTATATAATGCTTTATTAAATAAAAGAATAATTCCTTTTTATTAATATTTATATAATATATATATAAATATATCTTAATTAATTAAAATATATATAAAGGTGTTTATAATATTATATTAAATAAATTTAAAGTTGAATTTTATAATTATTACTATTAGCTTATAGAAAGATTATTTAATTAATATAGCTATATATATTTTTTATATTTAGCCCTTAATTTATTAATCTCCTTAAACTATAAATTAAGCCTTATATTTTTAAAAGATTTTATATTTATTAAATTTATATATATATATTTATATATAATTTAGGATTTACTTTTTTATTATTTAAGGATCTTTTCTCTAAATCTTTATTTATAATTATATCTTAATATAACTTTATAAATAATTAACTTCTATTTATTTAAATAAATATTTAAATAAATAGTTCTTAAGATTTTTATATTATTTTAATAATTTAAGGAGGCTATTTCTTTTTAGCTTCACCCCTTAATATAAGTATCTCTTAATTTATATCTTATTTAATATCTTTTTATTTAATTTAGCTATAAAAATAACCTTTATCTTAGCTATAAATATAAATTATTATAATATATTTATAATAAACTTATTATTTAATAATATATTTTTATCTTATAATATTTAAATAATATAAATTAATAGTATAAATAAGGGCATTCTTAGTAATATAAGGAGTAAGCTAAATTTTATATTTATATAAAGATTGTTTTATTAATTTGCTATAAATTGCCTTTCTTAGGCATCTTTTATAATTCTATCCTAAGTCTCTTCTTTATCGCTTTTATTATCCGTTATAAACCAGCCTTCTTCTAAGGCCTCTTTTAAGAAGTTATCTTTATATATATCTTTTCCTTCTAGATTTAATATTTTATTAGCTTTTAAAAGGATATATTCTTTAATCCACTCTATTAATACTTTAATATTTATAATAAGAAGTTTATTTTTAAAATCTTCCTATTTATTATTAAAAACTTTATATTTATTAAAAATTATATCCCTTATTTTAATTATCTTTCTAATAACAAAAATCTATATTTAATAAATATTTAATAAATAATATTTAAATAAATATTTAATTTATATTTTTAGCTTTAAATATTAATATTATTTTTTCTTAAGTTAAGCATTAAAGGTTATTATATATACTTTATATTTAAAGATATATAAATATATTTAATTTAATTTTAAATTAAGATATAAGATATTTATTTATTTTATAATTACTTTATAAAATTAATAATATAATATTTATTATTCTTAGCTATAAGTTAATATTTAATTATTAAGATATATTATTATATATTTAATTTTTAATTAAAAAGAATATAAAAATTTTAAGCTTATTTATATTATTTATATTTTCTCTTTAATTATACCTTTTAAGCATTTAACTTTATTATTTTATACTTATATATTTAAAATTAAAGGCTTAATCTTAATAAATTTTATTTTAAGAAAATCTTTTATAGCTTATTTATAATTAAAAATTTCTTTATTATATTTAATCATTTTAATTTTTATATAATATTAAATTTCTATTATCTTATAAAAAAACTTAAATATCTTAAGTAATATATTATTATCTTAATTAATAAGGTAGTAATCTTATATAAGTCTAAATATTCTATATATAAATAATAGCTATAATATATAACTATAAATTCCTTCTTTATAATTATAAAAGTTAATTATAATTCTTTCGCTTATTTATTTATAAATCTTCCTTAGCTTTTAATAAATTTATTATATAATTTTAATAAAAGTATATACTTTATATTCCACGGTAGTTAATTTATAAATTTGCATCCCTTAAAATAAATTTATAAGGTATTTTAGTACTTTTAATTTTAGGTAATTTATTCTTTTATACTAAAGGATGGCTTTACTTATAAATAACTTCTTTTTAATAAGGGTTATATATTTCTTTTTTTATATATTAAATAAACTTTAAATAACATTTAGTTAATATTTAATGATATATTAGCTATAAATATCCTTTAATAAATAGAAAATTATATTATTATATTATCTAAAAGTAATTAAGTTGCATTTATTATTTTAAAAAATACCCTTTCTTTATAATTATCTTAATAAAATAAGGGTCATTAGGATTTATAAGTAAAAGGTAATGTTTTTTAAATATAAAATAATATTATTAATTTATATTAATATTATTTTATATATAGTAATAAGTAGTCATTTATCTTTTAAAAAGATATAATTATTATAAGTTACTAGCTATAAATTTATTAGTTATTTATTAATATTTATAATTAAAATTATATTTACTAGGTTTAGGATGATTAAATATTTTAAAGAGTATTCTTTTATATTTATTATAAAAGCTCTCTTAGCCTCTATATTAGCTATTAAGTATCTTAATAATTAATTATTAACTTCTTATATTAATTCTTCCTTTATAAGTTATAATATTTTAAAGTTTAATTTTAATTTAAGGCTTTTAATAATCTAGATTTATAATTAAAAATCAGCATTATTTTTAATAACATTTTCTACCTTCTCCTTAATCTCCTAAAATAACTTCTATTAATTAAAGGCTTTCTTTAAAAAGATATAATAGCAATTTATAAAGATATAAGGTTTTAAGTATACTAGATAGCTTTTATAACTAGATAGTTTTTATTTATAATTAACTTAATTCCTACGCTTTCTATTATATAATATTATTAAATTTCTTTATAATAGCTTTAATTCTTTAACAACTTAAGTATCTTTAGTTTTATCATTATAGCCTTAATTATTATTATAAGTAGTTACGAATACACCTTTTTTAATTCTTCCTTTAATAAGGCTAAGGCTTACTAACTCTTAATAAAAGTCTTATTTAATCTTATAATATTTAAGGTTTTTATTTATAAATTCTCGCTTTTAGTTTTACTTATATAAAGTTACTTAAATAAGTATTATCCTTTAAGTTACTTAAATAAAATCTTTAAATTAAATTATTATATAAAATATTTAAAATAAATCCTTCTAAATTCTCTTTAATATAAATCTCTCTTATATATTAATCTATCTATATACTTTTTTAATAATTTAAAGTAATTAAATAATCCTTTTATATTTTTAATAAAGTTAAAGCATTTCATTATAAATATTTTATTTATATTATTTTTAAAGGTTTTTATATTACTTTTATAATAATTTTTTCGCTTAATAATATACCGTTTTATATTTTAAGGTTATAATTTAGAATATTTATTTAATAAGTTTTTTTATTAATAAATTCTCCTTATTATATATTATAAATAATTATTTATATTAAATTAAGTTTAAGTTAAATGCTTTAAAACTATTCTTAGTAAGGTTAATTATTATCTATTAACTGTTTACCTTATCTTAAATAATATTATTATCTTCTTCTTCATTATTCATAGTCTAGGATCTTATATAATACTAAGTATACGGCTTTTTAATATATTTCTTCTATTAAATATCCAGTATTTCTAGCTTAAAAAAAAAGGTTATCTTTTATTAATATATTATTTAAGTTTTAATAATTTAATTTAAATTTAAAACTTATAATCTTAATTACTTTAATTACTTACCTTTATTAAGGCAGCATTAAAGGTTTTCTTATTAAAGTAATTAATTATATTAATTAATTTAAAGTAATAAAATTCTTAATTATTAAATTTTATATTATTATTCTAATAAGATCTTTATAATATATAATTAATTCTAATAATTAATATAATAATTACTTAATTACTTTCTCTTTTAAAGCTAGCTAATAAAAAGGGCTAGTTTTAATTTATAAATATTAATACCTAAGGTATTTATTATAATTCTTTCTATAAATTTATAATAAATTACTATTCTTTAATAAATTCATTATAAATTCATTATAAATTTATTATAAGATTATCTAATATAATATATTTATTATATATTAGATTTAATAGTATTATAAATTATTATATATTAAGGGGTTTATTAGTACGTTATTGCAATGCTTTATTTTATTTAAATAGGTGTATCCCTGCTTTATTATTTATAGTTTAAAATAATTAAATAAGTTGCTTTATTTAATACGCTTTATTTAAAATTATAATAATTATAAGCTTAACTTTATTTAATCCCTTTATTTTATATATATTTTAAGCACTTTGTATTATTTAAATATATTTATTTTATATAATTATTATATCTTTAATTAACTTAAATAATATTATTTTAATTAATATTATATTTTTTTATAATTATAAAAGCTACTTAAATTAATTTCTTTAACTTAAATTTTATTATATATTTTATAATATTTAAAATTAAATTAACTTAAAAGCTTAAGATTATTTTAATATCTTTATTAAACTTTTTAAATATTTTATATTTAATACTTTATTTAATTAATATAAAATTAAGTTAAAAACTTAATATATTTAAAAGCTTAAGAAATAAAATAAGCTTTTATTTATAAATTAATTAAAATAACTTTAATAATTATTTCTTATAAATATTAAAAAAGCTTAAAAAGAATTTAATAAATAGCTATAAAAATAAAATATAAGCTTTATAATTATTAATATAATCTTTAATTAATATTAATAAATTTAAAATTAAATAAATTATATAATTAATAATAATTTATTTAGTTTTATATAAATTAAAATTATTATTTTTAAAAATATTATATTTTAAAAGATAATTTAAATATTAAAGGATTACTTAATATCCTTTTACTTAAATACTTAAATAATTATTATAAAAGATTATTAAATAGTTTTTATTAAAGTTAAAATAAAGAAAATAAACTTATTTAAATAATATATTTAATAATATTATATATTTCTTTATATATAAATATATAACTTTAAAGAAATTAATAAAATATTTATAGCTAAGGATTTTCTTAATATTATAAATATTTATTTAGCTTTTAATTAAGCTTTTTAAGCTTTTTAAGATTTTATATATAATAATAAGCTTAAAAGATTAATATTTATATTTAAAAAGCTTAATATTTAATTTATTATAATAAGATATAAAAGTAATAATTAAGTAATAAAAAGACTTATTATATTTATTATACTTTATAAATAGCTTAATTTAAATTAAAAAACTTAATTAAATAAATTTAAAAAAGCTATAAAGTTTTATAAATATTTTTATTATAATAAAAAAGAATTAAGTATTTATAATATTTAATTAAATATATAAATCTTAAATAAGTTACCTTAAGGTATTTAAAGAAAGTAAAAAAGCTTAGTAATAATATTTTTATATTAATATAATTAAATATAATAAAAAAATATTTAAAGCTTTTTAAATAAAATAACTTTTATTAATAGCTAATTAAAAAAAGATAATATAAAAATAAAATAAATATTAATTTTAAAAAGATTTTTAAATTAAGAAAAACCTTTTTTTTTAAAAAGCTTATTATTTTTTTTTTAAAAAAAAAAATATTTAAATCTTTTAAAGTTTACTTTATAATATAAAACTTTTTTTATTAACTTTTAAAAAATATATTATTTAATAATTATAAAGCTTTTTATTTAATAAATATATTAAACCTTTTTAAGCTTAATATTTATTAAAAAGTTAAATATAATAAAATTATTAAAATAAAAATAACTTCTTTTTTTATTTTAAAATAAAATATATAAATTCTTTAAAATACTTTAAATAATAAATATAATTTAAATATTAAGGATTTTATATTTAAAAACATTTTAATAATAAAATTCTTTTATATAAATATTATCTTAAAAGCTTAATTAAATAAAATAAATATTTAATTTTTTAAGCTTAATTATATATTTTATTTTAATATTTTAAAATTAAGTATTATAATAAAGTAATTAAAGTATTATTATAATTTAGTTTTTCTTAAATATAAGCTTATTTTTATTTATTTAAATAACTTTATAATAATTAATTTAAATAATATAAGAATTATAATTTTTATCTTATTTATTTTTAAATAAAAATAATCTTTATAATTATTATTTATTAAAAAAAACTTAAAATATCTTTAATATTTTTAAATAAAATATTTAAGTTTAAGTACTTTAAAAGTATTAATATAAGTTATAAAGAAAATAAAAATTAATAATATATTATATATTAAATATAAGCATTATACTTTAATATATATAAAGAATATTATATTAAAATAAGTATTAAAAGATTATATAAAGCACTTTTATTAATATATAAGTTAAGATTTATTTAATTTCTTATATAATTTAAATAATTTAAGTTAATTATTAATAATTAAAAATAAATTCTTTAAAATATTTTATACTTAATTATTTATATTAAAAGTAAAAAAGATTATTCTTTTTATAATTTAAAATTTTATAAATATAATATAAATATATTATATATTTTTAATTTATAAAATTTTTAAAAATAATAATACCTTAATTATTTTTATATATAATATTATTAGTTATAAAGTATAATATATATATAAAGAAATTAAAATTAAGCTTATATTTATAAATATTTATAAGTTAAATAAAAGAAGTAAATATATAAAATAAAAACTTATTATTAAAGCTATAAAAATATATATTATAATATATTTTCTTAAATATTTTTAGCTTTAAGTATATATAATAATAAAATATTTATTTAATAAATTATTATATTAAGAAGATTAAAATAATTATTAAATTATATTTTAAAAGCTTAATTTACTTAATATTTTTATTAATATACCTTTTAAAAGATTTATAAGCTTATAATTAATTTATACTTTAATTAATTAAATATCTTTATTTATAATTATTAAATATATTTTCTTTATAAAAATAAAGAAGTTAAATAATATAAATAAGCTTTTAAAAATAAATTATATACTTATATTAAGTATCTTATTAAATATAAAATATTAAATATCTTTTATATTTAAGTTCTTATATTTAATAAAATAATAATAATTTAAAATATTACTTTTAATAAGCAAATCTTTTATATATTTAAAAATAAAAGAAATAAATTAAATAAATAAAAATATATAGAAATACTCCTTAATATTATAAATTAAGAAATATTAAAAATACTTTTAATATATTAAATACTTAGAATTTTAAATAATATAAATAAATAGCTTATTAAAAATATTTAATTTATTTTAAAACTTTTAAATATATAATTTAAAGACTTAAAAATAATAAAAGAAAATTTAATAAATTTATAAAGCTTATAATAAATACTTAAATTAATATAAAAAATATATAAAGATATTAAGCTACTTAAAATAATTTAAGAAATTATTCTTTTAAAGCTAAGCCTTACTTTTTATATTAAAAAAAAAAAAAAAAGGAATATAAAAGATTATTATAGCTAAAGCCTTAAAAATAAATATAAGAAATTTCTTATTAATTAAGGAATTAATTAATAATATTATTATAATATATATAAACTTATTATTATAAATAACTTAAGCTATTATTAAATATTTTTAATAAATATTATAATAATTAATATTAAAAATAAATTAATATTAATAAAATCTTTTATTAAAATATAATGCTATTTTTATTATAATACTTTATAAATATAACTTAATTAAAATCTTAAAAGCTTATAAATAATTACTTTTTTTTTAATATCTTTATATTTAATTAGCTAAAGGCTATAAATAAAAGCGATTAAATATATAAAATATTATATATAATAATTTATATTATTATATAATAATATTTTACAGCTTAAAAAAATATAAGTCTTATTAAAAATAAAAAGATTTATTAAAGTAAGCTATTAAAAAAAAACTTAATAATTAAAAAAAGCTTTAAAATTACTTAGCTTAAGCTTTATTTTTAAAAATAACTTATTTTAAGCTATATATTTAATTAAAAATAAAAGCTTAAAGAAAAATAAAATAAATATTTTTATATAACTAATTACTTTTTTTAAAATAAATATTTAAATATAAATTTAATATAAATAGCTTTTTAAAATATAAAAAAGCTTACTTATATATATATAAAGATATATAATTAATTAATATATTATAAAATACTTATATTATTATATTTATTATAAAGTTATTTTAAATAGCTATAATTATAATTATATATAATAATTTAAAGATTAAGTAATTTAATATAATTAATACCTTTTTATATATAAAACTTAATAGAAATCTTATTTATTATAAGCTTCTTAATAAATTTAAAAAGTAAGATATATACTTAAAATTAAAAAGCGCGTTTTATAAACTTAAAGATATATTACTTTTTTAATATAAAGAATTTATATTAATACTTTAAAAGCTTAACTTACTCTTAAATATAAAAAAGAATTTATTTTTTAAAAATAAATAAAAAACTATAATAATAATATTTTATATAAATAATTACTTTATTCTTTATTATTAAAATAATAAATTAAATACTTAAAAGATTATTAATAGCTTAAATATTATATATTATATTAAGTTATAAAGGGATATTAAATAATATTTTAAAGTATATATTTTAAAAACTTAAGTAGCTAAAAAGCTATATTTAGCTTATAATTCTTATATTAAGAAAGTTATAAAATATTTTAATTTTATAAAATAATTAACTTTAAATATATTATTATTAAATATATTACTTTAAAGATATAAAAAGGCTGCTTTAAAGAAATAAATTAAAGGATTTTAAAAATATATTAAATTAATTCTTTATATAAATATTATAATTTAAATAAATATAATATATATTATTATATAACTCTTACTTTTCCTATTTAATCCTAATCCTAAATACCTTATAATAATAAATTAATATATTATATATTTATATATAATTTATATATTTATATATAATTTATATATTTATTATTTAATATAAAAATAAATAAAAAGAAATTTTAATTTTTACTTTAAATACTATTTTTATAAATAATAAAAAAATTAAATATTTATTTTATAATTATATAATATATTTATATAAAAAGTTAATTAATTAAAAAATAACTTAATAAAATATTATTATAATATTTATAATAAAAGCTAAGTTATTAAAAATAATATATATTAAAAAAAGGTTAATAATATTAAAAAGATTATTTTAAAATCTTATTATTAATATAAAAAGCTTTTTAAAATTATATAATAATAATTAATAAATAATTTAGCTAATTATTATTAAATATAAAAAAATAATAATAAAACTTTAATATATAAACATTTATAATATATAATTAAAATAAAAATATAATAAAAGTATTTTTTAAATAAAATATTTATTAATTAAGCTTATATTTATAAATAAACTTATAAAAAATCTTTTATAAGCTTAATTTAAATATTTTTAAATATTATTAAACTTTTATAATATATAAAAGATATTTAAATAAATATAAAAATAACTTTTTATTTATTAAAATAAAGCTTTTTAAATTAAATTATAAAACTAAGATTAAAAATATTAAAAGATTTATTTTTTAAAAAAAAAGTTAATAAAAATATAAAGGCCTTTTTTAAAAACCTTTTTATATTTAAAGTATAATATAATATTATTTATAAGCTTATTCTTAACCTTATCTTCCTCTTTTTTAAGCTTTTTAAGCTTCTTTTTAATTTTAAACCTTTTTTTAAATTTAAAGAATTACTTAGTAATATAGCTATTAAGATATTTTTTTAAAAATAAATAAAGCTTATTTTAAATAGCTTTAATCTTTTATAATTTAATTTTTATTAATAAATAAACTTAAAAAATTAAAAATAAATATAATACTTAAAGCTTAATAGCTAATTATTAAAGGCTTAAAATATAAAAGAAGATTAAAGGCCCTTTAAAAGTTTTTTAAAAAAGCTAAAAATTAATTTTAATAATAATTAATACTTATTAATAATACTTTATTTATTTTATTTTTAATACTTATTATACTTAATAATTATATATATTATAATTTTAATTCTTTTTTAAAATATTATTTATAATATTATTAAAGAATAATTAAAGCTAATTAAGATAAGCTTAAGATAATAATAAAAGTAGCTTAAAAATTATTTAAAAAGATAATATAAGCCTTTAAATTAAATAAATTATTTACTTAAAAGATTAAAATTAATATTTATAAAAATAGCTTATTATTCTCTTTTTAAGCTAATAATTATAAAAAAAGTCTTTAAAAGATTTTAAATTAATTAATATTATTATTCTTTTTATAAGCTATTTTTTTTTAATAATATAATAATTAATTAATAAATATTAAATAAGCTTAAATCTTTTAATTATAAATATTATATAATAATAAAATAAAGATTATATATATATTAAATTATATTAATAAAAGATATTAAAATAAATAAAATATTTATATAAAGTTTTTATTATAAAAGAAATAAACTTCCTTTAATTATTATATTTAAAATCTTTTTAAGAAATTTATAAAATACTTTAAATAAAACCTTTATAATATTATAAGAATTATTTAAATTACCTTAAATAAAATATAATAAAAAGAAAAATAAAATTTATAATCTTTTTATTAATACTTTAAAATATTAAAATTAAAATAAAAATTATAAAATAATTTTAAAAAGAATTAATTTATTTAAATTTAAATTTATTAATTAACTTTAAATAAAAATCTACTTTTATTATATTATAAATATATTTTAAATTAAAAATAATATAATTAAATTAACTTAAATAATTTAAATTAATATATTTAAAAATATTTAAAAGGAAAAATATAAGGAAATAAAATTAAAAAGAATAAGAATTTTAAATATTTTAAATAAAAAACCTTATAATATTAAGGTTAATTAAAGATTAAATATAAAAAAATTAAGTAATTAAAATTTTAAAGGTTAAAAAAGCTATAATAAAAGCTATAAAAGAATTAATTATAATTAAATATTTTAAAATATTAAAAGCCTAAATAGCTTTATAAATCCCTTAAAATTAAATTTATTAAATAAGTATAAAAAGTTTATTATATATTTTTATTATAAAAATACTTATTATTATTTAAATAATTACTTAATATTTTTTAATAAAAAAGCTTAAGTAAAATTAATATAAGATTAAAGTAATAAAGGCTAAAGCTAAGGTTAAAATAAAAAGAATTAAAATATATTTTTATTTTAAAGCTAAAAAATTAAAAAAAAAAGTTATTTAAAATAATTATACTTAAAGAAAAAGGAATTAAAAATAAGTAAAATATTTATAATTTTAAAAGAAATATTGTTAAAAAAAAATATATAAAAAATGAAAATTAATTTAAATATTTAAATTTAAGTAAATCTTATAAGCTATTTATTAATTTAAGAATATAAATTTAAGTTATTTATAAAAAAAGAAATTTAAATTATTAATAATATAATTTATTAATAAATAATTTTTATTAATAAGTAGTTTTTTTTCACTATATTTATTAATTTTAGCTAACTTTAATACCTACTTAATATAAAAGAATTAATTAAAATTAGCATTAATTAATACTAATTACTTAAATCTCCTTATTTCTAATTAATTTTATTAATTTAAAATAATTAATAAATATATAATATAATTAGGAATTATTAAGGTTTTAATAAGATAGGCTATTTTTAATACTTATTATATCCTTAATTTTTATATTAATCTTATATTAATTTATTTATTTAAATATTTAATATATTAAAAATTAATAATTAATAAATATATCTTTTATTTAAAAAAGATAAAATCCTTTTAATTATTTAAGTAATTTAAAAGCTTTAAAAAGATTATATAAAATCCTTAAAAGTAATTAAGATTATATAAATTTTTAATATCTTTAAAATTATATTATATTATAAAATAAATAATTAATACTTTTATAAAGAATTATATATTAATATATATAAATTTAATTAAATTAAAGAATAAATATTTATTTAATATATTATTAAGTAAAATACTTAAAGATTCTTATTATAACTTTTTAATATAAAAGATATAGCTAACCTTTTATTAATATTTTATAATAATAAGCCTATTAATAAGTATTAAGTTTAATATTTTATAAATATATAACTTATATTAAAGATTAAGTTTAATTATTTTTATAATTATTAAAGGGCCCTTTATAAAGATTTAAAGATTATTAAAAATTAATTTAAGCTTTTTTATAATATAATAGCTAAATATAAGATTATAAATAATAATTTATATAATTTTAATAAGATTAGCTTTATAATAAATATAATAATTATATTAATAATTATTATATATATTAATAAGTAAAGAAAGGCTAAATTTATTTAACTTAATAATTAAGAATAAATAATAATTATTAAATATATTAATATAAAAGGCTAATATATCTTATTATTTATAATTATTTAAGTTATTTACTACCTTATTAACTAAGCTATAAAATTAAGTTTCTTAAAGGAATAAATAATTAAACCTACTTTAAATAAATAAATAAATAATAAAATTAATTTAAAATAAATTTAGTATTTTAATAAATATATTAAGAAATAAATAAAGGATATATATTAAATATTAATCTTAAATAGCTATAAAAGCTATATATTAATTAAATTTAATTAATATTATAAAGATAATAATATTATCTTTATTAATATATTATTATATTCTTCTTATTTATTTTAGCTATTAGATATTATATTATTTTTACCTTTAAAGTATATATATAATAATTAAATTAATATCTTTATTTAAGCTTTTATTAATTATATTATTAAATTTAAATTCTTTATTATATTTATAATAACCTACTTTAAGATTTTTATAAAAAATAATATATAATTTATATTTAAAAGAGTTAGGATTTTTCCTTAAGACTTAAACTTTATTATTTCTAAGCTAAATATTTACTTATATATATTTATATAATCCCTTCTTATCTTTCCTTAAAAATAAAGGTTTTAAATATTATTTAATATTTAATAAATTATTTAATAATTAAATTTTATTAAAAATAAGATCTTTATTTATTAAGGAAGCTCCTTTATATTAATTATAAAGGCTATTAATTAATTAGCGAAGGATATATAAATAATAATATACTTACTTATTATAATAAGTAAATAAATCTATATACTTTAAGATATTAATATTATATTTATTAAATATTAAAGGGCTAAAAAGATTTAAATCTAACTTAAAAGAATACTTAATATTAAGGATATTTAAATTATTATTTAAAAAAAAGAAAAAAAAAAGCAATTAATTAATAAAATAAATAATAATACTAAAAAAGCGATTTATAATAAATTAATTATTTAATATTATAATAATTATAAAAAGCCTAAATATAATATAAAAATATATAAGAAAAATATAAAAGGCTTTAATTAATTAAATTCTAAATAAATATAATTATTTTTTACTTAATTAATATAAATTAATATTAATATATATATTTTAGCGATTTATTATAAACCGCATTTTTAATAATATAATTAATATAAATTAATATTAAATATATATTTCCTATTAAAAATCAGCTATCTTTAACTATTATTATATATTTATTAATTACTTTAAATTAATAAAATTAATTAAAAATAAAGAGATTTAAGTAATTAGCATTAATTAATACTAATTTTAATTAATTCTTTTATATTAAGTGAATATTAAAATTAGCTAAAGTTAATAAATATAATAAAAAAAAACTACTTATTAATAAAAACTATTTATTAATAAACTATGTTATATAATATATTAAAATTATAATATATAATATATTTTAAATTTCTTTATTAATAAAAGATTATTATAAAAATTTAAAAAAAAGAAATTTATAATTATTTAACTATTAATTAAAAATAATATAAATTTATTTTATTATTTAAAATATTAATTTTAAATATATTTTAAATAAACTTAAAGTTTTTTCTTTATAATTAATAATTAAAATAAAATAAATATAAATTAAAGAAATAATATTTTAAGGTTTTCTTTAAAGATTTATAATATTTTATATATTATTATTTCTTAATTATTTTAAAGAAATTTATTTCTTTAAATTATAAATAAAAAAATATAATATAAAAGTTATAAAAAATAATAAAAAATAAAAAAAATTTAAAAGAATAACTTAAAATATATTTTTAATTATATAATTTAAAGTTATTCTTTATTATTATAAAAGTAAAGAGTTTTCCTTTTAAAAAAAAAATAAATTATATAATTAACCTTTTTTTTAAAATTTTATTATTCTTTTTATCTTTAAAATTACTTTTTAAAAAAAAGTTAAATATTTTATAAAAATAATTTAAAAAAGCCTTATTCTTAAAATAAATTATTTTTAATAAAAGCTTAATAAAAGCCTTTATTTTATTTATTTTTTAAAAAAATAAAACCTTATAATTATATATTAATTATTATATCTTTAATAAAATTATAATAAAAGATTATTATTTTTTATTTTTAATATTAAAGATTTTAAATTAATTATTAAATATATAATATTTTTTTAAAAATTAATTTAATAAATATATATTATTAAATTTATATATAAAAAAGTAATAAATAAAAAACTATTTTTTATATATATTATAAATATTTTAAATTTAAAATAATATCCTTTAAGTTAATTAATATTTTAATAACTTTTTAATTTTATATTATAAAAGCTTTAAGAAATTATATTTATATATATATAATTATTTATTTAAATAATATCTTAATCTTTTTAAAAATTAAATAAAAATATATATAATACTTATAAATTATTATTAAGTAATTATTAATTATTAAATTATATAAAAATAAGAAAGAATATTATTTTTTTTAAAACTAAATAAAATCTTTTAATTTTATAATTAATTAAAAAAGTATATAAATAAACTTTAATAAAGTTAAGATTATTTAAAAATAATTAGCTTTAAAAACTTTTTAAAATATATAAGTATTTCTTAAATTTTATAATTTTTATTAAAAGTTTATTAAAGGTTATTTAAAGATTATATAATTATTAAATAATTTATTAAAGAAAATATAATAAAATTAAAAGCTAAAAAGATTTAATCTTTATATATTAAAAATAAAAAAAGCTTAAAAAGTATTTAATTATTTATATAATTAATTTTAAAAAGCTCTTTTATTTTAATATTATAACTTAATACTTTTAATATAAATTAAAAATAATATATTAAATTAAATTAAAGTTATTATTATTTTTTAATATTATAAATTTAAAAAGAAATTAATTTAATATTTAATAATATTTAAATCTTAAAGATTTATAAATATTAAAATAAATTAAATAATTTATAATAAAAAACTAAGTATTATTATAAAAAGTTTTTATTATTAAAAATAATATTTAAAAAGTATTTATAAATTAATTATAATTTTAATAAATTATAATAATCTATAAAGCTTTATATAATAAAAAAAGCTAATATAAAAATAAATTTAATAACTTATATATTTAATAAAATTTAACTTTATTATTAAATATTATTTAAAAAAAAAAACTTTAATTAATATCTTTTTAAAATAATTAAATTATATAAAAAGTAAAATTTTAATAAACTTTAATTAAATTTTAATATTAAAATTAAAGATAATTATAATTAAAAGAAATAATTTATAAATTATTTTTAAAAATTAATTAAAGCTTAAAAATATTATTATAATATAAAATATAATAATATTAAAAAATCTTATTAAAAGATTTTTAATAATAAATTAATTTAACTTTATAAGTTTTATATAAAAATAATTTATTATTAAAATTTAAGTTTAAATATATATTATAAATATTAATATAATATATTTTAAATCTTATTCTTTATTAATAAAATTAATATATAAAATTTAAGAAATTAATTAAAAAATATAAAATATTATTTAAAAAATAATTTCTTTTAATTAATATAATATTAAATTAATAAAAAATAAATATAAAATATATAAAAAACTTTTATATTATAAAAGTTATTTATTAATATTAAAATAAAAAGCTTTAAAATAAGAAATCTTTTAAATTAATTATAATATTCTTTTAAATAAATATTAAAATTAAATAAAAATATAAAACTTAATTAAAAAATATTTTACTTAATTAAGCTTAAAAGCTTTTATAATAAAATATATATACTTTTATATAATATATTAATATAACTTTATTTTATATTATTATTTAAATAAAAAGCTTATTTTATTTTTAATTTTTATTTAAAAAATAAATAAATTTATTATAAATTTTATTATAAGCTTATTATTAATCTTAATAAAGTTAAAGAAAATTAATTTAATTTTAATAATAATAAATTATTATATAAAAATAAGCTTTTATTTTTAATAAATATAATAATAAATATTATTAAATTAATAATATTATTTTATTAAAAAATAAAATATAAATTTATATTATTATAAGAAATTATAATTAATTAAAATATAATTTTTATTAATAAACTTTAATATTATTTATATTAATTTAATAAAATTAAAAATAAATATATTATTATATATTATTTAATAAATAATAAATAAATAAAATAAATAAATTAAATATTAAAGTAATATTTATAAATATTTATTATTAATAATTTATAAAATTAATTATAATTATTAAAAATAATATATTTTATATATAACTTAATTAAAAATATTATAATTAAAATAACTTTATATTTTATATTATATAATTATAAATTATTTTTTTAAATATTATTAAATTAATAACTTATTATAAATAATATTTTAAAAAAAAAAGTATTAATAATAATTAAAAAATATAATAAATTAAGAATTTTATAAAAGATTTTTAAAGATAATTAAAAAAAAGCTATAAAAGCTTAAATAAAAATATATAATATATAATATATATTTATATAATTTTAAATAAAATAATAAATAATATTATTTATAAAATATTTAATATTAAAAAATAAAAAGCTAGCCTTAAAATAAATAAGCTTTTTTTAAATAATTATTTATAAAGGAAAATAAATATATTATTTAATATTTTTAAAAAAATATTTTTAAATTTATAATATCTTTTATATTAACTTATTAAAACTTTAAAAATTTAAAAAATTAAAGGATTTATTAACTTATAATTAAAATATTTTTAATTTAAAAAATAAAGAAATAAAATAAAAATTAAAGATAATTTAAAGCTATAAAGAAATAAATAAAATAATTTATTATTTAATAAAATAAAAAAGATAATTTATTAAATATAACTTTTAAATAATAAAAAATAATATATTTATTAATTAAATAATAAATTCTTATTAAAAAACTTAAAAAAAGAAATATAAATAATAATAAAAATAAATATAAAATAATTAAAATAAGGTTTTAAAATAAAAATAAAAAGTTAAAATATTTAAATAAAATAAAATTAAAAAACTAAAATAATTAAATAAAGTAAAATTAAAGAATTAAAATAACTTAATAAGATAAATTTAAAGAATTAAAATAGCTTAATAACTTAAAGCTAAAGGGCTAAAATAATAAAATAATCTTATATTAAATAATTAAAATAGCTTAATAATTTAAATTTAAAAAGTTAAAATAATAAAATAATTAAATTTTAAAGTATTAAAATTAAAAAATAAAGCTATATTAAAAATTTAAAATAAAAAAAGGCTATTTATAAAACTTTAATATAATAAATAATATTATTTTAATATAATAAAATAATTAAATAAATTATTTTTAAATTAATTAAAATAATATATTTATAATTTATAAAAAGTTAACTTTATAATAATATATTTAAATTAACTTAAATAAAAATTAAAAATTAAAAATAATATAATTATTATTTTAAAAAGCTAAAAAGTATTAATAAAAAAGTAATATAAGCTTTATAAAAAAAAGAAATAACTTAAGCTATTTAAAATTTATTTATTTAAAAAATTAATATAAAAAAATATTAATTAATATTTAAAATATTATTTTATATTATTTTATTAATATATATTTTTATTAAATAATTATTATAATAAAGCTATTTTTATTTTATAAATTATTTTTTATAAAAATAAAATATAACCTTTAAGCTAATCTTTATATATTTTTATAATTATATTTTTAACTTTTTTTAAAAAGCCTTAAATTACTTTATATTAAGATAAAAAGCTTTAATTTATTAAAAATATATATAATATATTATATTAAGAATTTATTAAATTTTATAAAATATTAATTTAAAAAGCCTTTATATAATTAAATCTTTTTTAAAAGTTTATAAGCTTAAAAATATATATATTTATTAAGGCTTATAAATAAAAAATTAAAGCTTTTATAATTATTAAATTTTATTTAAAAAGTTAATAAATAAAATTAAAAATATATTAAAAATATTTATATTAAAAATTAAAATATATTATTTTTTAAAACTTTTTATTTTATATTTTAAATTATTTATTATCTTTTTAAATATTAATATATTATTAAAATTATTAAATAAAAAGGTTATAATTAAGGTTATTAATTAAGCTTAAAAAATATTTAAATATTTTTATTAATAAAAAGATATTATAAAATTAATATTTTAAATAAGCTTTTATAAAATAATATATATAAGATAAATATTAATAATATTTTTTATAATTAATAAATTATTTTATTAATAATTAACTTTAATTATATAACTTTTAAAAATAAAATATATTATAATATAAAGAAAGTAATACTTTTTATTATATTAATTATATTATAAAATATTTATATTATTAATAATATAAGAAATAAATAGCTATAATATAAATATTTTATTTTTATAATCCTTAAAAACTTTTTAAAGATAATATTTATAAAGTATTTAAGAAATAATTATTTATTTTTAAATCATTATTTAAATTTTAAATATTAAGATATTTTAATTAAAGGTTAAAAATAAAGATTAAATTTAATTAAAATCTTTTTATAAAGTTAATAAAAGGTAAATATAAGCTTTAAAAGGAATATTTATATATTTATAATTAAAGGAAGGAATAAATATTTTATAAAGAAATTAAGGTGCTTTTAAAAATTTTTTTTTTTTTAATAATTAAATATTTTTATTAATATCTTTCTTTATATAAGATAAGATTAAAATATAAGGATTATTAAAAGATTTTATAAAAAAGATTTAAATAATAATAATATTTATAAATAAATAAGGTATTAATAAAGTTAAAATAAAGTATAAATAAAGGTTATATAATATATTTATATTATTATTTAAAATATTAATAATTTATATATAAAGAAAAGATAAATTTATAAAAATAAAGATATTAATAAATAAAAAGATAAATTAAATATTATAATTAATATAATTATTATTAAAAATAATTATAAAAAGTTTAAAAAATAAGTTTTATTAATTTAAAATATTTAATATAAAGTTATTAAGATTTAAATTTAATTAAGATAAAGCTTAATAGCTATTTAAATAATATAAATTAATATATTATAATTTTAATAAGAATATATTTATATTAAGGAATTCCTTATTAAAATATTTAATATAAAAAGAAAAATATAATTTATTATATATTATAAAATTAAAAAGGATATATTTAGCTATATAAGCTATTATATAATAAATAATAAAGCTTTAAAGAATTATTTTTATAAAAAAGGCTATTTATTAAGCTTAAATAAGGCTTTAATTATTTAATTAATTTAATTAATAATTATTATTTAAAATTATAATAAAAAACTTATAATATAAATTATTTTTATTATATAATCTTAACTTAAAATCCTTAAAGCCTTATAATAATTTAAAATTAAAAAAATAAAATAAAATTAATAAAAGTATTTTAAATATAAAGTAATAATAAAAAAATTTTAAAGATATAATAAAGAATAATAATTATAATAAAAAAATATAATAATTAATTATAAATAAAAGTAATTATTATTAAAAAAAAAGAAGTTAAAAATAAAAAGTATATAATAATAATTTTTAAAATAAGTATTAAATTAATTTATATATCTTAAAATAATAATATATTATTATTATATTAACTTAAAAGCTTAATTAATAAGATAAATAATTAATAATTAATATTATAAAAATTTAACTTTTTAAGAAAAGTATAATTATAATACCTAAAGCTTAGTAATTAATTATTAAAGGCTTAAAATATAAAAAGGAATTAAAAGCCCTTTAAAGATTTTTTAAAAAAGCTAAGAATTAATCTTAATAATAATTAATACTTATTAATAATACTTTATTTACCTTACCTTTAATACTTATTATACTTAATAATTATATATATTATAATAAATATCTTACCTTTTTAAAAACATTAATAATAAATAATATAATAAAGCTATATATTAAAGTATATAAGGTAAATAATAAATATAAATATTTATACTTACTTAAATACTTAAGGCAGCATTAAGTATATTTAATATTTATAATATTATAATATATTTTTTTTAAGCAGCTTAAAACTATTAAATATAAATAAAATAAATAAAGTATAATTTATAAAAGATTTATAATAAGTATTTAAGCTAGGAAAATTAAATATTATATTATTTTTATTAATATTAAATTATATATAATTTTAATAATTAAATATATAATTTATATTATAATTATAACTTATTCCTTTTACTTTTTAATAAAATATATTAACTTAAAATTACTTTTAATAATATATTTTAAAAATATTAATATATTATATTATAATATATAAATATTATTAAAAAAAACATTTATATAAGAAAAAGCTAAGATTAACTTTTAATTAAAGCTTTTAAGCTTAAAAAGGGAAGGCATTTTATATATATATATATAAAAGTAATTAATTAGCTTGCTTTAAAAGAAAAAGAAAGAATAAATTAAGGAAAGAATTTAAAGATTTAAGTATTATTTTAAGTATTTAAAAGGTATAAAGGTATTATTATTTATTTTATTATATTTATTAAGCAGTATATTATTCTTATTATAAATATAATAAGCTTTATTTTAACTATTATTAATTATTTTATTATATTAATTAAGCTTTTTATTATTATTATTTAAAATATAAGGTAATTATTATATATATAATTTTTCCTTTTTATTATTAAAATATTATAATAATAAGCACTTAATATATATTTAAATAATCATTTTACTTATCTAAGGGGTATATTATATATTAGGGGGTCCATTAGTACGTTATTATAATGCTTCATTTTATTTAAATAGGTATGTCCCTGCTTTATTATTTATAGTTCAGAATAATCAGATAAGTTGCTTTATTTAGCACGCCCTGCTTAGAATTGTGATATAAATCGCTGATCACACCTGATTGCATTACCTATTCACAGCGTCGCACAAGAGCAACATGGCAGCACAAGAAATTGCACCCTGCCATGTCCGTGTTGAAGTTGCCGAGACTTCGTGTCACTCTCTTCCTACTGGTGATGGAAATCTGACGCGGTTGCACACACTGCAGGGCATCTGTACCTTGCATCACAGAACTTTGGTTAAAGTCCACACAAATCATGAAGAGGACTGGGATAAGCATCAAATTCCAGACTGGTAGTATACGAGTAATCCCTGCCCAGACACTTTCCCGATGCCAGACTCAGCCTGTGGAGGTTGGGAATATTCAGCATCAGTGCTGCTCCTGCTAGCCCTACAATAACTACCTCGAGCGTACCTGATGTCGCTCAGAGTTATGTACGCTGATTGAGACTGAATTGCGTCCAGCTTTCAGCCGTGGATTTGAGCGTCCTCCGTCGTTGATCTAGTGACTCAAACAAAGGGTAACAATCTCTATTTTCTGACAAGACCAGACCTCAGGAGACGTCAAGCATCCGAAGCAGGACTGCCGTTTGGCAGTCCATCTCCAACCCTACGGGTATTACTTCAAGTGATCTAGATCGCCACATGCAGCAAGGCCGCCGTCCGGATCAATCTCAGTCTGTGCTTCCAGGCTGTCTCAACCAGCCCCTAACTTATCCGAGACAACCAATTTCGGATGCGGCGCTTGACCACCTCACACTCTTCCATGTTGGAACACCACACACAGCAGCTCGACAGATGAGTAAAGCTTACAATGCACCTGCCGACTTGGGATCTGGAGACTATTGGCGTATCGTTTGACAAACACTCGAGAGGCTCGTAGATCCAGTCTTTTCTTCATAGACAAAGGCTGTGTCATGAGCATGATCCTTGAATCGCACCTAAATCAGACCTGCAACGCCTTGAGCCCTGTGGTCTTCCAGGACCCAACCAAGTTGGACGCACGTCTTCACCAAGCCTGTTCACACGGCCAAGGCACATAGGAGGATCATTGCATTATCGTGTATAAGCCTTACGGCAAGCCAACTACATACCCATCTAACATACTCTATATCTGTTGTCTATCACCACAGCTCCTTGCCTGCCCATGCCCAGCTACTGGATATGCTCCTTGGTCCCAACGATGGAATAATCATAATCCCGTATCATCTCGGCCCGCTTCTGCGCCCGCACCTTCCAGATCTCGACCTCGCCGCCCCCGCGGATGATGCCGACGCGGTACTTGGCCAGCAGGTTGCGCGCCGCGTTCGAGTGGTTGTAGACGCCGCCGTTGAACATGGCGGTCGCGTCCTTGCCGACGGCGGTCAAGATGAGGGCCTTGCCGCCCGGGTGCTCGCGCGCAAAGTCCGTCACGTCGTGCACGAGGCCGGCCACGGCTATCAGGGCGCGGGTGCGCGATTGGTCGAGGAAGTCCTCCCACTCCATTAGGGGCAGGACGGTGAGGGGCTTGCCCCAGTCGAGGACGCCTAGCTTGCGGTCTAGCTTCTTTTGCTCTTGCTGGAGCTTTCCCTTGTCGATCTCGTTCTGGGAGAAGGTGCGGAGGTCGCTGGCCAGGCCTAGCCATTTCCAGGTAGCGATGCACCACTTGTTCGGGTCGTAGGTTAACCATCTTGTCGTGTTGCGGTAGTCGGTGGGAAACTGTTGGGGTGTAAGTTAGTGGAAGGACAGCAGATAAATGCCGATGATGGGGCGTGAAGGCGGGGACGTGCGTACCTCATGGTGGAAGTTGTGGTATCCCTCGCCCAGACTGAACAGGGATGAGATCCAATGATCGCGGGGTGAGCGCCTGTCGTCGAAAGGCTGATCGCCAAGGTAGTGTCCGAGGCTGTTGATGGTGAAAGAGCTCTGCTGAACCGTCACGACACGGAGAACACCAGCGTATACGAGTCCACCCTTCCAATCTCCCCAGCCAAGCCCCGCGACCAAGGTCGGCATGACCCAGGCGAAGAATATAGAAATAGGGGCATAGTACTTGTGCTGCCAGACAACGAAGGGGTCGTTGGCGAGGTCGGAGATGTCGGTGCGGCCGTGTTTCTTGTAGTCCTGGTTGAGGAGCAACCATCCCATATGTGCGTGCCACACTGTTTTGTCCTGTGATCAGCATTGAGTTCGTTGCGAGCAGAGAGCTGCATATTTGATCGTGGAGAATACCATCGTCAATGGCAGCCTGCCCCCCTCAGGCCGCCAGGCGAGTGATGCAGTGAAGTTGTTGGAAGAATGGACAGGGAGGGGTAGGAGTAGGAGTGGTGGAAGTAGCCTCTCGACTGGATTTTGACTCACGGCCCTTGTGAACCGTGTACGGGTCCGCGTCGGTGTCGGTGAACCTGTGGTGGGCGCGGTGGCCCCAACTCCAGAAACGGATCGAGCCCTCGAGGGCACTGGCGCCACCAAAGCCGAGGAAGATCTGGAGCGGCAGGGTTGCCGTGTAGGAGCAGTGAGACCAGAGGCGGTGATACCCTGCCGTGATGCCTATGCCGGCCCAGAGGTGCAGCAGGACGGAGAATATCAGGGTGGGGCGCGTCAATGGCGTGTAGTATGCATAGTAAACGGCGACGATAGGGATGAAGACAAGGAGGGTCGTCTTGAACCAGTCGATATGGAGGTACCAGTTGGAGAGCGTCCACGGCAGGTCCGAGATGTGTGGTCCGCGACGCGACAGGTAACTGGGCTGCTGGCCAGGCTTCGCGAGGGATTGGTTGGCCGCTGGTATCAGAGACGCCGCCGCCGGCGACGGCGTCGTTGTTGTTGTCGCCGTCATTGTCGAGGACTGGTGCGCCATGATTGCGCGGGTTGGGTGGAGGTTGAAAGGATTCAAGGGTCGGGAGAGAGGAAGGAAGAGAGGGAACAAATCCCGGAGGTGGTCGATGAGAAAAACCAGGTTAGCACAGTAGTACGTGCTGAGGTGGTAGCCAAGGTAGTCTAGTCCAGTCTAGCCTGTGCTTGGATTCAGAAAATCCAGAATCCAAAATCCAAAATCCCAATTCATGCAGTGCAGGCATGGCAGGCAGGGCAGGGCAGGTGCAGGACACATTACATCACGGACCCCCTAAGTGGACACAGCAGGCGCGTTGTACAGAAGGGGCCTCCTTTTGTGGGGGCAATCTCAATCTCAAATCGTGGCAGCGCTTCCCGTCACCGTTTTCAGTGCCAATCCCAACAAAAGGCATTTCGAGACAAGCCACGTTGTGCCATGCATTGGAAGTTTCGTTAGCTCTCAGAAAAAAAGCATGGGGCCGAGGTCTTGGGCCCGGCAGAAATGCAGGATTAATCGTAATTGGCACAGACTTCGCCACGCAAGAGTGGAGCCCCGATGGGAGCAGAGGAGGCGGAATGGCAATCGGCACGCATCTCAAAGTGCACTAGGTCTATCCTCGTCTCATGCACGCCATGGCATGTGATGACCTTGCTGCCCAAGCCTGCATACAGGCAGGGGTTTGCAGCAAGAAGCAAGAAGGGTCCTGAGCCTGTCAGTTCCCAGTTCGGGACCGACTCCGAGCAGCATCTGATTAGTCGGCGAGCTGCAGGTACGGGTCCTCCCATTAGCAGCAAGGGTCAGGGGCCTAGGGCGGGCTGTAGATCCCTTGGGAGAGGTTAAGATGTTTCACAGACGAAAGTCATGTCCGCTTAGGTAGTCATGCCTTTGTTGAAAAGAGGTGCTACTGGGTTGAGTAGCGGATCAAGTTCAATACTTATATAGTCAACATAAAACGCCACCCATATGCGATCCCGATATAACTTCCAAGGTCGATTTGGACGACCTGGACGACTTTTTGAGGTTGTCCAAATGCCAAGATGACTGGCTTGACGTCATTGATTTTTTGATCCACACACGACTTCTACCCTCCGCACCTGCAGGTTACAGCAGACTTCAGCATGCATCATTACCCAATCTTTGAATCTTCGCCAACCCTCAAAGGACGCACAATTAGGAGAGCTAAACAACGTAGTACTCTCAAATCAAGGGCATTAGCGATGTATTGATGGGTCCGACGCCGATGTGCTGGTTGGGGACGGAGACGAACTCGCCATGGATACAAGCCCGAGAAGATCGAAAAGGCAAAATACAGCATTCCGAAACTGGTTGATGCTCTCGAGAAGGAACTGGATCTGGATGACAGGGTGGAGTGCCAGCAGCCGACAGACTGCGCCGTACCTTCCCTATCGCGGAGCGGCCACACTCGCGTGTTTCAACCTCTGCGTAATAGCGGGAGCCGTTGGTCTCCCTGCTCAAAGCCTCGGCCTCCCGATGCAGAAGAACGGTTGCATAAGTCTCGTGCTGGACGAGTGGGATTGAACACAGCTCGAGGACCACTTGGACGACTCAGTTTTGCCCAGAACATCCACCGCCAAGAAGGAGCACTGCGTTATGAAGCCGTCGACGATGAACTGATGCTGCAGCCGGGACCACTAGACAGGCGGCAATGAGCAGACCCTTTGATTTGAAGAATTCACAGATAGGCTTCCAAATCAAAGACTAGAGCTCGGAGATGTGCAGCATAAACCTTCTGCCATACACCTCCGACAGAGGGCCAATTGTAAGTGGCCCGAACGCGGTCGCCAACGGGTCCACCCTCGGTACCATCGTCGACTCCGTTGTTGACATAATCAGATCTTTTGCAATGGTGCTGATTGTGGATGCCATCATCTCCACTAGCAGGTTAACATGGCCTCATTAGCCAGTCTAATGGCATCACCCATCGTAAATCCGGCACATACTGTCGATGTCATGGTACGCGCATTATCTACAGCGCCACGGAGGTTGCTCATGTCCTTCCAAGAGGCCATTACAAAAGATCTGAGCATACTCGGTGTGAAGAGTGACGAGAACGGTCTGTACGCCTGCGTCAATCTTCTTCTAGGACTGGACTTCATCTGCTTTGTCGGTTCGCGGAAGGCCTACGCTGTCGTCATGGTCATTGCTAGCCATACCGCTCGCTTGATCAAGGGAACGGAGATAATTGGCCAGGTATGCGATAGAGTAAGAACTGAAGATGACAAGACAAGATGGACAGGGGTGTGGCGCCTGCTACCTAATGTTTTCTATTGCGTGCCCCAGCCACTGAGAGTGACTATCGCCTGTTAGACGAGATCCCTTCAGCAGGCTAATGTGCCGAAAGGCCTGTCAGTCTGGTAGTCATGATAATAGGTGATACACCTGCTACCAAATGACTAGACTAAAAGAACAGAGGCAGATGAACTTCAGCATGCGATCCATGTGGAGATACTGATCAACCATAGCCTTAGTAGGGCACCCATCGCCGCGAGAGCGCTGACTCGAGTAATGTTTCAGGCGCCTGGAAGACCATCAGGCTCGGCAGAGTGAGTGAATAGACCTGTCTAGCCGTATTTACACCCGAGAGCCGTAATCTTATCAGATCATCTTCACGGAAGCGGCCGAGCTCGTACGGTTAGCCGGCCAGCTCACCACCCAATTTATCAGACCATCAGCGTCTCAACCGGAAGGGGCTGGGTGATTGGGGGGGGGGGCTTGCATCCTGGTCTCTTTCATTTAGCGGCAGGGGCTAGATCTCCTTGCAGCAAGGTCTGGTAGGTGGAGGATTGAGACACGCTCCTTGGCGCCTCACAGATACCGGAAGCGGAGGGCAGTCGAGACCCTTATCGAACTCCATCTGGAATGAACTACTCTGCAGCTTGTTCACATAGCTGACTCTTCACGTCCCACGGGGCTGGAAAGATGCTGGTAGGCCACATTGTCTATACAGGTAAGCGGATTCCTCGTGCCCCGAACGCAGCCCAACCTGCACCCACCACCACCGGAGATTCTACAGGTTCCATGCCCGTTTCAAAATCCTTCTAGAATAGTATTTATATGGAAATCGTCTGGGAATATCAAAGATTTGTGATTACTAGCGAAAAGTTCTGCCGGTCTTCTCATCTGGCCTCCCAACGTCCGCGATGTTGATCTCATCGATTCGCAGAAATTCAGTGAAATAAAGAAAATAGGGTGGATGATGAATCCAAGCGAATTAATAAACATGGTTCGTGCTTCACATGTCTGTCACATGAATGTTTTCTTTGTCGTGTAGCGGTTGTCGACCGGATAGTCATTCGACCAGTCTGTGCGAAGGCGCCTATAGCGACACTAGCTTTCAGCCTGGGCACTTACACACGTATTCTTTTGTTCTCTCTGGTCAACAAGTAGGGACCCCAAAAACCTCGTCCTGGCTCACAATTGCCCACAGGAAGTCTCACTGGCACGCATAACCAACTCAATACTAGCAACATCAAACCCCCCACAGCAGGCCATGTTTCGGCCTAGGCTGTATAGACCGTGACTGCGATATTCTTTTCTGACTTTACCCTGCCAGTCTCCTCTGCGAGCTAAACTCGCGTAACATGTCTTTCGCTGATGGGAACTCCAGCACGAGGCCGGCCTCGGTCATCACCAAGCCCCTCGTTGTTGTCTCCGTTGTCTTCCCTTTCCTGGCGGCAGTCTCCATCTACCTTCGTCTTCTGGCAAAACGACGCATACGCCAGCCCTACCATGCAGACGACTGGTGGGTCATCGCAACCTGGGTGAGTCTGCCTGTCTCTGAACACCACGTCTTTCGCGCCCCATCTGCTCACAGGGACTAGTTCCTGACTTTCCCGATGAGTGTCTTGTTCTGGGTCTTCGCTGCCAAGTCCGGCGTCGACTATTACCACATCGACAGCCTTCAGGGCACGTATGCTTCTTTAGAGGTACGTGGCTGCACTGTTGAAAGACACTGGCTGCCAGCAAGAATGGAGACTGATAATGCGAGCCTCATCGCCCCAGGTTGCATTTTTGACGGCATGCATACTTCAACTGCCGCTGTCGTCTGTCAAGATATCCGTGCTGCTTTTCTATAAACGCATTTTCACAATATCTGAAAAGTTGAGCGTCTGCATTTGGATCGCCATCGGTGTTATTGTTGCGTGGTGCATTGTATTCACTGGTGTGAGTGCCCCGCTTGACTATGCATTCATAACGGGTAGGAGATCATGGAATACATCGCTGACCCGCTTTCATTAGCTCCTCATAACTCTTTTTGACCCCATCTCCGAATCATGGCATGGGGCTAGGATGCGGTACGACCTAGCAACCATGGGTTTGGCACAAGTGGGCAGCAGCTTCGCGCTTGATGTTCTGGTCCTGTGCTTCCCATTGCCCATCGTCTTCAGCATGCTGCTGTCTCCCAGGAAGAAATTCATGGTCTTCTTCATGTTCTGGCTCGGTGCATTGTGAGTCAAGCTCAACACAGTCCTCATAAGCCGTTTGCTCTGGGCCACTGACAATCACCCTCGAAGCTGTTGTGTTGCAGCCGTTATCCGTCTGATACTCCTCGTACAAACTCTCGACGGGTTTGTTCAGGCACAGGAAAAGATTTGTGAGTCAGCAAGAACCCTTCGGACTTTTGCACGCGGCTGCTGATGAGTCTTCCGTGGCATGATAGATCGCCAGTCGACACAATACATTTTCATGCTGATTGAACCCAATTGTTCCATCATCGCGGCGTGCCTGCCGTGCTATGGTCCGTTCATGGCCAAAACGCGAGACCGCATAGCCAAATCGAATCCCAACAGCGACCTCACTATGTCCGAGTCTTACACTCGCAGCCGGGCTTCCACCAAGGGAACCTGGCCGGGCAGCAGATACGATGGTTCATTCTCAACAAGAGCGGGTTCCCAAGTTCAGCTGCATCTACCATATCGGGGGCCGGTGGAGAGCCATTACGAAGCTAGATGCTTCGGTGGAAAGTCTGCCTAGAAGTCGTGATGCGTCACGCAAATTCCGTCGTAGAGCAAGTAAAATCGGAAGTAGCCAGGATTGTTTCAGGAACTCTTTGGATATGCCTGTTTTGGTATGAAAGATAAACAGACTCGTATTAGGCCCCACCGCAAATCAACAGACTCGACAACCAACAAGAAGATTATGAACGGCAGGTCCATCACTACACAATGTGCAGGTCTTGGCCCTCGCTATTGTATAAACTGTCGCAGAGTTTTTGAAAATGCGCATAGTCCTCCGGGAACGAACACTTGTTGTCGTCATCACCTTCCGCCCACAACTTGAATGTGGATGCGCAATACTCGAAACACCCGATGCGCTTGTACTGAGTCACGATTCCATCAAGTTCCTCCAGAACAAGTCCAAATACCCTCTCATCATCTGGAAAGGGACCATTGCTGTCCTCTAGGAATTCATTACCCCCTCTACGTAGAGGAAGATAATGTACGGTTTGACCATAACGCCTATCCTTGTCCTCGTTGCAATCCAAAAGGAAAGGAAACACATGGCCTTCCTGACCCAGAGTGGAAAAGCATACTCCCTTTTCTTGGTCAGGGTTAATTCGGTGCCTCTTCGTGTATAACTTTCGCTTCGCCCTAGCGAGGTCCTCAGCTACAATGATGCCACTCACTATCACATCGCATTTGAGTGATAGCGTTCCATGTGACACCGCTCCAAGCATGTTTTCTCCGGAGGGTATGACGGAACCCCAATTGACATGGGCCAACTTTTCGGCAAGAATGCCGGGCCTTATGGTCTTGGAGACAATTTGGCCGTCAATCGCGGCCCATGACCACGATGGTGCTCGGTCTGAGGGTTTTGAGGGTCTTGAGGGTCGCTTCCGTGGGTCTGTTGCTCTCCAGCATAGTTCTTCATCCAATGTTTTCCGCCACACACCGGCAAGGTATTCATCGCCGGTCCTATCTTGGATTGAGCGGGCAATTCCAGATAAGGCCACCAGCTTATCTTCGGGTTTGGTCAGGTTGCATCCGGAATACCATCCTTTCACGAGCTTCCAATGCTTCTCGTCCGCTCGTATTGTCAGTCCGTCATAATCACACAGAATACTTTCGCGAGCCATGCGAGGGAATGGTCCACCATCACAGAAGCCATCTGGGAGGTACTCCGAGGCCATGTGACTTCTGCATTCCCAGAAAAGGCCCTGGTTGCCACAGTGTAAAGTCCGCGGAGGCAGAACCTTCTCTTGCACCGTCCACGCTCTTGTCGCCAGATGACTCTGAGTCACACATTTCTCATACTCGTTGCCAGGTGTGAACTCGTAGATTCCTCTCCCTCCTGGGTTGCGAATTCGAGCCCTGAATCCACCGCCATGATGCTGGGGCTTGAGGAAGCAACCCTCGGTTCCATCTCTCGCAGACGAGGCGGCGATGTTGAGAGTTGATCCGCCATAAACCGAGGCCATCATGTTGGCTTCTACTTCCCAATCTTTCTCGTCATCCTGTATGATGCATAAGGAGTCGATCCACAGGTACCCGAGCCCCGAAGCACGAGCAATCTGGATTGCGTCGGCAAATGTCTTGGAAAGGAATCGGCTGGGTACACCACGCTGTAGTTCATCAAGATTTGCTGTGGCAAGCGTCTCAAATTTAGTCTTTCCCCAGCAATGGCTGAGTGTTGCGTACGGTGACCTGTCGGACCACGTTGTCGTGATCACGAGTTGTATTGGGTCTGAGCCAATCGACAAGAGCCGAGTGGGGTAGGAAGGTGGTTTTTTGACGTCGCATTTCTTGTGAGACTGAAGGCAGCGGATTATCCATTGTTGAGCCAGCATCATCGGTGAGCTTTGCGACACTGGAACTTGCCAAGATGGGGGCTTTTCATCTGCTTATTGTTTAGTCAGTTTATTGGTCTTGAAATGTCATGAAGGCTGGCCAACTTACAGATTCCTCCGCATTCGAAGATACGTAGTCTAATCGGGAGGAACTGGTGACATTCCCTGAACAGCCTTCCCGGGAACCCGAGCTCGAGAGTATGTTCCGGTGAGCCATCCCCGTAGACCACAAGCGAGATGCTTGAAGTTCTCCCCAATCTGTGGAGGCGCTTTTCGATCGTTCTGTATATTGGCAGCCAGTGCTTGTCTTTCAGAGTTTGGAGAATCAAGCCACAGCATCGGCAACCTTTTCTTGTTGCGGCATCAAATCGTTTTGTCTGTTCCTGGCAGGGCAAGACATACGCCAATTGATCACGGTCCTCGGTCCATTCTTCATCACGATTCTCGGTCGAGTCGTCATCACTGTTCTCGGTCGAGTCGCTATCACTGTTCCACATCGAGTCTCGACCACTGTTCTTGATCCAGTCTCCTGGATTGAGATCAATGAGGGACGATTGCAGAGTGATCACCGGCCCGTTGTTCCTAACTGTCTTGCGTTCCATCTCCTGGATATCAGGCCAATTGTCTAACATAGTGTGGCATGTTGAGCAGAAGCCATCAGTTACATCTATTTCTTCCATCAAGTCCACAGTCTGGGCTTCAATTGCGTCAAGGTCAAGTGGCTCGGAGTACTCGGAGTTCTGCGCTGTGATCGGGTTCTCCTGTGTCACGTATTCCGCGTACCATTCCTCCAAGCCCGTGGGATGCTTGTCGACGATATCGTGTTCCATTGTGAATTTGGAATTGGCGACGTTTCGAGAGAGGTGAAACGAGCGAAGGAAAGATTACAAGGCAGCGATTCGATAGTCAAGCCTTGGGAGCGGGTTGTAAACACGCAGGGCCTACCTTGGACCTGTGGCAGCGGACGGAGATTGTGAATAAGGGAACCATGTGTGTTTTTAAGGGCGGTTCTCAAAATAATGAAAGACGTGCACGTGCTGTACTTAAACCAATGATCTCGATGGGACAATGTGAAGGGCCCAAGTTGTCCACGAACGTCCGGTCCGAGACACAAGCTGACAAGAGTTGGGCATTATGCTAATCTGTCCCCCATGAGTCCATCCACTGAAGGCGTCCGGAAGTGACTGATGTTCAATCATATGCATGCTGGGCGGCTTCATTTGGGCCGATATGACTCCTTGGTATTGGCGCCCGGTTTCATACATGCAGCTCAGGTGTACTGCCATTCGTTACTCGTATTTCAGCTGGAAATTTGTGGATCTTGTTATATCATCAGGTGCATTGACCGGTCAAAGATCTCGTTAGACTCCATGCGAAATATCGGAATAAGCCGATGCAGGTGGCAGCTCGTATCTGTCGGTGTGCTTCTAAGATTTGTAATCGGGCTCAAGAGAATCTGCTTTGTTGTGGTCACCAAGGGTGAACGATTTCAAGTTAATGAACTTCACTGAGATGTAAGTCTAAAGAAAATATTGAAAACTGGTGGAGTGTTGTAGTCCGCAGCGCCCGGTCAAAAGAACAAATGAAGCGAGACATATGGGAGACTGGAAAGATGCAAAGAGAGATAAGGTCTAAAGCACGCATGAGAACTGTAGGGCTATGAGACCAGGAAAAGCTGAGGTATGGTATCTGTGAAGGTGCCTGCCCTTCATCTTGTCTCACCCCACCTTGCACCGGCGGTGCCATCAGAACTCTGGCGGGTTCGGGTGCATTTCCGGCACGGGCGTCCGGCTGACTCCCCTTAGCCAGCCCCCGTATCCGGATGCGGATATCCGAACATTGTATCAAGTAATACGACTGAGATGAGTCAGCTTGGGCCTGCAGATTGCTTCTTTCCCATCTAGAGGGGACTTCCAGGAAGCCAAATGTTCTCGGCACCTAAATACGTCATCACCCCCTTTTTTCTCTTAATCACCTAATTTCTCTCGCTTATTTTTTTATAAAAGAATTATCTTTCTTTATTAAATTTATTATAATAAATAGCTAAAATAATTATAAATTAAAGTTATAAGCTGCCTTAAAAGAAACTTATAATAATAATTTATTATATGCTTAAGCCTTTAAAAAGTATAAAGTTAAATTAAGCACTTTTTATAATTACATAAAAAGTATTAAATCTTAATAAAAAGCTTATAAATATAAAAAGAAGTTATTATTATATTTAAAGCTATTAATTTAATAATAATATAGTTTATTAATAAGTGGTTTTTATTAATAAGTGGTTTTTTTTTACTATATCTATCAGATTCTACACCGTTTTTCTAGTAAGATCCTTATAATATATAGTTAATTCTAATAATTAATATAATGATTTCTTAATTATTCTTCTTTTAAGGCTAATTATTAATAGGGGCTGGTTTTAACCTATAAATTTTAATACCTAAGGCATTTATTATAATAATATCTATAAATTACTTATAAATTCACTAATTTAAATAAATTTATTATAAATTTATAATAAATTTACTAAGAATGGCTATTTATAATATATTTATAATATATTTACTATTTATTAAATTTAATATACCCCTTTAATTTTATAAATATTAAGAGGCTAGAATTTTACTCTTTTTTTATTATTTATTGCCTTTAAATTAATATATTTTTTATTAAAATTCTTTTATATAAATTATTTTTAATATCTTATAAATTTAATTATTAAAGAAAGCTACTTTATTTTTTAATTAATAACGCTTTTATTAATCTATTTATAATTATGTTTATTAATAATATATATTTTATTATAATTATCTTATTTTAAACCTTTTATTTTAATTAATAATTATATATATTTATATAGCGGAGTTTTATTTTAAATATAATGATTTTTAATATTATTAGATTAATTATTTAAGTATTATTATACTTAATTTTAATGGTTTTATTATTTAATTTTATAGATAGTTTAATAAGAAGTTTATTAATAAATAGCGTTTCTTTAGCTATTTAAGCTAAGGCGAATAACTTAACTTCTATAATAAAGGTGGTGATTATATTTTATTTATTTACTTTTTAATTAATAAATTTATTAAAAAGTTTTATAATAAATATTTATAAATTTTTTTAATTAAGGGTATTATTAATATATAAAGTGTTGCTTATAATAGTAAATTCCTTTAGATTTTAGAAATATAAGGCTAAATATTTTATATTATAAAGATATAAGAGTATTTAATTAGCGATATTATAATGCTTTTAGCTTAAGTTAATTAAAAATCTTATAAACCTTAATATAATAAAAATAATATTTAATTAAGTAGAAATTATAATAAATAAAAGTGAATTAATCTTTTTTTAATAAGAGTAGATTTTATAATTTAAAGTAATAATAATTTATAATAATAATTTTTTAAGAATTATAAGAATTTTATAGGAAATATTTATTTTATTAATTAATTTAATAATTTTCTTAATATATATAATTTAGGTTAGCTAGATTTAATAATTTTTATAATTTTAAATAATTTTTATTTTAAGGAACTATTAAATAAGGTTTCCTTTATTAATTTTATATTTTTCTTAAAGTTATTATATAAGCTTATTTACCGTTTTTTAGCGATTCTTTTAATATATAATAATAATATTATTTATATAAAAAAAGATTAAAATATTATTTTTAATATAATAATATAATTTATAAGGTATTTATTAATATTTATATAAAGCTAAAGTTTTTATAAATTCTTTTTATTATAATAATAATAAGATTTAAAGGCTATATAATACTTTATTTAATAATAAGATAATTTCTTTTTATTAATATTTATATAATATTTATTAAATATATTATAGGATAAGAGTAATAAAGATAAATTCTAAATCTTTCTTAGAGAAATATTAAAAAAAGCACTATTATAATATAATAATCTTCTTTATTAAGATATAATGATTCAACTTATTAAAATATAATAAAGGAAACTCTTTATATTTTCCTTAAGAATTCTTTAGGATTAATTAATTATTATATTATAATAAGAATATCTTAGGTTCTTAATAATATCCTTTAATATAAGAAAAGATTTTCCTTTAGGAAAGGATAATATAATTATAATATAAAATATAAATAGTTAAATATTATATAAAATTAATATTATAATAAACGGCTTATTATTATATAATAAAATAATAAAATTATTAAAAATATATTATTATAATAATTATATAAATATTTATAATATATAAATATTAAAATTATATTAATATTAAAAGTATATAAATATTATAATTAATATAAATATAAATAAAGTATTATTTTAATTCTATTTAATTAATTCTATTAAGCTATAAAGGCAAAGATTATTTTATAAAAATATATATATATAAAGATATATAATTAATATTAATATATTAATTAAATATAAATATATTAATTATAATTAATAATAATATAAATATAATAATTATTATTTATAATAAAGAGATTATAATATTAATATTATATTATTTAAGACTTAATTATAAGGTTAAAGGGGTTATTAATATTAAAAAAGCTATTAACTTTAACCTTTTTATAATATTTCTTCTTTTTATTATTATTATAATATAATATATTTTTAATATTCTTTATAATTATATCTTCCTCCTTTAATTTATAATAAATATGCTTTAAGGAAATATAAATTAGATTATAATTAAAATTAATAATAACTTTATATTAAGGAAATAAAAGCATTAATTTAAAATTATTATTTATAAAAGGAAGTTAAAATTAATTAATTATAATTTATATAAGCTTAATAATAAGTTTAATTTTATTTATAATAATATTAATTTTAATAATTATAATATAATAAATAGATTTATATTAAATAAATTAATAAATAATAATAAGGTATAATATAATAACCTTAATATCTTATTAATAATTCTTATTAATAATATAATTATATTATTTCTTAATAATAATAATATTTAATATATTTAAATTATAAAAATATAAGTAGAATTATTAATAAATATTTAAGATTTAAGTAATAAAATCTTAATTAATTAATTTAAACTTATATTACTTAATTTTATTAAGATAAGCTATTATAATTTATTAAATAATTAATATAAATTTAAATAAAATAAATTAAGTTAATAAGAAGTTGCTTAAGTAATTAAAGATATATTAAATATTAATTTTATTATTAATTATTATATATAAGATTTATATCTTTTAAGTAATTATAATATTATTAATATTATTATATAAGATAATAAATAGCTATTTATATTTATTATATTTATCTTTTAGCTTATATAAGTATAGCTAAAGATATATATTAATTAACTTATATTTTATTAAATCTTTAATTAATTAATTATAATTTATTTTTATTAACTCTTAATAATATTTAAAGTAATTAATAATAATCTTAATATTTAAGATAATAATAAAGGGATTATTAATAAATAAATTTAAGGTTTTAATAATAAATTAAATCTTAATTTATAAGCCCTTAATATATAATAAATAATCCTTTATTATAAAAAGGAAATTAATAATATTATTAAGGAAAGTAGCCTTTTATTAAGATATAAATTAACTTATATATTTTATTAAATAATTAAGGTAATCCTTTATAATAAAGAAAGTATTATAATTAATAGCTTATATCTTAATATAGCTAATTATAATATTATTAACCTTAACCTTAAGGTTATTATTTAAGGTCTTTTTCTTTAATATAAATTAATTAATTATATTATAATTATAACTTAAATATTTATTTAAGGTAATTAAGTTTTTATTAAAGGAATATAGATTATTTTTAAAATATTATATAATTTTAAATATAAGCTGCTTATTTAAATTAATTAAGCTTAAAATTTTTACTATAAAATAATAAATATTATTATAATAAGAATAAGGAATATATAATAAGGTTATAATAAGGTATATATTACTTTTATTATTAAAGTCGCTATTAATTATATATAATATAATAAGTTGCTTAGATTTACCCTTATAATAAATATATAAAGCTTTAATATTATTATTAAAATTATAATTATTTATAATATTAAAGGATATTAAATTTATATTAATATCTTTTAAATAATTTAATAAGGAATTATTATATTAATTTAATAATTATATCCTTATTTTTTTAATATTAGATTTTAAATTAAGATATTAAATTTTTAAATTAAGGGTAAAGCTAATAAGCTAAATATATTAATTATAATAAATTTATAATAATTATAAGTATTAAGTTAAAAGATACTTTACCTTTTTTTTATTAATAATTATAAAATTATGGTTATTTAATAATTTAATTTTAAATATTTAAATAATAAATTCTTAAGTATATTCCTTAGGATTAAAAATCTCTTCCTTTATTATATAAGTAAATTACTTTTTTAATATATTAATATAAATCTTTTAAAATAACTTAATCTTAAGGTTAATTAAATTAATAAAATAAATAAAGTTAATAAGGTTATTATAAAATAAGATAATATTATATAAATCTAAATATTATAAAAGAATATTAATATATAAGGCTTAATAAATATTATTATAATATTATTATATCTTTAATTAATAATAATAATTAAAATAAAATATTTTAATTTAATTTATTATAATAAAAAGGATAAATAAAGAAGATTAAGATATAATATAATAAGTAATTAAAATAAGGCAATATTTATTATAATATTTTTATAAAAGAATAATAATTATATTATTAAAATATAATAATTATTAATATATATTAAGCAATAAAATAATAATAATATATTTAATTATTTTTATATTAATAAAAGTAAATAATAATAATATAAAGAATTATTTAATAAATAATTATAAGAATTATATAAATTAAAGAAAGATAAATTATAAGAATAAGGTAAATATTATAAAGTAATATAATTAATAGGTATAATAAAGATATAATAATATATTTATTTATTTAATTATTAATATATAATAATTTAGGAAGCTTAAGCTTAAAGCTTTAGCTTTATAAGGCTGCCAACTTAATTAATCGCCGCCTTAAATTAATAGCCTTTATTATATTAAGCTCTTAAGCTATTATTTAATAATCCCTTCTTAATTTATTAACCTTATAATAAGGCTAAGCTTATATTTTATTAAGCTTTAATAATATTAACTTAAGTTATTATTATTTTTATATTTTTTTATATAAAAACTTTATTAATTCTTTATATTTATTAAATTTATAAATAAATTTCGCTATATTTAATATATCCTTAAATATTTATATATTATAATAATATAGGTAATTTTTTTATTTTATTAAATATTATATCTCTATCTTTCTTTTATAATATATAATTTTTTTATTTAATAATCTTTTTAACTTATAATAATAATAATCTTTTAAATATCTTTAATCTTTATCTTCCTTTTTATTAATATTAATTAATATTATTAATAAAGCTTTATATTTATATAGGTTGCTTCTTAATTTATAAGTTAGTAAAAGCTAGATTATTAATATAATTTCTCTTAGATCTTAAAGGGCCTTATTTTATATTAAGAGTATTTTTATAATAAGTTTCTTAATAGATAATAGCTATTATTAAGCTTAATTTATATTTAGTTTCCTAAGGAAAAGATAATAGGCCTATATTATTAATTATATCTTTATTTTATTTATATTTAAGCTATTATAATATTAAGATTTACTTCCTTTTAAAAAATATCTTTAAAGATTGCCTTATATTAGCTATTTATTTATAATATAATAATAATATTTATATTATATAATATTTTATTAGCTATATACTTAATAATAATATTATATATATTATTAAGATTAAGCTATAATATTAATATTATCTTTATTTATAATTTAATAAGATTTTCTTAAATAAATATTTATAAGGTAAGTTTTATTATTATATTTTTATATTTTAATAAATTATTAATTTATAAATAATATATAATAAAGAAAAGCAGCTTTATATTTAATTATTTCTAAATTAATTTCTAAAGTTTTAATATAAATTTTAAGTTTTAATTTAAGATTATTTATATTAATATATTTTAATTAATAAGGTAGATTTATATAAGTAAAACCTTAGTTTAATCTTAAGCTATATATAATATATATTTAAGTATAAGGAGAGATATTTTAATATATTTATTTATTATTATAAAGAAGGCATTAAAGAAAGGAATAATATTTATTTATTATAATATTTTTATTAATAATACTTTTAATAATATTATAATGAAATTTATTATATAGGTATAAAATAAAATATTTAATATAATAATTAATTTAAATTTACTTAGTAAAGCTTAATTATTATATTAATTTAATTTATATATTAAGTAATAATTAATATAGCTTTTTATCTTTTTATAAAGGTTTATTATTATAAATTAAGATACTACTTTATTTATATATAATAAATATTAAAATGATATTAATTATTATATATTTAAGTAATAATATTTTAATTTAATAGCTTTAATATTATTAATTTTTAATATTTATTAAAGTCCTTAAGGTATAATAATTTATTAATAAATATAAATAAGAAATTAATTTATAATAAAGGATTTATAATAAGTTAATTAATAATTTATTTTTATTTTAATATTTTTTAATAAATAATTTATATTTAATTAATATAAATATAATTAATATAGGTTTTTAATATTATATAAAAGGTATTTTTCTTTTATAGTTTTTTAAGTATTTCTTTATTTTTAATAATATTAATATAGTTTAAGATTTTAAATAATATATTTATAATAATATTAATATATCTTAAAATATATTTTATATTAAGTTGAAATTAATTAAAAAACTTTAATATTAATATAAGCTTTATATTTATCTTTATCTTATTTATTATATTAAGGTTTATTTAATTTATAATATTTATAATAATAATATAATTTATTAAGATATATATTAATTTAATTAAGTTAAATTAAATAATTATTCTTACTTTCTTAATTAGCTATATTAAGTATATTACCTTTAATTTAATTAATTAATATTTAATCTTAATAAAGATTAATATTTTATTAAAATAAAAGAATAGTTATATAACTATATATAATATTAATTATTTTAAATTTTAATAATAATTATCTTAAAGCTAAAATATTAATTTAAAGAAACTATTTATCTTAAAAGTATTTATTTAAAAGAATAAATATTTATTAAGATTTTAATAGAAAAAGATATTTAGTTAAGTTAATATATAATAAATATCTTTAAATATTATATATTTTTTAAAGGTTAATTTAAAGGATATATAATTTATATAATATTTTTATTTATTTTTTAATAATAATTATTTAGCTATTTTAATAAATATTAATATTATTATTTTTTATTATTATAAGGAATTAATATATTTATTAAATTATAAAATTAAATATTTAAGGAAATTAATTATATTTATAAACTTTTTTAAGGTTATAAGATTCTTAGGAAATTTTATATTTTTAAGAGCTTAGATTTTAATTTTAATAATATAAATAATTAAATTATTTATTTAAAAACCTAATAATTTAATAAATAAATATTTTATAAAGGATTTTAAGCTTAAGATAATAATATTTTATTAATAAAATAATAATTAAATAGCTTTAAGGTTTTTAATATATTACTTAATAATATTAAAGTAAATAATAATATTATTTATAAATATAAAAATAATATAATAATGATATTTAAGGAGTTTATTTATAAAATATTAAATATATTAAGGTAAGTTTTAATAATTTATAATAATTATATTTAATTATTCCTAGCTCTTAATATTAATAATTATAAAATAATTATAATATAATAAATAAATTAAGAATTAATAAAAAAATAAATAAATATCTATTATTATAAAATATTTTTTATTATAGATTTATTAAATAATATTTAATTATAATAATAATAAATAAATATTAAATATTATTATCTTATTTAAGGCTTATAAATTAATTATTATATATCCTTTCCTTTTATTATTTATTATTCTTTAAATAATAAAAATTAATAAACTAAATAATAATTATATTTTAATTTATTTAGCTTATCCTTTCTAATATAATTTATTAAGAACTTTATTAATAATTTCTTATTCTTTAATTTTAATAAAATATAATTATTAAATTATTTTTTAATTTTATTAACTTTTAATTAATAAGATTTTTATCTATTTTTTTATAAGAACCTATATTAAGCTTATATTAATTTATAATATAATATATTTATTTATTAACTCTTAAATCCTTTAAAGGAATTCTAGGGAATAATTATAAATAATAATTTTATAAGAAAGCTTAACTTTTAATATATTAAGTAATTTATTAATATTAAGTTTAAGCTTTAATAAAAAATAATTTATTAAAAGAAAAAAATTCCCTTTAGCTTTTAATAATATTAAATCCTTAATATTTATATCTTTAGATTAATTAATTATATTAATTTAATAAGTTATTATAAGGATAGAATTTAGGAAAAGAAAATAATTAAGATTAATTAAAAAATTATTTATTAAAAACTCTTAAGAAAGTATAAAAATATTAAATAATCCTTATAAATAAATATCTTATATTATTTATATAATTAAATTTTATTTTACCTTAACCTATTTATTATCTTTATATAAATTAAAGGAATTTAAATAAAGGCCTTTATAATAATATATTAGCTTATCTTCTTTATTTATAATTAATATATAATAAATAATTAATCTTAAAAAGTTATATATATATCCTTTTTATTTAAATTAAAATAAAAGGATAATAATTTTAAATATTTAGCTATTAAGATTAATATTAATTTATAAAATTATAATAATATAATAATATTTATTATTATTTTAATATAATAATTAATTATTAAATCTTTAAAAAAGATTTTAATTAAAATTATAATATTTTTTAAAAAGGCTATTTTTATTACTTTTTTTAAATTTAAGATATTTATATTATATAATATTATAATTTTTTATTTAATAAGGATATTAATATTAAAAGTATTTAATACCTAAGCTTTAATTTAAAGCTTAAGTAAATATAATTTCTTATTTATTATTTCTTAAAGATATAATAAAAAAATAATTTATCCTTTAATAATAATAATTTTAATATCTTTAAGATAATTTTAAATTTATTAATTTATTTTAACTTTTAGAAAATAATCTAGGTATATTAATAATATAGCTAAATAATTTACTTTAATATTAAAATAAATAAATAATTATAATCCTTTAAATATAATACTTATTATAATCTAAATATAAATATATATATTTAAGATATTTAAATTAAAATTTATAATAAATAAAATATTATTAAGAATAAGGCTATTTAATTATAATAATAGCTTTTATAACTTAATATAATAATATTACTTTAATTAACTGCTTATTTTAAAAATTTATTAATATTTAAAATATTATATTATTATAAGGTAATTATTTTAATATTAATTATTTATAAATAAAGGACTTTTTTTATAAAATAAAGTAGAATTAAAGAAATAATATTATTTATTATTATTAAAGGTAGTTATAATAAGTAATAATAATAAATATTTAAGTATTATTTTTATAAATATCTTTATTTTTATTTTAATTAATTAATAAATAGCTTTAAGCATTAATATTATTTAATTATTTATATTAATAATATTTTCTTTTATTAATATATAGCCTTTATTAATTAAAAATTAAATATATTTCTTATTTTATTTATATATATTATTTTTAATATAAAAATAATAAGCTTTATCTTTTATAATATATTAATTAATATTCTTTAATATATATTGTTATTATTTTTTAACTTTTAATTAATAAAGAAAATAATTAATTAAGTATAAATTAATATTTTTAAGTTTAAGTTATAATATATCCTAAATTTAATTAATTCTTAATTATTATTATAAAGGTAAAGATAGCTTATATTAATTAATTATATACTTAATGCATTAATGCTAATATTATTCCTTTAATTAATAATAGAATTTTACTTTTAAAATTTATAATTATTTATATTTTAATAATTTTAAATAAAGATATATTAAAATACTTTATATAAATAAAGGCAGGGCTTAATATAAAGATATAAATTATTATTTTATTTAATAAAAATATAATTCTTTTAAATATTATTTATAAGCTAATAATTATTATAAAATTAATATTATATATTATTAAAAATAAAAGGAAAGCTAATATTATTATCCTTATTTTAATTATAATAATTATAATAAGAAATTATTAATAGCTAATTCTTATTAATTAAGCATTATAAGGTATAGCTATTACTTAAAGATTTTAAAAATAATATTCAGCCTTAAATAATTAAACTTATATATTATAATAATAAGTTTAATTTAATTATAAATTAAGGAAATAACTTAATCTTTATAAAAATCTATAATTTATATATACCTTTAAATATTATAATAAAAATAATTAATATTTATTTAATTTAATAACTATTTAATATTAAAATATTACTTATTAAGCTATTTAAATATTACTTTATATAATATATAAAAGGTATTAATTAAAGCTTTTTATTATTTATTTTATCTTATAATAAATACTTTAAGGATATCTTATTATTTCTTAAAGAAGTTAAAATTTTAATATTTTTAAGTTAATTTATATAAAAATAAATATATATATTTAATTAAAAGATTAGCTTAATTAATATTACCTTTTATTTAAATAATATAAATATAAAAAAAGAGGAATATATTTTATTATATTTAAATATTATTTTTATTAACTTTTCTTTTTATAAAATAATATTATTATTTAATTAAAAAATTAAAATAACTTATTTTCTTTAAAGAGAATTTATCTTTAAAGATTAGGTTTAATAAAATATATAAATCTTATTATTATAATATAATATTAACTTTAGATATATCTTAATCTTTATTTCTTAAGAGAAAGTTATTATATTTATAATATAAATTTAAATTTTATTAATTATTATTACTTTAATTTAAATTATTATTATTTAATAATCTATTTAATAAAACTAAATATAATACTTTAACTTTTTCTTTAAATATATATTTAGCTTAAAATATTATTTAAGCCTCTTATATTTATTTAGTTTCTTTATAAGCTTAGCTACCTTACTTTAATAATTATTAAAAAAGGCCCTTATTATAATTTAGAGAAATTATAAATTTTAAATAAAGAATAAACTTAATATTTTCTTATATTATAGCCTTTCCTTTTAAATTTCCTGCCTTTTTTTTTAGAATATTTAAGGGGTTAGTTATTTTAAATTTAGGATTTATTTTAATAAGTAAAGAGCTAATAATAAGAGATTCTTTAATATTTATTATTATAATATTATATATAAATAATAATATTAATATTTAGGATTAAAAGTAAAGTTAAATTTAATAAATATTAATTTTTAATTAAAACTTTAAGATAGCTTTAAATCTTTTTAATAATTATTATTATAATAATAAAATATAAGCTACCTTTTATAATTTAATAATTATTATTATAATAATTAAAAAGATAAGGTAATAATTAATAATATAATTATTAATAAAGTATAGTATTTATTAATTATAAGCTTAAATTATTAATTTTAAATAAATATTTTATTATATTTTAAAAAGTTCTTTAATATATATTTATTATTTTATTATTTTAGCTATTATTTATAATAAAGATAAATTATAAAGATAATAATATAATAAAAAAATATTTAAATATTTCTTAAGGGTATATTAAAATTAAAATAATTATATTATTTTATATAATAAGGGTAGTTTTTTAAAGGATATTAAGGTAGTTATAAATTATTATTTAATTTTATAAAATAATAATAAAAGTAATATTAATTATTTATTATTTTAATTAAAAAGCTTATTTCTTAATTAAAAGGAGTATTCCTTAATTAAAGGGAGAATCTTTTATAGGAAGTTATTTATATAAAATATAAGTAAATTATAATTATTAATTATTAAATATATTATAAAATAAGAATAATAAAGATAAATTTTAAATCTTTTTTAAAGAAATATTAAAGAAAATATTATTATAATATAATAATCTTCTTTATTAAGATATAATAGCTTAATTTATTAAAATATAATAAAGGGAACTCTTTATACTTTCCTTAAGAATTCTCTAAGATTAATTAGCTATTATATTATAATAAAAATATCTTAGGTTTCTAATAATATTTATATAAAGATATTTTAATTAATAAGAATATAGATAAATATATTTATAATATTATATTAAATAAGCTTAAGATTAAATCTTACCGTTATTATTATTAATATATAGAAGGATTTGCTTACTAAGGTAGTAATATAAGTTTTTTATATTTACCCTTTTATTTATTAATTTCCTTAAATAATTAAATAAATTTTATATTTTTAAAAGATTTTATATTTATTAAATTTATAAATATATATTTATATATAATTAAGGATTTACTTTTTTATTATATAAGGATCCTTTTTATAGATTTCTATTTATAATTTTATTTCTTTATAGCTTTATAAATAATTAGTTTTTACTTATTTAAATAGATATTTAAATAAATAATTCTTAAAATCTTTATATTATTTTAATAATTTAAGGAGATTACTTCTTTTTAATTTTATCCTTTAATATAAATATTTTTTAATTTATATTTTATTTAATATTTTTTTATTTATTTTAATTATTAAGGCCGCTTTAATATTAATTATAAATATAAATTATTATAATATATTTATAATAAATTTATTATTTAATGGAATTTCTTTATTTAATTATATTTAAATAATATAAATTAATAGCGTTAATAAGGGTAATTTTAATAATATAAGGAGTAAAATAAACTTTATATTTATATAAATATTAATTTATTAGTTTATTATAAATTACTATTTTTAAGCGTCTTTTATATTTTTATTTTAAATTCCTTTCTTATTATTATTATTTTTATAATTTATTATAAATTAATTATTTTTAAAGGTTTCTTTTAAAGAATTATTTTTAAATAAATCTTTTTTTTTTAAGTTTAATATTTTATTAATTTTTAAGAAGGTATATTCTTTTATTTACTTTATTAATGCCTTTATATTTATAATAAAAAGTTTATTTTTAAATCCTTCTTATTTATTATTAAATATTTTATATTTATTAAAGATTATATCTTTTATTTTAATAATCTTTCTAGTAAAGGGAATTTATATTTAATAAATATTTAAGGAATAATATTTAAGTAAATATTTAATTTATGCTTATAGCTTTAAATGCTTATATTATCTTTTTTCTAATTAAATATTAAAGGTTATAATATATACTTTATATTTAAAAACTTATAAATAAATTTAATTTAATTTTAAATTAAAATATAATATATTTATTTATTTTATAATTACTTTATAAAGTTTAAAATAAAGTAATTGCTATTTTAAATTATATATTAATATTTAATTATTAAAATATATTATTATATATTTAATTTCTAGCTATAAGGAGTATAGGAACTTTAAGTTTATTTATATTATCTATATCTTTTTTTTAATTATACCCTTTAAACGTTTAATATTATTATTTTAAGCTTAAATATTTAATTTTAAGGGCTTAAATTTAATATATTTTAATTTTAAGAAATCTTTAATAGCTTATTTATAATTAAAGATTTTTCCATTATATTTAATAACTTTAATTTTTATATAATTTTAAACTTCTATTATTTTATAAAAGGATTTAATTATATTAAATAATATATTATTATTTTAATTAATAAGGTAATAATTTTATATTAATTCTATAATTTTATATATTAATAAAAGCTATAATTTATAATTATAAATTCCTTCTTTATAATTATAAAAGTTAAATATAATTTTCTTACTTATTTATTTATAGATTTCCTTTAACTTTTAATAAATTTACTATATAATCTTAATAAAAGCATATATTTTATATTTTATAATAATTAATTTATAAATTTATATCCCTTAAGATAAATTTATTAAGTATTTAAGTACTTTTAATTCTAAGTAATTTAATCTTTTATATTAAAAGATAGTTTTATTTATAAATAACCTCCTTTTAATAAATATTATATATTTCTTTTTTTATATATTAAAGGAGCTTTAAATAATATTTAATTAATATTTAATAATATATTAATTATAAATATTTATAAATAAATAAAAGATTAATTTATTATATTATCTTAAAATAATTAAATTATATTTATTATTTTAAAAAATATTTTTTCTTTATAATTATTTTAATAAAATAAAGATAATTAAGATTTATAAATATAAGGTAATATTTTTAAGATATAAAATAAAATTACTTATTTATATAAATATTATTTTATAAGCTATAATTAAGAATTATTAATCTTTTAATTATATATAATTATTATAAATTGCTAATTATAAATTTATTAATTATTTATTAATATTTATAATTAATATTATATTTATTAAATTTAATATTATTAAATATTTTAAAGGGTATTCTTTTATAATATTTATAATAAAAGCTCTCTTAGCTTTAATATTAATAATATAATATCTTAATAATTAATTATTAATCTTTTATATTAATTTTTTCTTTATAGGTTTTAAAGTTTTAAATTTTAATTTAAATTTTAAGCCTTAAATAGCTTAAATTTATATTTAAAGATTAGCATTATTTTTAAAAGCTTAATATATTTATTCTTTTATTCTTTTATTTTTTTTAAACCCTAGGTATATCTTTTTTAAAAATATATAAAAATAATTAATAAAAGTATAACTTCTTTTATAAGCTTTATAAATATTAAAGGAATTTTTTAATTTTAAGGTATTATATTTTTTATAATTTTTATAAGAGTTATATAATAAATTTAAAGGTTTAATTAAGCCTTTTTAATATAAGCTTATTTTCTTAATAATATAAATATCTTTATTATTATTATAACTCTTTAAGCTATTATAAATAATTATTTATACTTTTTTTATAATTTTTATAAGTTTATATTATATATTTAAAACTTATAATTCTTTTTAAAGGAGGTTTTTAATTTCTTAAAATTTAAAGTTTTTATTTATTATTTTTTATTTTATTATTTAATAAAATATAATTACCTATATAAATAATATATTTTATATAGCTTATAATAGGTTTAGAATTTATATAATAATTTATTTTATTTTTATAATTCCTTATTAAATAGCTTTTAATATTATACTTTTTTATTTATTAATTTAAATTAATATTTTTTTTAGATTCTTTAATAATTTTAAGGCGTTTTTATTAAAAGTTTTTATTTATAACTAATTATTTATTTTTAATAATTTATATCTTTATTATAAGTTAAAGTATTATTATTAAATTTATATTTTAAATAAATAATAATTTAATTTATAATTAAAAGCGATAATTTAAAGTATTTATTTATAAAGCTTTTAAATAATAATTTATTCTTTAATATATTTTAGCTTTTTTAATTTATACCCTTAAAAGTTAAGGTTATATATTTTAAATTTAGCTTTAATTAAATTTAATAATAATTAATAGCTTTACCTTTTTTCTTAAATAATTTTAATATTATTTAATTTAACTTTAAATTTATAAATTATTTAAGAGATTATATTTTAAATAATAATAATTATCTTAATATATTTTTAAAGGCAGATATTAAGTTTTTATAATTTTAAAAGAAGCTTTTCTTAATAATAAATATAATATTTAAATTTATAAATTTTAATTTATAAGTTAAATTTATAATTTTAATTATATTATTTCTTTAATTTAATAAAAAAGATATTTTAAATCTTTTAATTAATTTTATTAGTTATTTTATTATAGCTTAAAGTAATAAAACTTTTAATTATTAAATTTTATATTATTGTTTTAATAAAATCTTTATAATATATAATTAATTTTAATAATTAATATAATAATTTCTTAATTATTCTTCTTTTAAGGTTAATTATTAATAGGGGTTAATTTTAATTTTTAAATCTTAATACTTAAGGCATTTATTATAATAATATTTATAAATTACTTATGAATTCATTAATTTAAATAAATTTATTATAAATTTATAATAAATTTACTAAAAACGGCTATTCACGGTATATTTATAGTATATTTACCATTCATTAGATTTAATAATATTTATTAATTTTAATTAATTTTAATATTTACTTAATATAAAAGAATTAATTAAAATTAATATTAATTAGTATTAATTATTTAAATCTCCTTATTTTTAATTAATTTCGTTAATTTAAAGTAGTTAATAGGTATATAATAATAGTTAGAAATAGCTGATTTTTAATAGGAAATATATATTTAATATTAATTTATATTAATTATATTATTAAAAATATAATTTATAATAAATTATTAAAATATATATATTAATATTAATTTATATTAATTAAGTAAAAAATAATTATATTTATTTAAAATTTAATTAATTAAAGCCCTTTATATATTTTCTATATATTTTTATATTATATTTAAGCTTTTTATAATTATTATAGCATTAAATAATTAATTTATTATAAATTGCCTCCTTAATATTATTATTTATTTTATTAATTAGCTATTTTCCCTTTTTTTTCTTTTAAATAATAGCTTAAGTATCTTTAATATTAAATATTCCTTTAAGTTAAACTTAAATCTTTTTAATCCTTTAATATTTAATAAATATAATATTAATATCTTAAAGTATATAGATTTATTTATTTATTATAATAAATAAATATATTATTATTTATATATTTTTTATTAATTAATTAATAGCTTTTATAATTAATATAAAGGAGCTTTTTTAATAAGTAGAGATTTTATTTTTAATAAAACTTAATTATTAAATAATTTATTAAGTATTAAATAATATTTAAGATTTTTATTTTTAAGGAAAAATAAAAAGGAATTATATAAGTATATATAAGTAAATATTTAGCTTAAAAATAATAAAATCTAGGTTTTAAGGAGAAATCCTAGCTTTTTTAAATATAAATTATATATTATCTTTTATAAAGATTTTAAGGTAGCTTATTATAAATATAATAAAGAATTTAAATTTAATAATATAATTAATAAAAGCTTAAATAAAGATATTAATCTAATCATTATATATATATTTTAAAGGTGAAAATAATATAATATTTAATAGCTAGAATAAATAAAAAGAATATAATAATATATTAATAAAGATAATATTATTATTCTTATAATATTAATTAAACTTAGTTAATATATAGCTTTTATAATTATTTAAAATTAATATTTAATATATACCTTTTATTTATTTTTTAATATATTTATTAAAATATTAAATTAATTTTAAATTAATTTTATTATTTATTTATTTATTTAAAATAAATTTAATTATTTATTTTTTTAAAAAACTTAACTTTATAATTTAGTTAATAAAATAATAAATAGCTTAAATAATTATAAATAATAAGATATATTAACCCTTTATATTAATATATTTAATAATTATTATTTATTCTTAATTATTAAGCTAAATAAATTTAGCCTTTCTTTATTTATTAATATATATAATAATTATTAATATAATTATTATATTTATTATAAAGTTAATTTTATTAAAATTATATAAATTATTATTTATAATCTTATATTTAATTATTATATTATAAAAAAGCTTAAATTAATTCCTAATAATTTTTAAATTTTTATAAAGAGCCCTTTAATAATTATAAAGATAATTAAACTTAGTTTTTAATATAAATTATATATTTATAAAATATTAAGCTTAATATTTATTAATAGGCTTATTATTATAAAATATTAATAAAAGGTTAGCTATATCTTTTATATTAAAGAATTATAATAAAAATCCTTAAGTATTTTATTTAATAATATATTAAATAAATATTTATTCTTTAATTTAATTAAATTTATATATATTAATATATAATTCTTTATAAAAATATTAATTATTTATTTTATAATATAATATAATTTTAAGGATATTAAAAATTTATATAACCTTAGCTATCTTTAAGGGTTTTATATAATCTTTTTAAGGCTTTTAAATTATTTAAATAATTAAAAGAATTTTATTTTCTTTAAATAAAAGATATATTTATTAATTATTAATTTTTAATATATTAAATATTTAAATAAATAGATTAATATAAAATTAATATAAAAATTAAGAATATAATAAGTATTAAAAATAGCCTATCTTATTAAAATCTTAATAATTTTTAATTATATTATATATTTATTAATTATTTTAAATTAATAAAATTAATTAAAAATAAGGAAATTTAAGTAATTAATATTAATTAATATTAATTTTAATTAATTCTTTTATATTAAGTGGGTATTAAAGTTAGCTAAAGTTAATAGATATAGTAAAAAAAAACTATTTATTAATAAAAACTACTTATTAATAAATTATATTAAATTTTTTTTAAAGAAGCTATTAATTATCCTTTTATAAAGAGATAAATATATAATTTTATAAAATATCTTTATAAGTTTTTTAATAATAATATAAAAATTAATTAATATTAAATTAATTACTTTATATTATAATATTTTTAATTTTATATAAAGATTAGAGTTTTTTTAAATATTACTTATATTAAAGTTAATATAAAAAAATATTTAAAAAAATTTCTATATATTATAAATAATTAAATAAAGAGGAAATATATTAAAACTATAAATATTATTAATATAAATAAGAATAAGGTTAATATATATAAAATTATTAAATATAAAGTAATTAATAGCTTTAATTTAATAATATTAATAGTAAATATATTAAAAAAGGGCTTATAGATTATTATTTTTAAGGTTATTATTACTAAGGGCTGCTAATTAACTCTTATAATGATTTTATAGGGAGAAATATTATAATTATAATATATTTCTTATATTATACCTTTTTATAAATAGATATATAATTAAAATAAATAGTTTATAATAAATATTTATTATAGGTAGCTAATAGATATATTTCTTTTTAAGATTATTATTTAAAGTATAAGGGAATAACGACTTTTATTATTTAATAGCTCCTTAATATATTTATTGCCTTTTTTAATAATAAAAGTATAATATAAGAAGATAATTATATATTATTTATTTATATATATATTATATTTTATTTAGTTATATAATAAAGGATTATTCTTTTTATTAAAGTATTTTTATTAAAAGGAGGTTATTTATTAAATTTATTTTTTTTAAATTATTATTATTTTTAAATAATTAATAATTAAGTATTATAAAATACTTATTAAGAAAGCTTTTATAAAAAGGAATATTTTAAATAGCTTTTTATATATTAATATTATTCTTTTTAACCCTTAAAAGCTTTTAAAAAGTATATTTTTAAAAGAAAACCTTTAATTAATAAATTACCCTTTAAAGCATATATTAATATTAATTAAATTATTAACAATATCTATTTATATATTTTAAAAGGTAATAAATTTATTTATAATAATAAATTGCATTATATAAGCTTAAAATACTTTAAAATATAATATTTAAGATTTAATTTTTAAGGTTAATAAGAAATTAAATAATTCTTTAAGTAAGATTACCCTTTTATAATATAAAAATAATTATTTAAATACCTTTATTAAATAATTATGCTTTTATAAAAGATAATATATATAAAGAGATCTAAATTAAGTATTTATAAATATAATAAGGGTAATAAAGGGTAATAATATACTTAATTAGTATTAATAATCTTTTAAGTAAACTAATAGGCTAAATTTTTAAGAAATTAGCTATATTACCCTTATATATCGCGAAAAGGAATTTTAATATTCTTTTTATATATAAATTAATTATATATTATTAGAATTAAATGTATAGCCGTTAATTATATTCTCGTGGTGATGACGTGGCCCGTATTTGGGTGCCGGGAGCATTCGGCTTCCTGGAAGTCCCCTCTAGTTTGTGAATTTCTTACGCTAAGTCTCAGGCCCAGCTTAAATCCACGAACCCAACACACCCGCCCCTGTAGGAGTACCCCGCAAGAAAGTGTGCAATACTGCCGCGGCATTTGTACCCCGGGCAGTTTCCCGTGAAAGTGGGCCCGGGAGATCCAAATAGGCATCGACACCCGCCTTGTCCTTTCGGGCTTTTCCAACATATTGGAGCACTGCAGGTGATGGAAGCAGTCAACGCAGCATGACTTACACTTGACAAACCATGGAAATAGCCCAAGGATCTTCAGTACGGCCTGCCTTGTTCGACACATCTAGAGATATCACTGCCTTGGTGTTTCCATTCACTCTCTTCTATGCACCTCACTTCACTCTGCAAACAGGCCGAGCAGCGAGCGCCCAGACTCTTCGCGCTCTTCTGATCCGGAACCTCCCTTCCGCTGACAGTGTCGCAACTTATGAATGGGGCGTGCTTCCAGGGTCACGAGACGGGCCAAGAGTCTCCGGACTGCCGTGTAATTATTCCGTGGCGCGCTTGTGAACGACACAATTGCTCGAATCGTGCATCGTGACTTAGGGATCCCGACGAAAATTGAAAACACCAAGAAACTTGAAATATAAGAGCATGGAGTTCAGAACCGCATCAAGTGTTGCGCTTTTCGTGCCCACCATCAGGACAAGGTTCAAACTTTCTTTTTGCCTCTTGAATCCACTCACTCCGGCCGCAGTTCTCTCCAATTAGAGAGACCGGCCAAACGCAGCCGTTCCCGTACAGAGACTCAAGAGCCACCTCGGACCTCTTCTCAAGATGGTGCCCATGTGGAAGCGACTCCTCGGCGGCATGTTGGCCGTCGCGTCCCTCGCCTCGGGTGTAAGCGCGGCATATCCCAACCCGGGCCCCGTCTCGGGCAGCACCACCGTCCACGACCCCTCCGTCATCAAGAGCTCGAGTGGCACCTACATCATGGCCCACACGGGGGCCAACATCGCGCTCAAGACGTCCACGGACCGCACCGCGTGGCGCGACGCCGGGGCCGCGTTCCCCAACGGCGCGTCCTGGACGACGCCGTACACCAACGGCGACACCAACCTCTGGGCCCCGGACATCTCCTTCCACAACAACCAGTACTACCTGTACTACTCGGCGTCGAGCTTCGGCTCCCAGAAGTCGGCCATCTTCCTGGCCACGAGCCCTACCGCCGCCTCGGGGTCGTGGACCAACCAGGGCCTGGTCATCGAGTCGTCCAGCTCCGTCGACTACAACGCCATCGACCCCAACCTCGTCGTCGACGCCTCGGGCAACTGGTGGCTCTCCTTCGGCTCCTTCTGGTCCGGCGTGAAGATGATCCAGATAAACCCCAGCACGGGCAAGCGCTCCGGATCGAGCCTCGTCTCCCTGTCCCGCCGCACCACCAACGACGGCGCGGTCGAGGCACCCTACATCACCCGCCGCGGCAACTACTACTACCTGTGGGTGTCATTTGACAGATGCTGCGCCGGCGCCTCGAGCACGTACCGCACCATGGTCGGCCGGTCTACCAGCATCAGCGGCCCGTACGTGGACAAGAGCGGCGTGAGCATGGCGAATGGAGGCGGTACCGAGGTGATGGCCAGCCACGGCTCGATTCACGGGCCCGGTCACCCCTCTGTCTTTACGGACGCGGATGCTGACGTGTTTGTGTACCATTATTACAACGATGCCGGCACTGCGCTCCTGGGCACTAACCTTATCCGCTGGGAGTCGGACTGGCCTGTCATCTACTGATTGCCTTTGGGTTTAGATGCGGTGGCAATGGCTGGCGGGACTGGGTTGGGCAAATCTAGATCTTCTATAGAGGTCAACTCTCCGTAGTGCCAGACGGAGAAAATGCCTAAATATTGCTTCCAATCTCGATCCAACACCGTGAGTATGCTACATCAACTTTTCACGTGCCGGCACCCCATTTGCCCCCCCCCCCTCCCTCCGGCGCGATTCAGCCTCGCAGGCTCTCAGACAACTACATCGTCCAAAACTGCCAGCCCATCCTTGCTGGCCTTGACTTTGGCCCTCTTCAACCTCCGTGTTTCGCGTTCGATATCACGAGTCACCCACCAAGTCACCAGAGTAACAGCGACACAGGCCCCAACACAAGCCATAGCGGCGCCGAAGCTCTCCGTATACCTCGGCGCATACTTGCTCAGGAATATCTGCGGCCCAACTGCGCCGCCGATCTGACCGTAGCTGTTGACAAACCCGATCGAGAAGGCGGAGCCCGTCGCGCGGGAAGTAGTCTGCACACGCCACGGCCACATCATCGGGAACCAAGAAGAAGTCACGGCGTTGCCGATGAGGGTCGCCGTGTAGACAGCGCCGTTGCTAGGATATGCTACCATGACTCCGTAGCAAGCCAGGATGATTAACATGAGTGTCAGGGGATAGACAGGCCGTGGCAGTCTGCCATTGTCGGCAAAAAAGCCGGTGATGCCGATTACGACAATGGAGAGTATCGAGATTGGCAAGTTGAGTAGCTGAGCGCGCGCGATTGTCCTGGACGGCGTTAGTGTCTGGCCCTTGCAACTCATTTGCAATCGAGTGATACTGACGTAAAACCGAGGTTTGCAATGACTGTCGGCTGATAAAACCTGACACCGCTAGTCCCGATTGTGAAGGTGGCCCAGATCAAGGTGAAAAGCCAAAGCCGCTTGTCTTTTAGTGACGAGATGATCTCACGAAAATCAAAATCCACTTCTTCCGCTCGAGGTGCGTTGGGGGGTAGGCGGGCCTGGATGAAGTCCTTCTCCTTCTCAGTGAGCCACTTTGCCGTAGGCGGGACTAGCCACGGCGATGTCAGCAGAAGCATAACCTAATGTGAGAGCCGAGGATCATTCATACAATCAGGCAGAACAAAGTAAATGGCAACGCCAAAGAGCACTGTCACCACACCCTCGACGAGGAACAGCCTGCAGATAAACCCAGGTGATCAGCTGATGTCAATCTGGGTCCCGACCAAAGCCGAAATATTTTACCATTGCCATCCTGATAGCCCTCCTGCCCCTGAAATGCTGTCGAAAGCAAATGCTAAGATACCACTGACTACACCTGAAAAGTTTCCAAGTATGTCTGCATGGTTCCTGTCAGCTACGGATCCCGTTTGATTGGCAGCCGGAAAACTCACAGAAATATAGCAGTCGAATCGACATCTCATCTGGACGATACCAATAACACATTTGCAAGATTACTCCCGGGAACATGCCGGCCTCGGCCTGGACGTGCGTGTGAGCGAGGACTCGGTTGCCTGGTTTCTCAACTCTGAGTGGAAGACTTACCAATCCTAGAAGAAAGCGAGTCGCCCAGATCCCACCCTTGTTGGTCACGGGCACATGGCATAGGAGAGCAATACCCCATGATACCATGATTCTGGACTGCCAGGTGCTGGGGCTCGCCCTCTTCAACAGCAGGTTTGACGGGGCTTCTCCAATAATGTATGGCACCTGTCACGCAAATTAGAATTGACGAACTTCCATGCTGTGCCGCAGGAGTGTGCAAAGCACTTACATAATAGAAGACAGTGAGCAAATTGTACTCATCCGACGTCAAGCCGAGTTGTGTCATGATATTCCTATCAGTCCCTCTGTTCATGATCCTGGCGTTGGATATGTTGTCCGAATCGATATTTTTGAAAAGGAACAGAAGAGAGCACAGGGTCATGATGCGCAGGTCAACTCGGCGCATGAGCTTCCTCTCTTCCTCTGCTGTCAGGGACGCGCGAGCCAGCATGCGGTCAGCGTCGAAGCCTGAGATATCCCCCGCCGCAATCGCCTCGTCGATATCGGCTCCACGACGAGCGAAGTGCAGGTCATCTTTTGACTGTACATTTTGGGTTGATTCATCACCCTCACTGATCGCGGTAGGGACGGTCTTGGTTGCTTCCATGGCATCCGATAGCGCGTTGTAGGGCTCGGAACCAAGAGAACGCGACTGAGTACTGTAGATTCAAAATTGTCTTCGGTCCGACGTTGGCCTGGCCCCTTTGTACCATACGGCATCGTTGGTATTTGATACAATCACATCAGCAAGCACCCCTGAGATTCAGTGTGGAGTACTACTCGATGGTGTGATTTACACCGGAAGCACGATCCCAGCCAAACAACCACCCATCTTCTGCCGGTTGCTGATATGCCCTATACACCATAGCTTGGACGCCCCCACACCAGTGAAGTCGTTGTGCCTGTTTCGGTCTTGGCATTCCCATTCTGTTTTGGTTTTTCCGATTGCTTGGGATGAGAGATCACAGCGAGGTACGTCAATGTGCTTTCGTGGGGGTGAGATTGACCAATAGTAGGGCTAGTAAGGCTGATATTCGCAACCCGTCCCCAACATGACGAATCTACCTAGATATTTCCCCGCGATATCTGGCACATGCTGGGGATAACAACAGGGTGTAGCACCGAAATCTGCTGCCATCACTGAGCTGTGGTATAAGACGGATATACGTTCGCTACCTATCCCCCGTACTTTTCCAGAGGTACAACGTCTAGTATTTACCAGTAGCTTGCCAAAATGCCGTCTGCAGTAGGACTACCCAGTGCTCTACCCGAGCCGAAGGCTCCAAAACTTGCATATACACAAGTTCCAGAAACTCAGCATGACCGTAAGTTTATCCGAGACCCATGGTCACAAAATTTCACAGTGCTGACGAGCCGCGCTCATTTTCCAGTGGATTGGGCCGATCTGGTCACTCTGGACCTGTCCAAGTTCGATGAACCCGGCGGGAAAGAGGCTCTATCTCAACAGCTGTTTGAGGCCTTACAGACGATCGGGTTCTTCTATATCATCAATTTCGGCTTGCGTCAAGAAGAAGTCGACAGACAATTTGCCATTGGGAAGGCTATTTTCGACCTCCCCACCGAAGAGAAGCTTTCATACCGGGCTGACCTGGAGAATGGTGGATACAACGGGTACAAGCCTCTCGGCCTGAGAGTGAGCAAACAATTTTGAGCATGGGGAAATGGACTGATCAGCTCATTGACATGCCTCGTAGGAAATCAAGCCCGGCATCTTCGACAATACAGAGATCTTCAACATCCCCAAGTTCATCCCGGCATTCGAGAGGAAGCAGCCCGAGGTCATCAATGCCAACCGGGCGGAGATAGAGCACTTTGCTCGCCATATTCATCACAACATCGTGCAGAAGCTGCTGGTATTGTTTGCTATAGTCCTGGAGCTCCCCGACGAAAAATACTTCTCGAACAGCCACCGTTACGATGAGAAGTCAGATTGTCATCTGCGGTACATGAAATACCACCGTCGCTCAAATGACGAGAATGAAGCTTTGGAGAACGTCTGTATGTGGAATGTCATCTTCTTACACGTCCATTGAACTGCCTGTTCGCCCGAGTCTGCGTTTATGATTAGACAAGGCTCAGCGTATTCTCCAGCTCCAGCCACTGACACATCACCAGGGGTTAAAGGACACACGGACTTCGGCTCACTCACCCTCCTATTTCGCCAGCCCGTCGCAGCATTACAAGTCCGCTCCCCAGAGGGCGGGTGGAAATGGGTCAGGCCCCACCCTGGGAGTATCACAGTCAACGTCGCCGACGCGCTGGAGATGTTGACCAACGGCTTCCTCAAGAGCAGCATCCACCGCGTCGTCGTCCCGCCGCCCGATCAGCGCGACGCCGACCGCCTGGGCGTGTTGTACTTCGTCAGGCCCGAGGACGACCTCGAGCTCCGGCCGGTGCGGAGCCCAGTGCTGGAGAGGCTTGGGTATGACAAGGTGCAGGAGGACGTCGTTGGGATCACCGCTGGGGAATGGGTCAAGGCGCGGGTGCGCGCGGGTGTGAATAGGAATGGAAAGGCGCGTAGTGAGACTAACGAGCAGGATATTATTGGAGGGAGAAAGGCGAAGTTTTATGACTAGTTCGATTCGTGTAATCCCAGTCAGCCGCGAGTGGTCTGTCATGCAACCAATTTCCTTTGATATGTGTAAGTCAACTACCCTCCGAGTCTATGTTCCAATACCTCAAGTATTTCCACTGGAAGAATATCTAATTATGCAAGGGGATTTTCGAAATACCGGATTCCTGTGAGAGCGTCTGAATGCTCGATAAGCTTGCTGAAGGACTCGCTGTTGAAAAGTGTGACGGCCATCTAACATACAAAGGGAATAACACAAATTTTCCTACCTTGCTCCTTCACCAACTGCATCCCCTTAAAGCCTTCAGAAACTGTATGATTGGAAAGACGTCCTCCGGTAAAATCAGAATGCTTTTGTGGCTGATAAATACCTATGGCCTTGAGTGTGACGACACCGGACGAATTGGCGATGTTGGCTCGTCCAAAACAAGCTCACCAGACATCAACCTAGGTGGTAGTTGCAACAGGGAGATGCCTGTGGGAGACACAATCTCTGACAGTGCCAGTGCTACCTCATCTGAGGTCGAAGAGGATCGTATGGTAGTACTAGACCCCGTGACGTCAATACTTGCGCCTGGTTCCGGTCCATCGGTATTTGGATTGGCCCGTGACTGAGACACCTGGGTTTTGGCGGTTTGTGGGCTTCTCTTTACATCTGATCCAACCTCTTCATTTTTGTCGTGTGGGTACGCAACGTGTAAATCCGCCAAAAAGTATCCTGGCCGAGTCTTTGGTACCGAGTCCGCGTAGCCTGACCATGCTTCCGAGCCCAGGCCCTGGTACGCCATGCGCTGCAGCTGCAGAGTTTCGTTGCCGGTCCACTCGAGGTATTTGTACTCTTCGTATTTGCGGCGGCGCGCGAGGTGTTCGAAGATGGGCTCTAGCAGGTACGAAACCAGAATTATGAGAACTCCGAGGGTAAAGGTGAAGCACAGCCCAAATAAACTGAAGGACGTATATTTGGTGCTGCGAATTTTCTGGGAACAGTTTTAACGTTAACAGACATACTCTTCGAAAACCACATGCCGACACGTGATTTAGAAGAATGAAGACAACCGCAGGTAACTTGGGTGTAGTCTCACCTGGTTGCGGCACAATTGCTCCATATGTTCGTTCTCTGGACGGAACGTACTCGGGAACAATGATGGGTCCGTCGGGCCTGAAGCCGCGCTTACAAAGGCGGCTTGAGTTGCTGCCAGCAGAGTCGCCCACCAGTGAGTGACGTCAAGTTTCCACTGGTTGTTGGGAATTCGCCCAACATATCCCGCCTCAAAGTTGTAACGGGATGCAAGAGAAGCAGCCCCTAAGCTCTCCAGCAGCGGCGCAAGGTCGTAGGCGTTATGTATGATTGATTGGAACCAGGAGAACTGGGAAGACGTCCGACCGGAGACATTGGCGTAGCCATCAATTTCCTCTGAAGAGGCGTTCAGGAATGGCGCAGCTGCAGTAATGGCGTCGTGGAAACTTGCCAACTCTCCGCACTTGCGCTCTGCGTTACAGTACTGATACCGCTCGAGGCAACCCATTGGCGAAGAGGCTTCGTCCGGTCGGTAAAGGGTATTGTTCCAATCGTGGGGAATAATGTAACCCGAGGTGCCATTCGCATACGGAATGAAACCTCGATACCACGGATCCGTGGTCCGTTCGAAGAATGGCACGCCGTTTCCTGAAAGAAATACAAGCAAAGAGTCTGCGTCTGGTCGGAGGAGGCGAGTATTAGGCTCGAACATCGAAGCCTGGAGATTGACAGTATTATTGATCATTCTTGCATACATAACACTGGATTTCAGCAGTCAAGGTCAGGTTCTTGCACATAAAACCATTGTTTGGCAAGTTTGAAATTTGAAAGTACAGCTGGGAGTTGACGAGAATCACTTACTTTAAGCCTAAATTCGCGGCCAAAAGAGACAGCTTATCATCTTGTGTTCTTAAATACTGGGCGTTCATATCCTCCGTTTGCCACGTGAACTTCGAATTCTTCACAGTGGGGCCGTAGAAATACTGTGTGTAGTTGTTCACAGGCGTGCTCACATTTTTGGAGAAGCCTTCCGTGATGACAGGTGCGCAATGCAAAGTCGTCCGGAAAAAGATGCGCTGATTATCCGGTGTGTTCAGCCCAAAGTGCTCACGGCTATCAAGGTATCCAGAGTCGAGGAGAAGATTGGATTTATCGCTTCGACACATGCCATCTTGGAAAGGACATGAGGCCTGGTCGTCCATAGTTCCCGGTAAATGGGCTTTGATGAAGTTCGTACAGTGCAGGTTACCAGTAGCATTACTTGAGTAACACTCCTGTGCATAGCTCACGGCGTTGTTGAATGTCTGTGAGACATACCCGCTCAGAACAGATATCGTTTCAGGCGTCTGTCTGCTCGTATTCACCACGCCACAGTCATTCCCGTGAAGTAGCACCTCGTTTCCCACTCTGGATGAGATGGATGAGGAAATTCCGGCCGCAACTGTGAAAAGACAGAGGCAAAGGCCAGACAGCACCAATGCTGGTAGAGTCTGAGCCAGTAAATCTGGCGAGTCACGACGCCATGTCCAGGCAAGTTTGCTCATTGTCCAGAAGCCCGATGCGGCAGAAGAAGAATTTCGTAGAACTGAAACCACAAATATTAGCAGCTCATGTCTTCCAAACTGTGCTTACCCGATGTAAGATGCTTCCTGGAAACTTACTAGCCTGTCTTTGGTGATGCAAGGTGTCCCGAGGGTCCGAGGACGAGTAGATGCGGTGGAAGCAAAGGCAAGAGACGCGCCAGGTAGCCGTGGCAACAATTCCAACGAAAGTTGCGGTGAATGCGATGAGAAGATTGCCAAATGTGCGATCGAGGGTCAAAGTCGCCCCCATAATGCGACCCCTCGACCAATTGATCCATACCCCTTGGTAAACATGGTGCTGCAGTGTCCCGGAGGTGCCAGCCCAGACTGAAGAATTCGTCATAGTGGATGATGGACGTGTGGTGCACCAGGAGGAATACCAACTGTGAAAAATAGATATGGATGATGTGTTTGGGTCTCCCTTATAGCCTGAGCGTCTGTTCCGCTGTGGTGAAAGCTCCATAGGCTCCCTCTCCACCACAGCCATGCTGAACCATCACAATGCCACCAGGATTCGGGGGAAGTTCCACTCTTGGTAATGACTCTCAGATGTTATAAATTTATCGCAGATCATCCGGCCGAAAGGACGAAAGGTGCCTTTGCAGCGGCGGTGGTGCAGGGAATAGGGGGTGTAACCATATAGAATGGACTTCAGGGCAGGCAGAGGGCCCTCGCAATAGGTCTTTTGGCCCAGTGGTCTATTCTCTGCACCAGGTGGCAATCAAATGATCCAGCTGTATGTGATTCCAATATGCAACTGCGCATTTCACCATGACGGAGCGTCTCTGCGTGTAGTTTTTGTCTTCTCCATGCCCACGCTGAGGATCACATTGTAAACATATCGACGTTCTGATGAACCGAAATACAAGATCTAGTTAGTTAGTCGGCATTGAGAACTCATTATGCAAACTTGAGCTAACCCAACATCTCGAATCGCTCAAACCCGGGCTTTTCATTCTTCGGAGAGCGCCATCCGTAGTAGTACATGGATTCAGTCTTGCCCCCATGACCCTGCAGCACCCGACGGCTTCCAAGGCTTTTCAGTCCAGTAGTACATTGTGCATCCGATTGCAGGGCCTCGATGGTAACGGGTATTATCTGCCGTCTCCTTTATCGCCACTACGTTTGGAACAGACAGTCGTGACATAACGACATCTGAGTGCAGTTATTTGTTGCACTGTTTGAAATCAGCCTACCCGGGTATGACCCGAGATATATAGAGCGTCATATGCATGGAACCTCCAACCCGTCCTGGGCACTAGGTCTCACTTTCCCTGCCCGCATACCTAGGTGGCTCAGCGAAGTCATTTGCGGGCTGCCTGCGACTTCCTTTCTCTCACTGCTTCTGCATCCAGGTCAATCAGCGAGGGCCTATCCAGACTTGGCAGGCTACGTTTGACGGACTGTTGATTCAGCTGCACATCGCTTAACCTGCAATATGTAAGAGGTCTTCCAAACACCTCAAGACTGATTCGCTACCGGCAATTGCTAGCTGTGTGCTCATGATTAGGTCCATGTGCGAGGCCCAGGCGGCGTTGGCATCCTTCACGCATGCATCCCGACCCAACTATTACAATTGGCATAACAGATTGTAGCGAGATATTGGCTCTGGGTAACTAAAAAACTGACTCGGTGACTCGACAACCCACTCAACTCATCAGTCCAGTTCAAGATTGCTTTATGGATGAAAACAATCTGCGTTTGGTTACCCCGAAGTTCATGGCACAAACCATCTCAACGCTGCAATCAGCAATGTTAGTGGCATGTCAATTGGAAATCCGTACTATAGCCTGTGATATCCTCCCCCGAAAGCTCCTTCCACAAGTTTTCAAAGATGATGGGACTAGCTGTTATAAACAGATGCTAATTGATGTATGCCCACAGCTTGTGGGACCGAAGTTCTGACACGGGTTTCATGAACAGCTGTGAGTGCCTCAAAGCAGGTAAATCCGTATCAAATCTATTTGACGCTGATGGCAAGTTCGCTTTCTAACTCGCCTGAGATGTAGTTAGCTCGTGTGATACGGTCCAACTCTCTTCATCTCAGTCAGCACTCCAACCCCTGTCCGAAGGATTGGGCTGCCTGGCTTGGTGGGGCCTTGGTTTCAGCTCTCGAGTTTCGTCAGCACGCACATTTAAGGCATGCAAGGGCCACTTCAGAACAGAATCTAAGACGAGATCAATCCCGATGCGTCTTCTGCAGTTACCATGTCTTCAGAGTGGCTTTCGCTCTGCGAGAGCTCTTGCAGCGACTACCCGGTGGGCATCGATGACCTTTGCGGAACTGGGGTAAAGCCACGACCATCTTTTCTACACGCATGTCCGTAACCGCTGCTGACGCTCCCCACACCATCAGGTCATTGTTGGCTTCATCGGTGGAGCTTGTATTGCAATAGTCTATCTGGCGCTGTATTACTTTTGGGCATATGATGTTGCCACTTCTTATGCAGCACCGGTCAACCCAGTCGACGACTGGGTGCTCAGGAGTATGCGAGGTTGGGCCCGGAGAAGGCTTCCCAGTCTTTCAGCGCGTTTAGCGCGTAATCAACACTGCCTGACTGAAGCACTAGGCGAGGCAAGTTAGGCTTTTCGGAAAGTATCAGCTAATGAACATAGAAACTGACTATATTCTGCGTATTTACAGGGCAACCTCAATATGTGCGATTTGCAGATCCTAACAGGATTAGGTATTCTGCTTGCTGGTTTTATATCCCTTCCTGTCCTCAAGGGTGCCCATTGGCAGATGGTATGCTACCTCGCTTGGTTTGCAACCGTCACGCACATGTCCGGGCTGAGCATAATGTCCAAATATCTTCACGGGCGCTCCTGGGAACGCAACTCCCGTATGATACTCATGGGTGTCCTGCTTATCATCCTTGTGGTTGCGATGGTACCTATGGCAGCCATCACAATATCTGAGGACGATGGAGGAGAAGACCTCATACTCACCTGGAACTGTAACGCGACCTGCTTCTTCAGTCCGCAGTTCATGGCCAACAATCTTCACTCAGTGTCATTGGGACTTCAGTGGGGTAGCACCAAAATCCTGACGCAGACTGCGGCCCAGTTTGGTTCAGCAATAATGGCTATAGCGTTGATGTCCTTCAGCTTTGTTGTTCGATTGGGAAAGATAACCCCCAAACTTCTATCAACTACGAAATCGAAAAGAGCGTATATGAGTGAGAAGATTCAAAGGGCGCTCTGGAAAATGGCAAACAAGGATTTCTCCAGAGCATGGCAGGCTGTAATGTGGAGAGAATCACTGGCGCGGCCATTCTTGTGTGTGTTTCTACTCCTGCGGACCTGGCTAATTCTATGGTCTTCTATGTTCTTCGAGGTATGTGCTATTTGCGAGCTGGAAAGCGCTGTACGCTCACTCTTGATGCTCACCCGTGGCGATAGATACTCTGGGTCTGCTTTCTCGCCTTATATGGCTTGAGCAGAATCCTTCAGGTCTCAACTCAATTCTACACTGTAGAAGGCGCACTAAATCCCGATCCTGACAACTCGGTCCACGGCTACCAAACACCCCGGGGTGACTATCGCGGCGGGTCCTGGAGCTTTGGCCAGATCCTGCCAGTGTTCCTCCTCCTCGCACCTGTGGTGGGCTTTCTACGATCGATTTCGCCCAGCGATAGTACCCTGCAGTCAAACAGTCATTCAAAGGCTTCAACTGTTGAAATTGGTCAGTATCCTACACATCGAAAGGAAAGAGCGAGAGAGTACTGACTTTGTGCACAGTGCGAGATATTCCACACTCCCCTGTCACCTTCGAACCGCATGCCAGGACGCATTCCTTTGGCTCCATGAATGAGGATACGGATACGTTCCCACAAGGCAGCCTCAGATGTCTTAGGTATCTGGATAAATCCGAATTTGGTGCGAGCCAGCTTGCCAAGCACACTTTTGTCTTCACTTCATTGCTCGTCATTTCCCTCATGGTATGGTTCTTGGGCGAGCTTTTCTTGGATATCGGGGTGTCATATTCTCTCTCGACAATAATCTCTACCCTCCCAGGCGCGTTCTTTATAGGCGTTCCACTGGCAAGCTTCCTCCATCTGTTTTTGGCAACATGCATCTTCGACGTGCTACCAAAACCCTGCCGACGTCGTTCTGTATATTACTGGGGCACCCAATTATTTGTGTACGGGCTCCTGGCTACCAGTGTCTCGGTCGCGTCGAAGCAGTCAAGAGGGTTGTGCAAGGCTTTTTGGCCGGCTGACAAATGCGACTATGCCACAGATACCGATAGGCTGGTCATTTTCATGGCACCCAACCTGTACATCATCTTATTGATGACTTGTATCACGGTGCTGGTTGTGTTGGTTACAACTGGCACGCTTTTTTATACATCTCAGTCTCGGGATACACGTCAAGAGTCTGATGAAGAAAGCTCTCCTCTTGAAGGTTCTCCAGAGATGTGAGAATACAAAGTGATGCGTTGTGGATAATATGATGGAAGTCTGGCAGATATGCTACAGCTAGTAATAACAAGTGCGACTGTATAAATTCTCTTCCCAATATCTTGAGACGGATCGACTCTGCAGAATAAGTCTACTCTCAATCGACTGAGACCAAAGGGTACACCAATTTCACACCAGTCACCTCGCCCTTCCTCATCAAGTCCATTCCTTCGAGTACACCCTTCAAGCCCCCTTGACAGATCCTGGTAGGATGAACCATAACCCTCCCCTCGGCAAGCAAAGCCGACGAAAGACGCAAGAAATCACCAGCAAACGCGGCGTCCTCCCTGCTCTCCGGGTAGTAATTATCCCACTTCTGGAACGAGTTCCCAAGCGCCGTATAAGCCATCGCAAAGCCAGACCGGACGTCAGCCCGGGGCAGCTTGCCCACCGTGAACACGCCGCAGTAGCTCTTCCCGGCGACCTCGGGCCGCGAGGACAGCGCGCCGCAGCAGATGGCGATGGACTCGGACGTGGTGATGCAGTCGAAGGCCAGCGCCAGGGCGTCGCCCGTTAGGGCGCGGATGGCGGCCGCGCAGCCGGCGTCGTGGTAGTCGAAGACGTGGTCGGCGCCGCGCTCGCGGGCGAGGAGGAAGTTGTGCGGCGAGCAGGTGGTTATCACGGTGTAGCCTGACATCTTGGCGAACTGGATTGCTAGGGTCCCTGTTGCCGTGCTGCCGCCGTAGATGAGGATGTATTGCTGTGTGCCGTTGGGTTCGAGACGAGTGGCTGCTGTCGTGTCGGGGTTCGCATGGAGTGGCGATGGGAGGGGTAGCTTTAAGTTCTGGTACAGTCCTTGGCCGACGGTTGTCAGGCCTACGGCCAGGGTGCAGCCTTCTTCGAATGACATGGAATCAGGAAGCTTGAAATTGATGTGCGCCTTGGCGGCGATGTATTCGGCGAAGGAGCCATCCGAGAGGTTCTCGCCGTTACCTGAGGACTAGGCGTGAGCATGAGGGCCAATTATCATGGCGTTTTCCCAACCTGAAAAAATGATTGTAAGACTTACAGCCGTGAGTATATCCGGCTACACGATCACCAACTTTGATCAGGTTTCTGTCGACCGAAGCGCCTAGTTCCTCGACCACCCCACTGTAATCGCATCCTGCTGTGGCGCCTTTGGTCGAGATGAAGTCAACGTGCTTCCAGTCGGTGGGATTAATGGAGACAGCCATGGTCTTGATCATGACACAATCGTCAGGCAAGTCCGGCTTAGATACCTTGGCAGAAACCCTGGCCTTCCGTGGCCCGAGGATTTTGATAGCCTTCATTGTCGTGTTATGTTATGCCTCTTGGACTAGCACGTGATGGACTTCTGCAAAGAGGAGACTGTGTCTCAGACAGTCAAGTTGGTATTAAGGAGAGATGAAGAGGAACGAAGGAAACCGAGGACGAGGAGGGGGCAAGGCCAGTTCTTATATCCACGTCCTCGACATCCATATGGCACGTCTCACGTGTTTTCGGCCAGGGGGCCCATTGATTCCGCTAAAATGGATTTACTCTGTTACTAATGTTTGGACATCTGGAGCCTCCCGCTCTTGGGAGATCTACCTCTATAGAAAGAAAACGAAATTATTGGAAAAACCCCCGTTCAAACACAACCTGAGAGTCAAGTGCCCCCGATGGCTTCTAAAACGCCACTCACAGCCCCCCTTACGCCTCCGCGACACCTGGCTTCAGATACTTGCTCTGGCTAGCGATCTTGACGGACAGCTCCGTGAGCGGAATGGGGCTGAGAATGTCGAAAACGGAGACGTCGCACTTGAGCTCCCTGAACAGCCAGTTACGAACCTCGACCGCTTTCAGCGAATCCACGCCGTATACATGCAGCGGCTTGTCCCCGTCAATATCCTCAGCCGAGCTCGTCATGGCCTTGGCCAGGTTCGCCTTGAGCGCGCCCTCGACGATCTGGCCCGCGGCCTGGAGGTCAGCCGCCTCGGCCAGCAGCTGCCCCACTTTCACCTTCTCGGCGCCGCCGGCCCCGTCGTCCTCGCGGACCTCGATGCGGTGGTCAAACTTGCGGTCCTGCGGCCACAGGCTCGTGATCTCGCCCTCGCGCTTGAGCTTCTCGGTGAAGCCCATGGCGAGCAGGGGCGGGACGGGGGCCCCATCCGCGGTGCGGCCCTTCATCAGCGTCTCCACGATGATCATGACCTCCTCGATCTTGACGGTCAGGGAGGCGAGGTGCTCGAACTTGTCGAGGAAGTTCTCAAAGTACGAGTTGTCCGCGAAGGCGCCGACGTCCATCACCGCGCCGACGGCCAGCGCGGTGCCCGGCAGCCCCTGGCTGCGGCGGTACAGGGCGAGGCCGTCCTGGTAGGTGTTCCCGGCGGTGTAGTTGCCCTGGCCCGGGTTTCCGATCAGGCCAGACACGGAGGAGAGCATGATGAAGAAGTCCATGTCCCGCGGGAGCACCTCGTGCAGGTTCCAGCTGCCGTGGATCTTGGGCTGCACCGACTCGGACCAGTTCTGGTACGTCATGTTCTCGAACGTGCTATCCCTCAGCACCATGGCGCACTGCACCACGCCGCGGATGTTCCACCCGCGCTGCTTGAAGATGTCCATGGCGCCCCTGAGCGCCTCGATGTCGCCGACGTCGCAGGCCAGCGCGTCGGTCTTGCACCCCAGGCCCTGCAGGCGGCGGAGGTGCTCCTGCGCCTCGGGCGACTTGGGGCCCGACCGCGAGAGGAAGACGAGGTGTCGGGCGCCGTTCTGGATCATCCTCTCGGCGACGCTGGGGCCGATTCCACCGAGGCCACCGCTGAGGATGTACGTGGCTGTGGGGTCGAGGTGCAGGGCCGATGGGAGGGGGAAGGCAACAGGCACGGGGCTATCCGCCTTGATATCGAGCACGACGGCTCCGGTCTTGGTCTTGTTCTCCAACTCAGCCATGGCCTTATCGATCTCGCCGGCCTGGAAGACAGATGGTGGTGAAAGCACACCAACCGCGCCGGCTGTTAGAAGACCTTGTGTGGTGGCGAATATCTCTGAGAATATCTGAGGTCTAGCCGACTCGACGGCTTCCATGTCAACTGTCGCGAAGACGGTATTGGCTGCTCCAGTCGCTGATGCGGTCTTTAGGTAAGACGTGTAATGGCTAGTCTTCCCATACTCGATAAAATGACCAAACGAGGCAACACAAGCCCATGCCTGCTGCGAAACATGGCCGGGCATGGCTTGCAGAACCACATCAACACCAGCGCCGTTCGTAGCTCTTCGGATAGCCCCGGAGAAAGAAGCGTCACTCGAGTCAAACAAGCGCGACGGCGAGACACCATGTGCTTCCTCATGCGATGGTGAGTCGACTACGGCGAATACCTCGGCGCCAACATGACGAGCCAGCTGGACCGCAGCCTGACCAATCATGCTGTTCGCACCATAGACGAGAACGTTCTGGCCGGGCTGTAGGCGGGCAACAATGTTGAGAGCGTAGTACGCAGCGATATACGCCCGAGGAAGCGAAGCAGCCGCGGCGAGGGAGACGGCATCGGGGACCGGATGCACCAAGTCCTGCGACAGACGCATATACATGCGAGCCGCCTCTGGCCTGACAGCCACGACCTTCTGGCCCGGCTGCAGACGCGTGACCTTGGCCCCAACCCGCGTGACGACACCGCTCGCCTGGCCACCGACGACAGTAGCCAGGCTGGAGCCCCTGACAACATCAATGTCATCGTGCCCAAGGCCAACGAAGTGCGTCTCAACCTCGACCTCGTCATCAGCGAGATCCGAACCCGCACCGCCCTCGTCCTCGTCATCCGTCCACAGCAGCGCCGCCGCCGTGCCGGCCTTGCCCGCCTGGAGCTTCAGCCGCCGTCCCTCCTGCGCGCCCAGGAGTCCCATGAAGGTCCTATCCCGCGAGGCGTGGCGGTCAATCTCGCGGTCGAAGCTATCGTTGGACGAGAACCGGGGGATGAGGACGTCGCCGCCCTTCTCGGCGTACTCCATCTCGGTCTGGTGCGACTTTGCGGGCGACGACGCGGCGAAGCAGTCGTAGATGACACTCGCCGCCCTCGCGGACGCGAGGTCCAGCCCCGGCGACAGGTCGAGGTGCGGGATCTTGAGCTTGGCCATCTCGACCCGCAGCGTGCGCAGCAGGCCCGTCGTGGCGCTCCACGCGAGGTTGGTGGGCGACTCGCCCAGGAGCTGGCCGCCGCGGGTGGTCCAGAGGATGTACTCGGCCGACGAGACCAGATTCTTCATGTTCTCGAGGTCCTGGCTCGACCACTGGATCACGAAGGGGCGATCGGCCTCGACGAGCGAGATGACCCACTTGCCAGCCGCGGACTCGGCGTTCTCGAGGGTGATGGTGCGGGTTGATAGGCCTCTGGCCTCGAACACCTTCACTAGGCTCTCCTTGAGGGCGGACAGATCGGCCGTGACGACGGAGGGCTCTAGGAGGATGATCTCGGATGGAGTGGCCTCGTGGTCGTTGGGCTCAGGGACCCTTCCGATGGTCGCCTGTGCTCCCGCCAGCACAATATCCAGGCCTGCTTCGGTGAGTAAGTTGTCCGTGGACACGCTCGAATCCACAGCAATGTCACCAGAGAGTACAAGTCGCCCGCCAGGGACAATCAGGGACTTGAGCTTGTTGACATAAGCCAGGGTGTTGGATTCTGTCGCGGGGGCCTGGCTAGGTGCGAGGACTAGGTCGAACGAGGAGGGCGTGAGGCGGTCCCCAGAGGCCACCGCCTCATAGAATCCTTCCCCGAGGATCGTGAGCTTGTAACCACCTTTCCCTATCTCGCTCTGAATAGAGTCGGAAAGTTCATCGCCTTGGCTTCTCACGATGGTGCACTTGCTGAAGCAAAACCGGCGGTCGTCTCTTGGCGCATAGCGGCGGAGAATGCTCGCCAGAGCCTGAGGCGCATTGCCGTCGTCCAGGACCAGGACGTTGAGCAGTGGCTCCTTGTGGCAGAGTCGCTGAAGCCACGCCGAGATCTGCTCCTCGTCATTCGAGCCCTTAAATGCGGCCCGCATCGACTCTTGTGTCCAAAGGTCCACATCCTCAGCCCAGGAAAGCTGGCCCGTCCTCTTCGGCGCCTTCGCATCAGCCATGGTAGCAAGCGGCTCCGCCGGCGCGGCAGAGGACGAGATCTCCTTGGCCACAAAGTCCCGCATGACCAGCAGCCCCTCATCAAACTCCCCCGACGGCGCCATGACAAGCGTCCCGACAGTCTCCTTCTGGCTCTTGGGCCGGCACTGCGTATACCCCCTAAGCTCATGCCCCGCCGTCGACAGCGCCGCGCTCCCCGCCGCGATGTACATGTACCCCAGCGACACGGGCACCGACGCCTCGGCCATGGGGCGCCCGCCCGTGTCGCCCACGAAGAGGAGGTGGAACACGGCGTCGAGGGTGGCCGGGTGCACGACGTGGGGGAACTCGAAGTTGCTAGGCATGACGGCCCGCGTGTCCGGGACGGTGATGGTGCCGTGGGCGGACCGCGTCTGCGCGTGCACGTGCGCGGTGGTCATGTTGCGGAAGGTCGCGCCGTACACCATGCCCACGGCGTCCAGGCCGTTGTAGAAGGCGCGCGTGCTGGTTTGCGTCGCGAGCGAGGTGATCTGGCTGTACCTGGACTTGTGCTCGTCCCAGTCGCCCTGGGACTGGGACGAGTGGACGACTCGGATCGTGCCGGAGGCGTGTTTGATCCAGTTGCCGGCGCTGGAGCATGAGTATAGCTCGAACTCGAAGCGGGATCCGTCGTCGAGCGGGGAGAGGTGGATGGTTGTCTCTACGGATCCTTGCTCGGATTCTGGGATGACGAGTCCGCGTTCGAAGCTCACGTTGGTGAGTTCGAACCCTTGGGGAGTGGCGTCGACAGTCAGCTGTTTTGCCGCCTCGATCGCCATGCACATCATTCCGGCGGCGGGGAACAGGACGGAGCCTTGGATCTTGTGGTGCAGCAGCCAGGGGTTCTCGGAAACGCGCAGTATGTTCCGCCATCGTGGCGCCAGGGGGTTGAAGTCAGCAACCGGAGCCCCAAGGAGATCTGTCCGTGGGTACTTCTGGAAGCGCCGGTTCTTGCTGATGTGTGACTCGTGCCAGAATCCGTGTTCGTGGTTCCAAGGGTAAGGAGGAAGGTCGACGAGTGTCTTGGCGGCGTGGTCGTCAGCCTCGATGTTGTTGATCTTGGAAATATCGACACTGAACCCAAGGCTCCACAAAGTACCCGCGCACTCAAGAGCCGTGGCCTGAGCATCCTGACCTCGACGCAGCATCGAGGTGTAGGTGATGGTTGAGGCGAGTTGACTGTTGAAGTCGCTGAGGATCTGGTTGACTGGCCCCTTAAGAGCCTCGTGGGGGCCCACTTCGACGACGGCGTTGTATTCAACCTTGGCCTTTCTCGAGCTACCACGGGAGACGGGAACATGAGAAAGCAGTGCCTTAGATGCCTGGGCAAAGAGCACAGGTTGAGTCATGTTCGAGACCCAGTAGGCCGCTGTGAGCTCCGACGGCTCGATCAGTTTGCTGGTCACCGATGAGAACATGGGAATGGTCTTGGCAGTCTTTCCCAGAGGTTGCACGCTCGCCATGGACTTCTCATAGTCAGATGCGACAAGCTGCATGTGTGGCGAGTGGTAGGCTGTCTGAACACGCAGCTGGCGCGCAAAGTGCCCGTCCTCCTTGATCATATCTTGGAGCTTGATGATAGCGGTCTTGTCGCCAGAGATGGTGACGCTCGAGGGCGAGTTGTGGCACGCTACGACGGCAATGGTGCCATCGTCCAGACGATCGATGTACTTTTGTGCCTCGTCCGCGCCGACGCCAGCGGCCATCATAGCACCTTCGGTACCGTTCATCCGGTTCTTCACTTCGGCCGAGAAAATTCCACGCTGGTATGCGATGGCGACGGCATCCTCGTGGGAGATGGCGCCAGATGCATAAGCAGCAGCTATGAATGGGAGGTTAGAAGAGTCGTTAATTGCACGTTGATGGATTGGGCGACATACCAATTTCTCCACTCGAGTGACCAACAACCGCCTTGGGCTTTACGCCGCAGTAGAAAAGCATGTCCACGAGTGCGATCTGGACAGCCGTGCACATGGGCTGGCTGAAGGCGGGCAAGTCAAGTCTCTTGCTGTCGAGACGCTCAAGCTCCTCCAAGATCTTCCAGTCGCAGCTCGACTTGTCAAGGAATTCTTGAGTCTTGTGAATACTGTCACGGAACACGGGGTGCGAAAGCAGCTCGAGGCCCATGGTGGGCCAGTGAGCACCCTGGCCGGTGAAGACCCACACGGCGCTCCCTTCCTTGGCTGCTCGACCAAACCTCGGAAGGCCCTTCTCCAGCTTCTCTTGGAGATCATCGAGAGAGGCGGCGGTGGTGTAGGTTCTGTAACCGAGAGTGGACCTATGAGTAGAGAGCGTGTGGGCGATTCCAGTCAGGCGGTCTTGGATGACAGATGCTTCCAGGGTCTTGGAAGCATTTAGAAGCTGCTGCACGTATTTGTTGTAGGCATTAGAAAATCTCTTGTGTCCCGCCTGGTCGGACGAGGAGAAGACAAAGAGAAGTTGCCTCTGAGAGTCGTCTTCATCCTCGTCATCGATTTCGGAGGACACGTGCGAACCAATACCTGAATCACTTCCAGGATCCAGAGATAGGGCGGTCTCGGTCTGATGGTTTCCCATCAGACCGCGACTGGCCAGGTAGTGGTACGCGTCGTCCAAGATCACATGGGCGTTGGCACCCCCGTAGCTGCACGCGAGCAGAACAAACCCGCAGTTAGCCGGCTGGGTCAGGATAATGGGACAAGGAGCACGTACCCGAAAGAATTCACGCTTGCTCGGCGGAGACCCATGACAGGCCATCGCATGGCCACTGGAGACTGGATGGGCAGCGCAACATGCCAGTCGTCAAGGCGCAGCTTCGGGTTGAGAGCCTCCCAGTCCGCGTTCGCGGGGATCTGGCCGTTCTCCAGACTGAGGACGGTCGCAATGACGCCGGCCAGGCCCGATGCGCCCTCCGTGTGGCCGATATTAGTCTTGACTGAACTCACATAAAGCGGCGATTGGTCGGGACCACGGGCCCTGCCGAACGTGGCCCCGATGGCAGACAGCTCGATAGGGTCGCCCAGCGCCGTCCCCGTGCCGTGGGCCTGGAAAAAGTCGGTCTCGTTCAGCGGCAGACCTGCCTCTCTGTACGTTGAGCGGATCAGGTCCGCTTGGGCTGCAGCTGATGGCATGGTGATGCCAGGGGTGTGCCCATCCTGGTTCAGGCCGCTTCCGCGGATGACAGCGCGGATGGTGTCGCCATCTGCCAGGGCTGCGCTCAGAGGCTTGATGATGATGGAGCCGAAGCCCTCACCACGCCCATACCCGTTGGCCCTGGAGTCGAATGCATGGCTGACGCCATCAGGGCTGAGGAACCGCTGCGCTGTCAGGGAGTGCATCATGTCAGGCGTCAGGAGCAAATTGGTGCCTCCGACAATAGCCTATTTGGCAAGGTCAGCCTCCATCTCATCCAATCAAAATGCAAATCTTCGCCGAGTTGGGGAAATGGTTCAGGCCTCGCGAACGTACCATTTTAGACTCTTTCAGACGCAGGGACTGGCATGCCAGATGCAATGCGTAGAGGCTGGAACTGCATGCCGTGTCGACCGTAAAGGAAGATCCTCGCAGATCAAAGAACCATGATATCCTGTTGGCCAACATTGCCTTTCCTTTACCTGTGGCTTGGTAGGGAGCCGCATCATAGATGTCGGCATTGGCCAGGTCGCCATAGTCTCCCGTGAAGCAGCCACAGTACACGCTTGTCATACTTCCCGGGAGCTTTTGGATGGGAATGCCGGCTATGTGTCATCACAAGTTGATGTCAGTACAACGTCTCGCCTTCGGTTTGGTTGTTGGAAAAGACGGGGAATGCTTTACCATTCTCTAGACCTTCATATGCTACCTCCAGCATGATACGCTGCATTGGATCCATTCCAGATGCCTCCTCTGCAGTCATGGAGAAGAATGGTGCGTCGAAAAGGCTCACATCCTCTTCCAGGAAGCACCCACGCTTGACATTCGTCTGCAGTACGTCACTCTATTAGCATTTCGGTCCCATCTCATTGTGCTTTTGTAGGGACTTGGCAGAGGCTGTGAAAGAAATTGTGTGGCCCAACTAACCGTTCCTTTGCGATCCGCGTTGGGGTGATACCATGCGTCAGAGTTCCATCGATCGGCAGGCACGTCTGAGTGCGCTGTGCGGGAATGGCTGATCATGTCCCAGAAGCCAGAGAGTGTGGAAGCCTCGCCTGGGTATCGGACAGCCATACCGACAATGGCCATTGGCTCGATGCCATCTTGTGCCAGAATGGCTTCAATTTGCTCACGCCAAGGCTCCATCTCAAAAGTTGGCAGGTCAAAAGTTAAAGATAGACAGTCAATATGTTTGCTTCGCCCTCTATCATCGAGGAAAACTCCATTTGAAGGTCCTGGACGCCTTACTTATATATGTGCCTGTATGCACACCGAATCAATTCTACTTGTACTTTGATGCCTCATGGGATCATGTTGAATTGGTGAGGCCTAGGATCATTTGCCTCAGCTTTCGTGCTAACGTTCACCAACACCTCGTCAACGCCACGAACGAAATCCTTCTCGTTCAACTCAAAACATCCCGAGAGGCTGAAATGGGTGTCTTGGCCCGGAGGAGCGTTCTATCGTGCCATCGTGAGTGTTGCTGCGGCCACTTAGCAACCTGTGGGTTGGCCTATCGGTATCGAAAAGGGGGAGGCATACGTAACAACAGCCGCAACTCAAGATACAGGATCACGGCCAGATGCTTACAGATGTCTCGCTGCGCGTAGCCACCTAGGGTCTCATCTGGTTCACCGAGAACCGTGGTTCGGTAAGACGGTAGTTGTCCGCTATCGGTTGCCTAGACCCGCTTGGGAGCTTGATTTTGTGATGTATCGACATCTGGACCCTGATAAGACTCGTACATGGTGGATTTTGTCCTCTCGAAGGATCTAGAAGGCGTTCTTAGTCTTAACAATGCATGGGCCTTTCAGGATTCGGATTCACGATCTCGCTTGCGTCCTATGCTTGACCGGAGAAGTCTCTTACGGTGGCTAGACTAAGGGCTTTACGCAGTTGGACCTCAGCCGCATCCTACGACTACGTAACGAGATAACAGAGAAAACATGGCTCACTAAATTGTTGGAATTTATGAGGTTAACTGTGTGAATGGCGGCCACAAATCAGAGCACGACGTATTACAGCAAGATTGTGGTTGGATGTCATGTAATTACTGAAACAAAACTTGTACTACTTGGTACTATTCCATCAACATCGATCACTGTGAGAACGTAGCCATTGTCTGTTCGAAAATATGTATTAAATGGCCATTAGCTTAGCGTCCTCAATTGTGGCTCTAATCATCTCGCAGATGACGGAGACCTCGTCCGCGTTATGGGGCAGATCGTGCGCTCCACCATGGCTAGCCGAGACCATGTACGAAGGGTCACACAACGAGCGGCACAGTTCTGCCTGCGCGTGGACGTCCGCGCTGTCATTTCTCCCGAGGATATGAGCGGTGGGGACCCGGACCCTAGCTGCAGTCAGCATCGGGTGGAAGAGGCGAGGCATCGCCTGCTCCCTGGCGCCGTCGCCACTCGAGGATATCCACTCGTCCACGACGCTGGGGTGCATGAAGCCGTTCTCGGCCCCGAGGAACAGGGCGGATAGGGTCGTCTCCAGGTAGGCCTGCTTGGGCGACGCGAGACCGCCGAAGGATTCGGGGACGGCACCGTCGTGGAGCCGCGCCTGCAGGCCGCGGAGGTCCTCGGGCGTCAGCGCGCGGATGAGGTCCCCCGACAGGGTCGCGTCGCACGAGAAGGCTGGGCCGGCACACGAGAAGAGAGCCGCGAACCGAGCCGGCGGCACGGCACCGGGGGGGCTGTCAATCTCCCGCTGCAGGAGGTACGACAGCGCGAGGGTGGCGCCCTGGCTGAAACCGAATATGCCGTCGAATGGGCCGTCCTCCTCGATGGTCTCCGAGATGAGCGCGTGTGTCTCGCCAATCTGGGCCGCCGTGTACCCAGTGAACCAGCCGAAATATGGGCCCGGAACCATCTGACTCATCCCTAATCCATGCAGCCGGTCAGCATGGCGGCGCAAGAAGGGCCCCATAGGGGGGCGACGTGCTAGTGTGGGGGGTGGGGCCAAGAGGATGGTAATGGCCTGAGGCGAGCGGAATAACTCACCGCGTACCCTCTCGCTCTCTACAGGGCCGTCCAGGTAGATGTACTCAAACGAGGCTCCGAGTTCCTCGCGGACCTTTGTGAGCTGCGTCTCGAATATGGCCGAGGACGTGCCGTGGCCGTGTAAGCAAAGGATTCTCATCGCGCTTGCTCCACAAATCAGAGCCTAGGGCTGGAACGTGCAGGTGGTGTCGTGTAAGTGGTGGAAATATGGACTGATGCGGCGACGCGGCCTTTTTCACAGCATGCGAGACCGGGCGGCGCAGTGCATTTATAAACTTGATCGAATGTATAGCGTCAAATTCAGCGTAAGCTAATTGTGCCGCACAATAAAGCAGGGATAATTCTATGTTATTGTATTTTCTTGTGGCTGGTAATAACCAGACTCTGACACAGAGGCAACATGCCTTTTTCGTCCAGACGAGGCTAGGCCCATGACCCTACGTCGACCACGTCAGGAAAGATGTCCGCCCTCGCAGTGTTCAAGACCCGCTATTGCGGTATGCAAGGGCCTTTGGCTCGCCAGGTCTGCCTGCAGCTGCCTACGCGAGCAAGATGCGGGCGAGTGCGAAGGAGTGCAAGAGGTGGATAAGAAGAAAGGGGGTTGACTCAACCAATCGGTCCATCTTGCCGTCGAGAAGGAACAGTTGATCCGGTTCGGCTAGGCTTTGCCTTATCTAGAAGCCCTCACTTGTTGAGTCCTGCACACTTTTCCACCTGTTGCCAGTGTGATCGAACAGGCCTTCCCCGGAAGCCAGCATCAGCATGCAACAGAACCCTCCAGCCGAGGGCAAAAGCCGTGAGGCTCTCCCTCTGCAGGAACATTCGCAGCCATCTAGCGACCAAGAGCAAGATGTCGAGATCGATGGCATCGAGGACTACCCACAGCTGGAAGCATGGCGCGTGTACTTGATCTTGTTGAGGTATGTTCGTCCGAGTTGAACATCATTTGCGTTCTTTGCTGAGATGGAAATGCCAGCCTTTGTATCGGCCTACTGCTGTCGATGATGGATAACTCGATCATCTCGACGTCTTTGTATACCATCGCGTTGTATTTCAATTCTTTAGAGAACTCCATGTGGGCCGTCTTGGCGTACACACTCTCTTACCTTGGTGAGCCGCACACTCCAACTCAATCCAGCCTGATTCCATGAGAAAGAATTTATCTCACACGTTATTGAAACAGGCTTCGCGGTCATCTTCGCACAACTCAGCGATTTCATGGGCCGCAAAATAGCCGTCCTTTCCGCCTTTACTGTCTTCCTGGCCTTCTCGCTCGCCTGTGGCTTTGCACAAACACTCGAGCAGCTGATCATATTTCGTACCTTCCAGGGCGTCGGGGGTTCTGGCTTGTACGCTTTGACGCTCATCCTGTCCCTCGAGATCAGTACCCCCAAGACGCTGCCCCTTATATCTGGTCTTATCGGTGCCACAATTGCTGTGGCCGGTGTTTTGGGTCCTGTCCTTGGCGGCATCCTCACCGAGCGTGCGTCTTGGCGATGGATTTTCTGGATCAAGTAGGTCACCCTCTCTCTTCCCAACCTAGTCTCTGAGGTAGTCCAGCGTATTCCGGCTGCCCTGTTTTTCACTCAGATGTCCATACAATGTGTCTAAATGCATGCTGATTTCAGTTCCCTTAGCGTGCCTTGCGGGATAATCCCAATGATTCTTTTCACCATCGCCACGCCTCGAGTACTACCCAACGAAGGCAAGGTGCGCAAAAATATAGCCAATTTTGACATCATCGGGAGCCTACTGCTCCTCTGTGCAGCCGTGCTGGTCGTTTTCGGCATAGAAGAAGGCGGGAGCGGCAGATACGCATGGAGCAGTGCCGTGGTGATAGCACCGCTGGTCGTTGGGTGCTTGTCTTGGCCGGCACTCTTTTCCTGGGAGTATTGGCTTTCGCTCCCGTCTGCAAAATCCAGGAGCAGGTGGGCTACCATTGACGCGATATACCCAACGCGCATCTTCACCCACCGCATCATGTTGGCTGGTATCATGTGAGTGAACTCGCCACTGCCCGCAGCGTAGATTGTCCCACAGGATTCTAATGAACGATTTAGCGCGACCACATTTATTGGATTCGTGTTCTTCGTTCTCATATTCAATATTCCACTACGCTCCCAGACAGTCAATCTGGACAGTCCCTCCACGGCCAGTGTGCGCCTGTTACCTATGCTCGGAGCCCTTGCTGTGGGGTCCTTCCTCGGCGGTGCTGCGAGCAGCAAGGTGAACCGTACCTTTCACACCTTTGTCACCGGAACAGCACTTGTCACCCTTGGAGTGGGCTTATTGTCGAGAGTGTCTTCTAGCCTAGAAGTCGACAAGAAGATCTACGGCTTCGAGGTCATCGCCGGCTTCGGCATCGGCCTGACCTTCTCGACCGTCAGCCTTATGACGACCAAGGAGACGGAGGTCGAGGACCACGGTATGTGCTCGACCCTCCACATTTGACAGCCAAACGTGAACTTTGAGGCTGACTCTACTCCTACAAAAATATAGCTGTAGCTCAGGGAATAGTGTCTCAAGTACGCGTATTCGGCGGGAGCATCGGCGTCGCCGCGGCAAACGCCATGCTCCGCCTAGAGGCGCAGACTCGCCTGGCCGGGATCCTGTCCAGCGCGCAGATCCGAGAGCTCCAGGCGTCCCCGACCATCATCGAGACTCTCAGCCCGACCCAGAGAGATGCCGTTCGTGGTGCGTACGCATATGCGTTCAATCAAACCATGCGCATTTGTGTCTACATGGGATGCGCGGCCTTCGTGGCGTGCTTGTTCACAATCCAGCGCATTCCGAGTAGAAGTTCACGCGAGGTTCGGGCGTGAAGGACATCCATGTTCTGCCACAGAGACGTAGAATCGATTTCACGTACTCGCTTGGCTAGGCAGGCAAGTTGCCGTACAGCGCGTGAAAATATCCAGCGCGCTAATGATTCTCGGGTCGAGCATTGTAGCTAGCTGGTGACATCTTTTCACAGAATACGTGCGTCTTGTTTCTGTTCTCCAACCCCGAGGTGGAGGGGAGGCCTGGCAGCGTCCACAGTCTTGCGGCTACATATGCAAATCACCGACCCATCTTAGACAGGATGACAGGGCCAATGAGGTTGTTCTTACCCTGGCATTCCGATCGGGAGATTCCGTCCATGGGTTGCATAGAAAATCCAATTAGTAAGATCTAAAACTTTGTAATTATCTGTGGAGCTATGGATGACAGTGTATGTCCCATCCCCTGGGTTTGAGGTTGGGTAGTTAGATATCCCATTTTGGAATGAAAAATATTGTTCTCTTTAGCAGTCATGAACGTTACATCCTTGAGGAGCTGGCTTGAGAGTATTGAATATAAAGAGATTGAATGTGAGCATTATTAATCTCATGTAAAGCAGATAAGCTCCTGGGAATTGTATTTCATATTTAAGTACAGGTACATCATGGTCCTTGATTATGCGCTAGCTCGTCTTAAGCCACGTAATATAATTATTGCTACATTAATTATATCAGCTAGATTAGGGGTAGGTAAGTAGTTTAAAATTAGCAAGGGAAGTTAAATTATTTAGTTATTTAAGTGGTTTAAAATCTTTAAATGGTTTAAATTCCTTAAGTAATTTAAATTTATTTAAATATATTGCATTCCTGCATACATTAAGATAGGGGAGGTAAGCCGTAGGCTTATTAATAAAGCAATTCTAATAATCTTATAAATTAAAAGAATAAATAACTTACCCTCCTGCTTTCTTATAAGGAAAGCATTAAAGGATTTATAAATTATATATAAAATAATTATTTAAGATTTATTAATAAGCCTTTATTTTATTAAATAAACTTTAATAAATATATATATAATAATTACCTTAAATAAAAAATAATAATATTTATAAAGTTTATTATATTTAAAAGTAATATATATAATTATTAAGGTAGATTTATTAATAATTATATTATATTATTTTAAATTAAATATAATATATATAAATAATAATAATAATTTATTTTAATATAAAATAACCTTTAAATAAGGATATTATATTATTATATATTTTTTTACTTTTATAAGCCTTTATTTATAAGGTTTATTTAAATTAAATATTATATTAACTTAATTAATTTAATTTATAATATAAATAAAGTAATTAAAGTAATATAATAATTATTAAATTTAATATAAAATATTTATTATTTTTTATATAAAAGGTTTATATTAATAATATTAATTAATTTGTATTTATATATATTTATAATATATAGGATATTATTTTTATTTTTTTCTTAAGGATTTTTAAAATTATTCTTTTATTAAAAGCTTTTAAAATCTTAGCTAAATTTAAATAATAAACCTAATATTTAATATATATTATTTATTTAATATTTATATAATTAGCCTTAAAAGCTATATAAATTCTTTTTTATAAGGGATTTATTAATTTAATTATATATATTATTATTACTTTGGCTTTTATATTTATATTATAAAGATAAATAATGATAATATTTTTAATTAAATATAAAGATATTTTATTTAGCTTTCTTTTTATTATCTTTATAATTAATAAAATAAATTAATAATATTTAATTAATTAAGCCTTTTGAATTATAATAAAGATTAATAACTTATAAATATTAAGATTATAATATAATTAAATTAAATTATTTTTAATTAATAAAGTTTTATTTAATTTTATTTTAAAATAAATTATTTTAAAATAAAAAGGCTAGTAATTAAGGTTAAAATAAAGAAATTAATAATTAAAATTAAAAATTAAAATAAAGTAATTAATTTTATAATTATAAGGCTAATAATTAATTATATAAGCTATTAAAATTATAAAAATATAATAATATATTTTAATTTTATATAATTATTAATAAAGTTAATATTAAAATTAAAGGTATTATTTATAAAATACTTATTAATAAGATAATATATTAAATTATAAGTTTAAAGGCTTAAAGCTTATTTTATATATTATATTTAATTAATAATTATAAGCTTAATTAATAATTTTAAGTTTATTTAATTTTAATTTAAATAAATAAGTTTTATAAATATTAAATATATTAATAATTAAATTATTAAATATTTATTATTATTTTATTAATTATAATAATTATATTATAAATTTAATTATATTATTAATAAATTAATTTAATAAGATCTTTTTTATTAAAATACTTAAAATAAAAAGGTAAGGTATTATATTATTTATTTAAATTATATAATTATAAAAATCTTTACTTATTATAATATATTATTTACTTTATTTTTATAATATAAGCCTTTTTTAATATATTAATAAAAATAATATTTACTTTTAAGTTTATATTATTAAATATAATAAATAAATTAAAAAATTCTTTAAATATTAAGTTTTTTAAAAGAATATATAAAAAGGTATATAAGTTTATTTATTAAATATTATAAAATTATTTATAAAAAGCTTAATTATTTTTTAATATTTTAAAAAAGGTAAATTTATAATTATTTAACTATATATTTAATAATAAAGTTAATAATAAAATATTATCTTTTATAATAAAATATTAACTTATAATTATATTAAATAAAAAATATAAGTATTTATTAATTATTAATTTTTATATCTTTATAATAATAAATTAAGAATTATCTTATATTTTAAGAATACTTTAAATAAAAAAATATATATTTTAATTTTTAATAATTTTATAATTAATTAAATAAAATTTATTATTTATATATAATATTAATATATCTTAAATAATTATAATTTATATTAATTAATTAATAATAATATTATTATAATAATAAAGATTATTATAAATATTTAAGCTTATTATTTTTATATTAAATAATTTCTTTATTATAAAGATATTAAAGATATATATAATAATTATATTATTTTTAAAAATTATATAATATTTTAAAAGTTTATTTAATAGCTTTTTTATTTTTAATTAATAAAGAAATATAAATAATATAATAATATTATTTTTATATAATAATTAAAAATATAAAAATAATTAAATTAATTTTTAAAAAAGAAAAGTAATTAATTATTAAGGTAATAATAATAAAAAAATATTAATTTTTAAAAAGGTAAAATAATTAAATATTAAAAATAAAAATAAAAAAAGGTATTATTTTTAAAAAAAATAAAGTAATTAAATATTAAAAAAAGAAATAATTAAAATATTAAGAAAAAAATATAATTAGCTTATTAAAGATATAAAGAAATTAATATTTATAAGGGCGTAATATAAATATATTATTTACAAAAACTATTATTTAAAAAATAAATTATTAAAAAAATTAATTAATTATAATTATAAATTCTTTTATTTTTAATTTATTATTTATAAATATTAAGTAAATAAAGCTTTTTAGATTTAAGATATATTAATTTTAATAATAATGTATATATTATTTATTATTAAAATAAATATTAAAATAACTTATAAAAAAAGTATATTAACTTTAAAATTATATATATATCTTATATAAATTCTTTAATAAGATTATTAAAATTAATAAAAAAAAGATATATTTTATTATTAAAAATTTATAAGAAATATATTATAAGCTTCTTTAATATATAAAAAAAAAAAGAAGAATATTTAAAGTAAAAGTATAAAATAAGTTTTAAATATAAATAGCTAATTTATATTTTATTAATTTAATTAATTATAAATAAGGTAATTATTTATTTATATAAATTATTATTTTATATAAATTATTATTAAATACCTTATAAATAAAGCTATTATTTTATAAGAAATATATTAATAAATATTTACTTTAAATAAAATAATATATTTAAAATAACTTTTATAATATTAAATTATTAAGATATAAAAAAGGCTTAATATAAAAAAAAAGGAAATATTAAGTAATTAAAAGAAAGAAAAAAAAATAAGCTTTTTAAAAATATAATAATTATAATAAAAAAGAAATAAAAATAAATATATAATTATAAAAAAAAAGGAAATAAAAATAAGTATATAATTATAAAAAAAATTAAAAAAAGGTATTTTATTATATAATTATTACTTCTTTTTAAAAAGTTATTTAAAATTATCTTTAACTTTTTTTTTTTTTATATTATTTAAAGTATGAAAATTAATTATTAATTATTTTATAAAGTTTAAATTATTTTTATTAAAAGTTATATTATATATATTTAATTAGCTAAGTTATTAAACTTAATATTTATTTTCTTTTATTTTCATTATTTATTTTTTAATTATCTTTTTTATTTTTTAATACTTATATAAATTCTTATATTTAAAGGTATTTATTTTAATTAATATTAAGCTTAATATTAATATTTATTATTAATAAAAATCTTTAATTAAATTAAATATTCTTTATAATATATAAATAAAAAGTATTAAATATATATTTTAATATATTAATAAGTTTAATTTATATATATTTATATTTATTATTTTTATTATATAAAATAATTCTTTATATTTAAAATTAAGTTTTTTTTTATAAAATTTTAAATATATATCTTTTTTTTAAATAAAAATAAATTATATTTTTTAATTAAAATTTCTTTTAAGTTTTTCTTAAATTATAATATTTTTTTATTTTCTTTATTATTAAGTTTTTAATAATAATAACTTAATTTTAAAAATTCTTTTTACTTTATTATATTATTTTTTTTATTAATAGCTTAATAAAAAAATTAAATATTAATTTTATATTTATAATAAATTAAGATAATATATATTTTATTACTTTTAATATTATATTATTTAAGCTTATTTATAATAAAGGGATTATATTTATTTATATTTTTTTATATTATTATTAATAAAAAAATATAAAGCTATTTTAATAATTTAATTTTATTTTTTAATAAGCTTATTTATTTATAAATAATAAATAATTAAAAATAATAAAATAATATTTATTTATTTAAATAATTCTTTTTAAAAGGTGCTTATTTAATATAAATCTTTATTTAATATTAAAGCTATTAATATATTTTAGCTAATTATAAATAAAAAATAAAAAAATAGCTTTACTTATTTTAATATAAAATATTTAATAAACCTTAAAATAATAAAATTAGCTTTTATATATTTATTTATTATTATTAAATAAATATTTAATATATTATAATCCTTTAAGTTTTACTTAATATTTTTATTTAATATTAATAATAATTTAATTATTATATTTAATAAAAAGATATAAAATAATATTAATAAAGAATATATTAAAATAAGCATTTTTATAAGCTTTATATAATTTATTTAATTCCCTTAATAACTTAAATAATACTTAATATATTACTTAATATATTTTTATAAATATTTAATTATAAATTTATTTATTAAATTATATTATATTTTTATTTTTTTAAAATAAAATTAATTATTATAAATAAATCTAAATAAATTAAATATATAAGATTTAAAAATATATAAATAAAAATATCCTTTATATATTTTTATATATAATAAGTTATATTTTAACTTAAAAAGATAAGGATTATTAGTTTTATCTTTCCTTAAATAATTTATTTCTTTTTATTATACTTTATTATTTAAATATTTTTTTATAATTTTCTTTTTAAAATTATTAATAAGTTATAAAAAGCTATATATAAAGTATATATAATTTATTTTTATAATAGCTTTATTATATTATAATTATTAAATATTTTAATTATAATAAGTATAATTTTAATTTACTTAAAATTTAATTTTAATTAAATTATTATTTATAAATAAGCTTATATATTAAATTTCCTTTTCTTTTAATTAAGTTAATTATTTTATTTTAACTTATATTACATTTAATATAATATAAATATAATATATTATTTTAAAAATCTTTTTTATTATATTTATAAAGTTATTTATTAATTAATTATTTAATAAATAATTAAAAGTATTTATTAATATATTTAATTTTTTAAATATATAATATATTTTAAGGTTATATTAACTTAAGAATATTAATATAACTTATAAGTATATATTTATTTATATATTATTTATAAAATATAAGTTGGTTTTTTTAAGGATTCTTTTAATTACTTTATAATTAATTAAGATAATTAAGTTTAAATTTAAGTAATTTAAAATAATTATCTTAGTTTTTTTAATTCTTTAAATAATAATTATTACTTTTAATTTTATAAGCTAGTATTTTTCTTTTATATTATTAATTTTTTTATTTAAGTATAAAATAAGGAGTTACTTATTATAAAAAATCTTAATATTTTTTTTTTAAATATATTTATTTTATAATTAAAAAAAGATTAAGCTAAACCTTTTTTATAATATATTTATTTATATAAATAGCTATTTCTTAAAGTTATAATAATATAAATTATTTTTATTATTTAATATTTTTTTAATATTTTTAAAGTATTTAATTTTCTTTTATAAGTTATTAAGCGGTCTTATTTATATATACCTTTTGCTTTTTTAAAGATATATTTATATTATATTTTTTATATTTTCTTTAAAGTAAAAAGGTTTTTTATATTTATAAAAGTTATATTTAAATATTAAAGTTTAATATTAAATATTATAAAAAGTTAATTTTATTTAACTAGGATTTTAAATAAATTAATGTATTTAAAAACGTTATACTTTTAATAATATAATATCTTTTTTTAATAATAAATAGCTTAAAAATATTTATTTTAAATCTTAAAAGCTATATTAATAAGAATTTAATAAATAATTTTTTAAGTAAAAAAGCTATGCTTTATTTATTTACTTTTTAAAATATTTTATTAAAATAATAAGCATATTTTTTAATAGTTTTTAAGAATATTATAATATTATTAATATAGCTAATTATAAATTCTTAAAAATCCTTTATTTATTTATTTATAAGGTATTAAATAAATAATAATAAGTTTTAATAACTTATAAAGGCTATTTCAAAATATTTTATTTCTTTTTATATAATTATTATTAATTTATATTAATTATTTAATAATATTAATAATTAATAAAAGAATTTAAATATATTTATAATAATAATATACTTTTTATTATATATTTTAATTAATATATCTTTTTAATATAATAATAAATATTAATTTATTATTATAACTTAATTTAATAATTATAAATTAATTATTAATTAATCTTTTTATTTATTATTTACTTATTTTTATATTATAAATATTAAATAAATATATAAAATTAATCTTTTTTATTATTTTATTTAATTTAAATATAAATAATTAAATAACTTTTATATATTATTATAATTATTAATATTTAATAAATAAATTTTTATTTTTACTTTAAAATTATATTAATTATTAATTAATAAGCTTTAAAGCTATTTTTTTTTTAATAAGTTAATAAATAGCTATTTATTTTAAAGGGTAAGATATTTTAAGGTTATTTATTTAAAGATAATTATTATTATTAAGTTCTTATTATAAAAGATTATTTTAAATATTTTAATTTCTTTATAAATATTATTAAATTTCTTAATTCTTAAAATATAATTTAAAATTATTAATAATAATTCTTATTTTATATTAAAGGTTTTTTATTTTAATTAATTATTAGCTTATTTAATTTTTATATTTTTCTTATTAATTTAAATATATTTAATATTTATAAGTTATATTATTTATTTATTATATATTTATTATTTATTAAGGTTTCTTTTTTAATTATATATATTTAGTTAATTAATATTATTAATTTTTATTTAATATTATTTTCTTTTTTTTATATTATTATATTATATAAAATAAATATAGGGTTTTACTTTATTTTTCTTTAATTTTTATAATATAAAATTTATTAATATTTAATTTAATAAATTTTTTATATTAAAGTTATAATTACTTATCTTTATTACTTTAATTATATAATAAGCTATAATATATTTTAAAGATATATTTAAGTTATTAAACTTAAAAAGCTTATTATTTTTTTATATAATTTAATTAATTCATATTTATTTTAATTAATATATAGCCTTTTTTTAATTTAAATACTTTATTTTATTAAAGAAATAAAGATAATAATAAATTTATTTATTTTATTTTTATAAATAAAAAAATAGCTTTAATTTATAATAACATTAAATATCTTATTATACTTTAAATTAAAGAATTAATATAATTTTAATTTTAAAGGTTTTTATTAAAATAAATAATTAAAGTTAACTTTAATAAATTTATTAATCTTTATAAAAATAATAAATTATTATTTAATATATATTAATTATAATATATTTAATATTTTACTTAATTTTATAAAGATATATAATTTAATAAATAAAGATATTTCATTTTTAATATTTATAATTAAGCTTTTTTAATTAATAAATATATTTATAATATATAAATATAATATTATTATTCTTAATAAAATATTTAAAGGAAAAATATTTAATATATATCCTTTAATTTAAATCTTTAAATATTATTTCTATTTATTTATAAACCTTATAATATATATAAGTATAATTATTATATTATAAGAAATTATTTTTATTTTAATGTTTTTTAAGTATTAATATTTTTATTAATTTTATTTAATTTTTAAACTTTATTTTATAATTTATTAAATAATTAATATTAAGTTAGCTTTTATATTTATATAAAATTTTATAATTAATTTATAATAATTTAGCTTTATAAAAAAAGTAATATAATAAAAAGTATTAAAGTTTTTAATATAAATTAATAAATTTTATTATAAAGAAATAATAACTTTTTAAATATAACTTTTATATTTTAGCTATTATTTATAATCTTTATTTATAAAAGTTATTATACTTTTTATCTTAAGATATTATTAATAATAAGCTTTATATTTTTTTTTTTTTTTTATATTTTAATAAATAATTATTAAAGATATATTAATATTTATTCTTTATTATTTTTTTATTATTATAAAATAACTTTATTTTTTTTTTATATAGCTTAATATATTATATAATATATTTATTTAGCTTATTTATTAATTAATAAAATATTAAGTTTTTATATATAAAATATATTATTATAAGGTTTTCTAATATAGCTTAAATTATTAAAAAAAAATATAATAATATTATATATTTATTAATTTATAATTAAAGGCTTTTTAAATATAGCTTATTATAGCTTATTCCTTTTTTTTTTTTTTAAATTTTATTTATTTAAGTTTTATTAATTTTAATTCTTTTAATATATTTAATATTTAAATTTTAAGTTAATTAAATAATTTATATATTTCTCTTATTTATTTAATAATATATTTTTAATTTTTAATATTATTTTATCTTTATATTTTTTATTAAAATAAATTTATTATATAAATTAATAAATTAAATAATTTAATAAGTTAATTAATTAAAATTAAATAATAATATTTATAAATAATTATTTTTATAAGTAATATAATATTTAATAGTTAAAAATATTTAAATTTAATAATATATATAATTATAAGTAAAAAAGTATTATATTTATAATAATAAAGCTTTAATATAATGCTTATAATATATCTTTTTTTTTTAAAAATATTTATAAAGATATTAATATTAATAATAATAAATATAAATAATAAATATTAATAATAATAAATATAAATAATAAATATTATTAAATTTTATAATTAATCTTAATATAAAGTTTATAAATTATATTTTTATTTTATTTTATAATATTATATATTAATATTATTTAATTATATTAATTTTTAAAATAATTTTATTTTTAATTATTATAAAGATAAAATATAAAATAATTAATATTAAATTAATTAAATTAAAATATTATTATTATTTTAAAAATATAAAATTATATTTTTAAAATAATAATTTATTATTTTATTTTAATACTTTTTTAAATTTATTCCTTTTTATAAATATTTAAGGTTTAATATTAAATAAAGATAATTTTTTAAAAGCTTTTTTATATTTTATTATATAAAAATTAAGTATATATTATTTTTATTTTAATAAAGATTTATAATTAATTTATAAATAGTATTAAATTATTTAATATCTTTTTATTATTTTTATTTTTTATAAAGCTTTTAAAAATATTATTTTTTTAAAACTTTAATTAAAAAGGTTTAATCTTTAATTTAAATTATAATTAAATATTTAGCTATTTATTATACTTTATTTATTATTAAATAATAATTAAGTTTTTAAAGATATTAAAAGAAGGAAATATTAAATAATTAAATTAATTAAAGGGTAGTTTTTAATACCTTATTTTATTAAGGTTATTATTTTAATATAAATTATTATAATTTTAAATATTTTAATTAACTTATTTTATATTTTTTTTTTTAAATTCTTTATTATTTAATAATTTATTATTTAAGCTTATTATAATTATTTTATTTAATAAGTTTCTTATAAATATAAAAATCTTTCTTAATATAAGAAGTTTATAAAGGTTATATTTTATATTAATATTTTCTTTTTATATTTAATATTAATTATATATTTTTAATATTTTTAATTTATAAATAATACTTTTAAAAGCTATTTTTTATAATAATAATATTAAGATAAGGATTTATAAAGTAAAGGTAGTTAATATTAAATAATTTTAATAAAAATTAAAGCTTAGTTATTTAAAAAATATTTAATTAATAATAATTTTATAAAATACTTATATTTTTATTAAAGTATTATTTTCTTTTTAGTTTTTATAAATAATTAATTATTATTTAAATATATTTTTTAATATTAAGCTTATAATATTTTTAAGTTAATATATTTATTAATAGCTTTTTTAAAAATTTATTTATTTTAAATTAATTAATAATTAAATAGCTTATTTATTTAAAATATTCTTAATTATTTATATAAAAGTATATATAGCGATTTTTATTTTATTAATTTTAAATAACTTAATTAATATAATTCTTAAAAGTATTTCTTTAAGTTAAATTTTAATATAAATAGCTTTAATTTATAATTTATTTATAAGCTTATATATATATTATTAATCTTTAATATATATTCTTTAGCTAATAAAGATATATTAATTATTTATAAAAATAATTAAGTTAATTATATTAATAAGGCTTATTTATTTAAAATTACTTTTATATATTTTAAAAATAATATAAAGTTATTTTAATTCTTTATCTTTATTTATTAATAATTATAAAAATTTATCTTTATTTTTATTATTATTATTTTTAATATCTTAATATATTTAATTATTAATAAAAAATATAGCTTAATAAAGATTATATTTAATATTAACTTATTAAATTTATTAAAGCTATTTTTAATTATATTATATAATATATTTAAGGAGTTTTTTAAAGCTTTTATTATTAATTTTAAATATATAATTTAATTTAATTTATATAAATTATATTAATATTTTATTTTATTTTTTAATAATAATATTTTATAATAAAGTTTTTTTCTTTATTAATTATTATAATATTTAAATAACTTAAATTTATTTTTTAATTAATACCTTTTTTAAATTAATATAAATATATTAAAATTAAGTAATAATTAATTATATATTATAATTAAATATATTTAATTATTAATTAAATTAAAATAATATATAAAACTATTAAAATAAAGGTTTAATAATTATTTAAAAAGAACTTATTTTAAAAAAGCCTTTTTATTTTTTTTATAAGGTTTAAAGGATTTTAATTATTTTTATTAATTTTATAATTTCCTTAAAATATTTACTTATAATTATTTATAAGGCTTAATATAAATTAAAATAATAATTTTTACTTATTAACCTTTATAAAAATAAATAAATAATATTATAATAAGGTTTTATATAAGCTTAAGATCTTAATATTTTACTTTTAATATAATATTATAAGTTTAAATATTTCTTTATATTTTTAAGAAAAAATATAATTAGCTTTTTATTAATTAAATATTTTATAAATAATTTTTAAATTACTTTAAGTTATAATTATATCTTTATTATATTTTAAATATATTTATAATAAGAATTTACTAGCTTAAAAATATATATTTTAAAAGGTTTTATAAATAATTAATTATAATTATTAAATATTATATTTCTATATATATTAAAATAAAGAAAGTAAATTATAAGCTTATTAATAAAATAATTTTAATAATCTTATAAATTAAAAAAATAAATAATTTATTCTTTTACTTTTTTATAAAAGAAATATTAAAGGATTTTTAAGTTATATATAAGATAGTTATTTAAGGCTTATTAATAAGCTTTTATTTTATTAAATAAGCCTTAATAAGTATATATATAATAAAATAAGTTAAAAAAAGAAAAGTAGTTAATAAAAGGTAAAAAGGTATTTTAAATAAAGGATTTTTAATATTAAATTTATTTAAGAAAGAATTTAATTTTAAGTTAAGTTTTTATAAATTTCTGCCTTTACCTTTACCTTTAGCTTTAGAATTACTTTTTTAAATTTCTTTTCCTTTCCTTCCTTTTCCCTCCCTTTTTTTTTACTTTATTAATTAAGTTAATAATATTTTAAAAAAAGAGTAATTTTCTTTTATTAAAGTTATATATAAGTATAAATTACGTTAAATATATTTATATAAGGCTAAATTATAAATTAAGGTTTAATTATTTAAAGATTTAAATTATTTAAAGATTTTAAATAATTTAACTTTTTACTTTAAATTCTTATAATTTTAAGCTTATAAATAATAATTACATTATTTAAAAGAACCTTATACCCTTAATATAAAATCTTATTTTAAATAATATTAATATAAAACCCTTTATTATTATTTAATTATAATTTATTTATATATATTACACTATTATAATTTATAATAATTAATTTACTTTTTTATTATTATTTAAATAATAAGATTTAATAAAGTTTCATAATAAGATTTATTTTATAATATATAATTTCTTTTAAATTAAGCTTTTAAAGTTTCTTAATTATATTAATTAAATTAAAAGAAGGAAGTTAAATTATTTATATTTTTAAATAATTTTATATTATCTGGCGTTAAAGACTTAATTAATATTAAGAAGCTTATAAATTTAGGTTTATACTGCTACTTAATTATTAATATATATATAGTTAATATTTTTAATTATATAAAGCAACTTAAAAAAATATAAATAATTAATATAAATCGTTAATAAGGTAAAATAAGCTAAAAATTAAATAATAAAATAAAGCTTACTTTTATTAAAAATATAAATATTTAAATTTGCTTACTATTTATTTAATATACTCTTATCCACGCTAAGGTCCACCTTAATATTTAAATCTAGAGAGGTAAAGTATAGTAAGCAAAAGTTAATATAAATAATATTATTACTTGCGTTTTCTTAATAGTATATGCGTAGACTATACTCTCTCCACCACAAGGGCATTTATTCTTAGGATCATTACAGCAAACATACAGTTTTTAATTAAATAAAGTTAAGATATAACTAGGCTAAATCATAGCCAGCTATTTAAAAATATATGCAGCAACGCTAGTATTAGTATATCTTTTAATATATCTAGCAGCGAAATAACTTTTATAATAAACTTAAGCTTATATATCTTTTATAGCGCCTTATTAGTTCTAGTTTAGGGATGGTAGTCCTAGGTACTCTATAGCTAAAGCCAAGTTGAAGTCAATTGAATCCACCTCCTTATAAAGTAAATTCATAATCTTCCATAACTGCTGCCAGCCTGAGTAGATTGCCGTACGTTAAATAGGGTTACACCCGTTAAAGTTCACGAGTCTAATGGCTAGATCGATCACACTTCCGTCGAAAGTAAACATATCGTACCCGCTGATGGACAGGGCGGCGATGAATTCCTCCACTGCTTGCGCGACGCTGATCTCATCTGCGCGCTCATCGAGTGAGTTTCCAGGCCGGCTCTCCCCCTCCCCATTCTCATAGGTAGAGTCAGTCGGGTGCTGTGGCAGAGCCGCTGCGACACCAAGCAATCCATGCAGGCTAGTAGCAAAAAGGGCCCAGGATACCTTCATGGTGTTGAGCGCGAAGACGGCGAATTCAAGTAAATATATTAAGGAATGACAGAAACCAGTATGGCCAGCTCCAAGCCATTGACGAAGACATATGCGGACTGCTGTGGAATATATATATCTATCTCTCAACCTAAATATATGCTCTGCTGCAACGCTATATCTCTTAGTATTAATAATCCCTCTATAAATATTAGCAGCTAATAGCCTTAGACTGATACTTAAGGCCTTATTAAGATAATAACTCTTAAATAAAGCTTTTACTTTATTTAATAAATAAATATATTTATTTCTTTATATATATATATATATTTTATTATAAAGCTATATCTTTTAATATTAAAAGATCCTTTAAGGATAGCTAATAACCTTAAATTAATTTTAAGGGCTGCGCTAAAATAATAGCGCTTAGCTAAGGCTTTTACTTTATCTAATAGGTGGATATATCTATCTCTCTACCTAGGTATATGCTTTGCCGCAAGGCTGCGTCTTTTAGTGCCAGTGGAGCATCTAGGGACACTGGCAGCTCACAGCCTCGGATTGATACCGATAGCCTCACCAGGATAATGGCCCTCGACCGAAGCTTTCGCTTCGTTGGTACAGTTAGGAGATAGAAGTCCCGCCCCACTCCTCACACGATTTGCACCTGCTGAATCACGTACTTCACTCAACGTTTACAACCCATGAGAATTTCTTCTTTTTTAGTGACTTATATCAATCAATTCAAAATTCAACGCTCTATCTAATAGTATAGTTATCAAATCCTCTGACATCAATTTTCCGTTCCCATGTCACCCAATTTGTCGTGTGCAGGCACCCCTCCCCGGGGGGACTGACTCGGATACCGCAGAACGTGCTCTAGCCGGCAACCGCTAACAACCAACCGCAAAATCCTATTGCAATAGAAAGGATCCTGGCTGGCCTGTTCGTCACACGATAGCGCTTCGTATGGAGGATGTGCTCGTGATTTTGGTGGCCAACCGACATCTTGTTGGCGCTAGAGATCAATCCTTCAGGAGCGAAAAAACGACCTAACACAGAGCATTCCAGTCGGGGAAACAATTGTCCACCCCGCCTTCTGTAATCTCAGGCTCTTTGCCTCAGGTACACCAAATGCATCAGGCAACAGTCACCCATCCGCCTCCGGATTCTTCGCTTCCACCAGACCACACTCCACTTAGAACACTAAGCCAAGCATTTCACGTGTCGACGGCGGAAACCCCTACTGGGGAGAACATGAACCTTTCTACGGCATTCATCCTTACAGCCTTCGTCGCTTTGAGCAAAGTCATGGGAGTAACAACATCGTCACCCACCTACGGTACAATGGACTCCGGCGACGTGTACGCTGATAACTACGAACACTGTGCGGAGCCCATGGTGCAACTCTTGGAAAAGTCCACGTACCGGACCGAGTTCACGTCCGGCTCCCTGACGACCGTTCGCGGCTGGCCGAGCACCGGCGGCTTCTACATCCTGAGCTGCGACGGAGTCGAGCTCGAGTTCCTCGGCCTCGACCGCTTCGAGCCGACGCCACGGTCCCAGGACCCCGCGGAGGAGGATGCATTCTGCGCCAAGATGCGCAAGCTCGGGCCACGTTGGTACCGTGACCTGGAGGAGGAAGCCCTCGAGAGTCTCGGGGGCGAGTATCGAACCGACCACGTGGTGAAGGCCTTTGGCTGGCCGGCCGATGAGGGCGTCTGGGCCCTGAGTATGCCAGACAGGGACGCTTATATGAAGGGCAAGTCAAGGATCCGAAATGCCTTTAGCATGGGTGAAAGGTGTCGTCAGACTGAGAAGCTGGGTGGTGTATTTTATAGTGACCCGGCCAAATGCCCGGAACTAAAATTAGCATGAAAACAGCTGCCATTCCTTCCGAGCCTCCGAACTGGAGTAAATGGAAATGGAGTCTGTACTACGAGAAACTGGCTTATTCAATATACGACGCCCCCTTGAGCAACTCGTTTCGTGTCTATAGGCATAACTCGTATTTCTCCGTGTCAGTCTCGCAGAGGCGGGGTGCCTCGCGAACCTGCGCAACTCGTTGGACGTGGTCGGGGCTCAGCACGAGGGTACCATCGTCAATTTCGTTGGTGGCGCTTTCATCGGGTAGGGAGTGGTTGGGAGCACACGGGCACGGGGCGGGCGGGTGCGCCATGTTGCATTCAGCCGTGGTTCTGAGAGAGCGATGCTGTGGAACCGTGGTGGTCGTGAGTGCGCTGTTGAGGAGGAAAGGGGCCTACTCAGAGACAGGCGAGAGACTCCGCTCGGGAGGTGGAAATCCACCACCTGTATGAAGTCACGGGCTCTCATCCGAACGCAGTTTTCCCGCTGTGGCGTAAAGCGCTGTTGCATTGCATTTGAACGCAAACCTGGAACTTTAGCGCTCCCTGCGCCGATTTGGTGACCCGCCAAGACATCCTGACCAATGTTGTCATGCCCAAAATCGAGGCTGCCACACCTGGCGGAGGAGCGTACCTAAATGAAGCTAATTTCGAGCAGGATCGATGGCAGGAAAACCTCTCCGGACAGAACTACAGAAGACTGAGGGAGATTAAAGATTCATTGGATCCCGCAGGAACACTCTACGCGAGAACTGCTGTGGGCAGTGAGGATTGGGTGCAAGACGCACAGGGGCGGCTCTGTCGGGGATGAGGATCCACATTGCACAAAACTCGAGTGACGTGAAAGAGATGGCGACCTCTATTAATTCAATTAGCCACTTTTTCATGTCCGTGCTTAACTTGTAATCATCTTGAAAACAAATACCCAATTTTGTATATAAGGTTCAATTACACATTTTCTCGGCGCTTTCATCGTGGCTTGATTAAATTTCACTAATGGCCGAGTTTCCCATCATCAGAAGGGATGTGTTCCACCCAGCGGGCCAGAACAGGCCTTAGCCCATATGGGCTACTGTGCATGCCTGTAAACCACGTGCTGTCCCGCCGCCAGATCTTGGGGTGCAAAAGAGTCAAAACGACACATCTTGTTTTTCCTTCTCAAACGTAGACAGTAAGGGGCGATATTGTAAGTCCGCAAGGGCGGGTACTTCTTGTGCTTAAATCTCGCAGACATCTGACCCTTTGTCTATATGAACTCAGTTTATTCTCTGCACGTTGCGTCTTGCTACCCCACTATAGTTGATCTCTCGGCTATGCCTAGGTGTTCCCCGTTTATACCCACCTGATTACCTGATGTGAGTAAATCATAAACACAGCCACCTGCTAATGTACACTAACGCAACGGCGTCCCTGCTACGCTCCCCCACCCCTTTTGGCAGTGCATAAACCACAAGCTGCATGTAAGTCAGGATGCCTCCCCGAATCCGGTGCTGCCACCCTGTGCAACTTGTTCACATGCTTGGGGTGGGTTGAGTAGATTCAAAACATACGAAATCGAGGATGCGCCCCAGCGCCGTCTACGACGTGTTATTGGTAAAACTTTTCACAATGGCTCGTCCACCTTTCGTCGACCCCGACTACTGGCGCCTACTGGGCGGCCAAACGCCAGCACCAAAGCCACCTGACACGGACTTGTACGCCATTAGAAACACAACCACTGCAGCGACTAAGGCGGCATCCGATGCGCTGTCTTTCCCGCCTGGAATGACCGCGACAGTGAGCACGGCTACATCAGCTGACGGCAGCAGATTCAACATCACTCGCTTTGTGCCACTTGCCGTCCAGCAGAGCCAGGAGGTATCCCCGCACCGAGCTGTCGTCTATGCCTTTGGTGGTGGCTTCATCGCAGGCAGTGTGGCTATCTCCTACAACATGATAGCAAACTTTGCCGAGCAGACTATGACGCAGGTCTTTGCGCCCGCCTACCGCCTAGCACCTGAGCACCCATACCCAGCAGCCCTAGATGATGTGTACTCGTGCATCACCTGGGTGCAGGCGCACGCGAGCGAGTTCGGTGTCGATCCCGCCCGTATCGTCATCTTCGGCCAGAGCGCAGGCGGCGGACTCGTGTCCGCCGCGGCCCTGAAGGCCAGGGACGAGGGCCTAACCCCACCGATTGCGGCCCAGGTCCTGCGCTATCCTATGTTGGATGACCGGACGCAGATGGATACCCAGAACCCCCGGTTCCCCTTTTTTACCTGGTCTCCCAGCAGCAACAGGATTGCCTGGGCAGCCTATCTGGGAGATCAGAGCAACGAAGCCGAAAGAGGCTCAGGTGAGGCTCCGCACACCCTTGTTCACTGCTCAGGCGAACCATTCTGATATCAGATACAGCCCCTGTCCCTTACATGGCCGTCCCCGCCCGTGCTAATGACTTACATGGCCTCCCTCCAACCCACTTAGGCGTTGGGGGGCTGGACCTCTTCCGGGACGAGTCAACGAGCTTCGCGGCGAGGCTGTCGTTGCACGGCGTCAAGGTGCAAACCAACGTCTACCCCGGCGTGCCGCATGGCTTCGATGGCAGTCCGGCTTTCTCGCTCAGGTTTGAGTTGTGGAGGAACGAGGCAAAATTCATTCAGCAATTCTAAAAGAGAGCGTGGCACTAAAACTATCTGCCTGCGGATCTACTGCAGCATGTGCTTAGTTTGACAATTTCCCATAATTACCAGCACAGCATTGCTCAAGTAGACAATACAGACTCATTCATCGACGTGTGATTTTCATATTATACCTAGTACTATGGTGTACGTAGACTCTAACATCTCATTTCCTCATATACTCGGGCTCCCACATCCGAGATTGCCGCAGCTGGGTGATTGAATTTGCCAAAAGTCGAGCGGCGCAGCAATGCCCGTTGGGACAACACGTTGCAACGTGTGATGCAATATGATAGACAGTATATCGTACTCCTCGTTGGCAACATTTCCCAAGTCCCCACAGCGAGTCAGCCGCCGAGCGCGCTTGGGGCTGAACTTCACGATGGATCGTCTCGAGGCCCCGTTCATGTAGGCCGAGTGGACTAAGAGAGGTTCCCCTCTCCCAACACAACTTCGTCAACTTTATCAGAATAGCTGACGACTCAAGTACCCGGTCGACTGATCCTGCATATGCGCTACGAACCAACAACGCGCACGAACAAAATTTCGACCCGTAAAGATAACTTGTCTATGCAGGTGAGATCCTTCTGTCAGTTCTCCGCCACCTTTTAGGAAGGTGACTTGCAGCAGCAGCCTCACCGCTGTCTTGCATGCAACTAACGACCAACGGCGATGCACATACGCAGGCATTTTTCCATGGGCTAAGCCCCGATGATGGAGCCTGTGAGATTGTGGAATGTACTAACGTGGCTGGTGAAATGAACTAACTAGGAAACTTTAAGTAGCTTGTTGATTTGCATCATATTTACTAAAGCCATCGGCCAGGAACTCCCGGTTCCTTCTATGTACTAATATAATACTCGGTTCTATCTAAATTAACTGGGCAGCTAATACATGATGCTATATAAGAAGTTATTTTTTCACTACCATGAAAGAATCATGAGCACACGAAACGTGGAGTCGTTGTGAGCAATACGTCGGATTTTCTTAAAATTAATGCTGAGGAGATAACGGAAGAGCTGAATACTATCGCAGGCAATTAGCAGCTAGTTAGTTAGAGCTTGATTGAGATCATTCTCAGGCAATGAATAAAAGACATTCAAGGCCAAGATACACAGTACCGTCTTGTCTAGACCTCCTCGCCGGGCCTGTAGGTCTTGTACAAGACCGAAAACTTATCTGTCCGAAGGACCTGGTTTTCGCGGAAGTTTCCATTCCAATAGGGAAGCGCACTCTGGATTGTGGCATAGGTCTTGTTTTCATTGTACATCTCGAAGCTGTCGGCGTCGGAGGGTCGGACTTTGGGGATGGATTGCATCTCTTGATAAGTCAGGGGGTCCACATATGGACCACTTTTCACACCAAAAAGCTAGTTTTTTATCTCCACCAATTTAATAGCTACAATTCTAAGATTAAATATACAGATATATTATATATATAAGACCTTAAAACAAATGTATGAATATTCTCAGTATTTTCTTTATTCTTTTATATTAAATATAATATATAAAACTCTAATACTTTTAATACTTTTCTTCTCTTGGAATAAAAGAGATAAAAGGCTAAAAATGAGTTTATATATAATTTAAAAGTATATATTAATATTAAAAAATACGTCCTAAATTTACATAATCTTTAATAAATAAAACTAATTTTAAATAATAACCCTTTTATCTTATATTTTATATATTAATATATAATATAGATTAGTAGAATTAAAGCGAATAATATTTATATATATATTATATATATATTAGGGCTATATTGAAGAGCATATAAAATTACGGATTTTATTCAACTTAGAAAATAGAAATTTATATTTTACTATATAAACTTTTATTAAGGAAATCTTATTATTTAATTTATAAGCTTATATAAATATTATATATTAATATTATATTTATTCTTAATATGAATATAATATAAGTATAAGGATATAAAATATATCTTAAATATATATAATTCATTTAAGGTTTTATAAGAATATTAAAAATGTTAAAAAATATTATATAATAACGTGTAAACCTTAATAGCTTAGTTTATATAAGTATAGACTTTTATTAAAATTATATAGATACTATTTGGATTTTTTTCTGCTTGTAATTTATAGATATCTAGCCCTATATAAAGTTTTATTATTATAAGTATTATATTCGTAGAGATATAAGTCTTTAAAAAGCTGGCTTTTTGGTGTGAAAAGTGGTCCATATGGGGGGGTGGTCCATATGTGGACCCCCTGACTTAACTGGAAAACCCCTTCTGAGAGTATGGGAAGCCTGACTTCGTTGAGTCTGTCTGGACGCGCTTTGCGCCCTGGCTACTCTTGCTGCGGTTGCTTCGGCTGAGAAGCTTAAACGTTTCCGCGGAGCTTGCTTTGCGAGGGCACAAATAGCCGGGTGGCCAAGTGCAGCGTTGTAATGCATCCCACAAGATGACCAGGCCTTGCTCGCAGGCGGAGGAGAAACTGATTATTGAAACAAAGTACGCCAATGTCGGATTGCCGAGAATTTGGCTGTCGGCCAGAGGAATTAGTGAAACCGTATTTTGGCCAACGTGGCGCACATCGTCACCAATGACATGGCCATGACCTCAAGGAGGCCAAGCTTTCGACGCTTCGGCATGTTAAGCTTCAACATTACCAAAGTGGGGAATCGGGCGCAAGTGGTGTCGGATATCACGAAGAAGACTGAATCACACGTTATTATCGGTCACAACGGAGTAGAATGAGTGATAATCCTCAGTGTAACAGATGATGGCTCACATTGTAAGGCGAGGGCCGTGTACTGGTACATTTTCTTGTCCAAATAGCGCCGAATGACCAGTTGACTGCCTTTTTCCAAAGACTCTCATACAGATTGCACTGTACCATCAAGAATATGATGGAGTAACTCTGAAGATGGTTTGAATTGTGGTAAACTAGGTCATGTGGCTCTTGAACCATTTCACGCGGCCGAAATTGCGCACGAGTAAGATGGCAATCGAGATCCTGGCGATGATTGACACAAGGAACCACGGTACCGCGAAGGTCCAAGACCATTTGTTAATGTTGAGTCTCTGCTCCGCGGTGAGCGTGCTCACGGGCCGCCCACTTCCCCAGTTGCACATGAGAGTGAATCCAGCCTGATAGGATATCTGCAGCGCCAGCGCTAGGACCATGAGATAATCTTGGATTGTGGGCGGCTTGAACCTCAATTTCAATTGGCAACGGGCGGCCACGGCGTTAATAGCCAGCCCCGTCGGCGTCCACTTCAACCCATATTGGAGATGGTTCATCGTTATCTCTGACGGTGAGAACGTCGACGGAGCAGACCCGGAGATGTTTGTCTGCTTACGGGTTGTTGTTGAGATCAAAAGGGAAGAAAACTCGCTGGAAACCAGGTTCTGGAGGAAATCCATTCGCAGGGTTACCTTAATCCCATGTCGATGTCAGCCGGATGATGGCGACTATGCGTGTCTCTTTCGTGCATGATCTGGATTCTAACACGGGAATCAGCAATGGCACCCAGCGCTGGGAGATATATGATAATGAGGACCCCAAGCTCATGTTATTTGATGACAATGTAACAAGCGATTTGGAGGACGACACTTGGAGAAAGGAGAGAATAGACTTTATCAACTTGTTGAGTCTGGTCTTAGAACTGTCTGTACGATACAGAGTCGGCCTGCCACAGTAAGCTATCACGGACTTGCGTTTCGGCGGTGCTTAGAATATCGGAAGCCACGAGAAGAAGCTCTGCCAGCCATTTGTGCAGCGACGGGGCACTTTTGCCTCAGCATCTCTTAATGTAAGAATCGTGATAAATACGAGCATAATTACTCTGTACATTCATCCCCATGAGCATCGCAGAAGGACTATCTAAACATTGTGACATTGTTTTCTGCCAGCATTGCATGTGCTGATTTTACGTATCAGGAAAATTGCACATGACTCTAATAGCTCAATGAACATGCGCGGTAGGACAGGGTGGATTGCTCGTCAGTACGGCGACGGTCACTCTCTTACCCAAAACTGTCTAACCTCCAACTGATCAAATTGACATTATGTTCTTGATCCTCTAGATTGCCCCCGATACATCCCTTTATAGAAGAATGGCATGGTGGTTCTCAAGCTGGCCATACTGTGATGTAAGATGTGCATGTAAGAATCCTTCTGCTGCACGGCTCGGGGTGGGCGCTCGTATTTTAAGCGCAGCGTGCGCGGTCCGCCCCGTAGTGCTGACCGATTTTTGCGCCACAGGTTGTACATCGGACGAGTTCTAACCTGATTTAGTGGAAAGGAACTCACCGCCCGGCACGGAAACACGAGAAGCTGTACTGTAAAGTTCAACAGGCTAAATCATAATATGAGGTAGGATTAGGAATCACATGCTGGGCGGCAGCATCTCTAGGTAGTGATGATGGGGGGTGCGCGGTATAAGAACTCAGCCAGTTTTCCAAGAGACTCGTCTGCTAGTCATGAATCTACATACTCTAGCTGCCGTCCTAAAGTAAGATCTGTCGTGAATTGTGACGCCGCCAAGATGTTCTCCTGGAAAGCTTTAGTCCTAACAGTCTCTACGGCAAGCATCGGCCCCGCAGCCGTCCTAGGCTCAAGTCACACAGGGATCAAGAGATCCGAAGGGACAGTCCCCGGAGCCGAAGACGGCACGTCTTACCACTTCAACTCGACTGGGACGTCCGAAACATGTGCTGGGCTTTCTGTGGCTGATCTCGAATCAAGCCTGGCACGATTTGACCCGCTCTTCCCCCCACAGTCAGTGCAAAACCCCTGGGGGAAGTCATGCCCCGCAGAGCAAGAATTGATCAACTAACTCATTCGCAGGTACAGTGCCGGTCCATATTACGAGGGTCAGACGGTCTTCAGTGTTGGCTCTTTGTATCTCGACACGGCCTCAGGCGTCAAAGGCTTTTACATCTCATATGCATCAGTGACGCCAAACACGACTGCCACCTGGGTGGATGCCGGCGCCGACATCTCGAATGTCTGGCTCGCGGTGCGGGAGGACATCGCCGAGCAGTGGTCTCAGGGCCGAACCTTCCAGTGGGGTTGGTATGACATCGACAAGACAGTGGACGGAGTCAGCAACCATGCCGGACAGTTCATTATTCAGATCCAGACGCCCACATTTGTCAAGCTCTGCGATACAACGTGTGGGGGACATTGCAACCCAAATATCTGTACCTGCTAGCCGAGCGAAGTCAAGCATAAGCATAGAATAGTAATGCATCTCTCGTGGGAGGGCATTAGCTGCGCCTCGCTAATCAAGCCCTACTTTTAATTGGCGCGCTTCTGTGGGTTGTTGCACGTCATGCGTATCAACGATCCTGTAGTGAAGCAGAAAGATATTGTTCTACCGCAATGAATGGGTCCTCGGACTATGACGCCTTTTGCCTGATGCAAAGGTGTCGATTCACCCAGTCTGACCATGCCTTATGCCTGACCACTGCCCGAAGGAAGATCAAGAAGATAGTCCAGGGAATGGATGTCAAAATTCTCGAAGACCATTTGATCTGGATGGATTTGACCAGACGATGGCATATAGATATCATCTTCCGCCATCCCCCCTACACCCATTGATAAGCTACCACCAGGAGTGTCTTGGAGTACTTCTCCTTCGGCTGGGGCAACTGGCCCGGGCCGTGAAGGCATGATGAGCGTGCCGTCAGAACACATGGTCCCATAGTCCACCATCGACCACAAGGTCGACTCAAACTCTGGGTACAGCTCCGTTTGCGCGCGGGGGTCAAGGATAGATGCGAAGACGTGTCCGTGTTCCTTGAAGGATAATAGTCGGCTTTTCTGAAATACAAGTGTTAGTTCGAAATGCGGGCGAATCCACAAACAAGTTTGCAAGCTATATGTGATATTTGCTGCCCATCGAACCCCATGTTACAAAGCAGAAAAAATGCGCTTACCATTTTTGAAGCGTGACGCCAGAACAAGCCCATCTGATCCAATATGTCTACAATATGTTGGATGATCTCTTCGAGCTCTGCACGACGCGTTTGGTTTCGTGCCGCATGGAAATGCAGCACTAGGACGCTACCAGCGACTGCGACTGAGTACGCATAGAATGAGGAGGCGACATGACAGCCGGACTTCGCTGCATCGACGAGAAAGTTCGCAAGTTTCCGAGCATGATCAGCACCAGTCCGGAAAGCCCGTGATAGGAAGCTCGGCGGGGCTCCATCGCATAAATCTGGTAGGCGTAGCCGGAGGAGGAAAGGATGATTGAGCAAAATGTGGCATAGATGGAAGACCGCGTGCGCAAAGATCACATGACCTATGGCCTGATGATCAATACCATCGTCTCCCGTCGTCAGCTTATTGTCAGCAATTATATCCTTCATGGACCGCTCATCGACTTGTAAGTGCGACTCAACCAGCAAGAGGAAGGAGTTGATCGATGCCATATTGGATGTGGACTCCCAAGGCGGTATCTCGCCTCTCCTGCGCTCATGGAGGACGTAGCGGGCGCATCTGCCCAGAGCCGACCCAACCAGCAGGGCTAGAGCGAAATTTCCGCACATGGATAGAGACTCAGCATCCCACTTGTGTAGCTGGTCGAGTGTGGCCGTCGTTTTCTGGCCGCCGCTACGAAAAGTCTGTTCATCACAAGGCAGCTGAACCTGACAATCCTCGTCCGTAATGGCTGGCGGGCGTGATTTGCCACAAGACACTAGTTTGTCCAGAAGGTAGATAGACCAGAAAACCCGCCTCTGCTCTTCTCGTTCAACATTGGAAAGTTCCTCGCTGGACTCTTTCGTCAGTTCGAGGTCTTGGGCAATTCTGATGGCCAGGCCAATCTTCAGCCATCCGGAGCTGATTCGGCCAGCTATTAGGAGGGAATCATGTCAGCTGGTGCGACGTATGAAAACAATGGCGGTCTCGATACTCACATGTAAAATCAATGATTGCCAAGATGTTCGTTGTCTGAGCTACGTGTATACTTGGCGAATTTTCGGCAGTCATATGGTCGTTCAGGACGGAAAGCCATGCCTCCCTCGCATAGGCAGCCTGCGCCTCATGAACTGCACCACGGTAGAAGTCGAGGTCTGCGAATCGAAGAGCACTTGCGATGACGGCAAACACAAGACATTTTGGTAATGACCCGCTTTCAAGTGATCGCCTGAAGCTCTCTTCTTGGAAGTACGAGTATGGCTGGTTATGGACTCGGATGAAGTACGTATCGACGAGGGCTTCCACGATATTGTGAGACGGCAGCACATTGAATCTTGTGAACTATGTCAGCCATCAAGTGGATTAATATCATGGAACATAAAAGTTAGACCCTACTGTTGATGGGCTGTAGAGGACTTCCAAGGTCTATACAGTACGTGAGAGGGTCGACGGCGATGCGCTATTGCGTCCTGGTTTCCTTCTGTCGTGTTGGAATGTGGCGAAGACCCTTCAGGACTGGAAGCGCCGTCGCTGAAGGACCTATAATTGATCGTTAGCTGGTAAATACAAGGACGGTAAATAGATAGGATCACGTGCCTCTGCACCTCACTGAGCTTGGCGAGCTGGTCTTCTATGGTTCTTATCCTCTGCAGAAGTTCGGACTGTGTATCTCTTAGTCAGCTTCTACCAGTATAGACCTCAAGCACAAGAGCTCTCTCTCACGTTTTGAGAGCCTGGTTCAGCAGCAGATGTTATCTGCGAGCTCTGAAGGGTAGCAAGAGCCGCAGACGTGGAGGTCGCGGAATATGGCTCATAGTGGCAGGACCGCTTGATGCGCTTGCAATTGACGCACTGGGGCTTCTCGCCCGAGCATTTAGTCTTGCGCTGCCTAATGACGATTGTGAGTTAGCTTGTCCTTGTCTCAAGCCCATACTTCAGATGCCCATCAACCTCTGGCTGACCGGCGTCGAGAGTGGGTGGAGCCGCCTGGTCAAGGACGCGGCATCAACGGATGATATTCGGGATATCAAGAAATGTCTTGATGCTCGGGCACCCGGATAGAGTTACTTACCGGCAGTTGCTGCAAGCCTGACGAATGCGCTTGATGACGCCCGCGTGCTGCGGTTCCAGATTGATGCGAGGAGGGAACTGTGAAACCAGGCGAGCAGACTCCATCGTTTAGACTCATCAATGACATGGCTGAGAGACTCCATCGTTTAGACTCATCAATGACATGGCTGAGAGGGAGTATCGAGCAGCCTGAGGCTGATGTCAGAGGTCAACGACCATCGTGATCAGCTTTCCCCGGATCCGATGCATGGCCATCTGTCAAATTGCGGGGAACCTAGGTTGTCTCAACCCATGATCCATTCTCATAGGCTTCAGAATAAGGTTTGCATATCTCCACATCAAGTTAGTAAGTACTGGGTACGTATCATGCGTACGAACCCCCGGGACTTAGCCAATCTTAGGCGGCACTTTCAATGTACTCAGTACAAGCACGTGCATGAGTGGCAGTGGGTACATTTCCCCCATTATTGTTAGGACAGCAGCATAAGCTCATTTGAGGTTTGCTGTGTTGGCTGCTCCAGCGCCAAGCACCTGAGCATGAATGACAACGGGCGGGCCTATTGTTAACCAGGCTACAAGGGAATCACAGAAGTTCTAAAGTTACTAAGTAGCAAAGGATCTCATGATTTAGTAAATTAGTCGAAAATGGGTGGGTTAATTAATTAGGCAAATACCATAATGAGTGAGGAAACATCATAAGTAATGAGATCGGAGATTCGCACCGGCTATTTCGGCGGCTGCACTGAGCACGGACCACTGCACAGACCACTCTCAGCTTTAACACATAATAAATACTTTACTTTTAAATAATCTTAATAATATTACATAATTTTTAAAAATAAACTTATTATTAATTTTATTATATTTAATAATAATTAATTTATAATAATATTTAAATTGAAATAATTTTAAAGTTATATTATAAATATAATATTTAAAAGATTAAATTTTAAATAATTAAATACTTTTTTAATATTAAAATATTATTATAATTTTAAATTATTTAAATTTAAATATATTACTTATATAAATAAAAAAGAATAAATTAATTATTTTTTAATATTTTAATAAATATATTAAATATAAGTTATAAATTTAAATTATTTTTATTTATATTTTTAATAAATTAATATATAAATAACATTTTATTATAAATTATTTTTAAAATATATTTATTAATAATAATATTATTACTATAATATTTTAAAATTATAATAATTTAAAAAAAGTTATTATTAAAAATATATTAAAAAGCTTATATTAAATATTTTAATTCTTTTAATATTTAATTAATTTTAATAAATATTCTATTAATTTAAAATAATATTAATACTTAATAATTATATTAAATTTAATAATAAAAAAGTTTATATTAGATGTTAATAGTTATAGTTATAAAGGGTAGGGTGAGGGTGGTCTGTATAGTGGTCTGTGCCTAGTGTAGCCGCCGAAACAGCCGGTGCGAATCTCCGATCTCTAAGTAATTTGTTGCCATTTATTTCTTTTTCTTTTTTTTTAAAAAAAAAAAAAAAAAAAAAAAAAAAAAGGGCCCAGGTAGCTTCCCTTGCCTACATCGAGTTCCATCCGGCGGGCGTTTGTGTCGACTATCTCCCAGAGTCTGTTTAAGGTCGTTTCCTGGAGAGCCTCGTCCTGTTTTCTTTATCTTTCCCCTGAGAAGATATCAAAAATATTTTACGAAACAAATTCTGTTTGGAGTGTTGTAGAAGAGGCTCGGCATCAACAACAGCACCGCATGCTATTTTGCCTGGCCATCAACTTATGATGCTGGCATGGTAGAACAGAATGGAGCTGTTATGCAGAACACAGCGCGCGGGAGTCAGATCACACATGACTTTATCGGTTTAGCTGAGCTTTGAGACACCCTGCCCCTACAGTCAACAAGATGCATGATGGAGTTGGAAGGCAGACATGTCATTACTCATAGTTTTGGCTTTACCGTATTTTGCTTCCCGGCCCGATAAGCATCCCAGTCGACTTTGCGCGATGCTTGAAATTCTGCTGCTCCGTGGGCCCCGTCAGTCCCAGGCCGCAGCATATCGCCAAATAGTTCAGAGACACGTTGATGCTGTTCGGGTTTCCCACCATATTTCCATCCCAATACAACAAGCTCCTTGGACATCCGTGATCCGCTGGGAGACAAGAATCGCAGCGAGTCCAAAAGACTAGCCGTAGCGTTCTCTAATTCACCCGCATGGCTACATGCAACAGTGACAGCACCGAGGGAGTGCAATTCTTCCGCCGTCACCGGCCTCCCGGTCAACATTGCCTGGCGTGCAAGGGCAACGCCCCATTCTCTAACCACGTATTTGGAGATCACAGCCGGACAAAGTTCAAGCCTTGCCTCTGATAGCGTGAAGCTTGTTGGTCTGGGACATAGCCGCACTAGAGAACAAAAGTTTAGCAGCTGCCGGAACATGAAGTAGTGAGAAATTCGAAGATGTAGGCTCATCGACCTCACTTACAATCACAAGCGAAAGCCAGTCCGACACCACCGCCAAGAGCAGGTCCATTGACTGCGGCTATCGTCGTCTTAGAACAATTGCCGATTTTTTCCAGGATCCCAGTTAGGGTTTGAAACAACGTAGCTCGCGCCGGGCTATCGCTGGTCGTTCCCACTGTTTTGAGATCCATCCCGGTACAAAAGAACCTTCCCTCTGCCGTGATGACGATTCTTGCTATGGACTCGTCGTTGTCTAGAAGTGAGAACGCGTCATCGAGCTGAGAGAGCATCTTGGTCGTGAGCACATTGCCTTTACGCGGGTTATCGAGAACGATTTTTCCGTTGGGTCCGCTTCGAAAGATTGACACAAGGTCATTCTTACGTAGTAGAACCCAGTCCGGCCGCTTCGATTGCGCTTTGCGATTTGACCGTTGAACATCGTTAGTTTTCGCCAACAATGCTGCCCCAGCTCGACTTTGATTGTCCTGCCCAAGCTTCTTCGAAATCCAATCCCCCACATCCGCCAACTTCGAAAGCTCGATGCCAGTGTGGACACCCGCGGTCTCGAAGAGGTACACCAGATCTTCCGTGGCGACATTGCCCTTCGCACCCGGAGCAAAAGGGCAGCCACCCAGACCGGCCACGCTGCTATCAAATGTCCTTATCCCACATTGGTAAGCCTCCCAAACGTTGGCCAGCCCTTGCCCATACGTGTCATGAAAGTGCCCAGCTAGCTTATCTGGGCCGATCCCTTGGTCACGGAGGTAACTGAGCAGCTCTCGTACCTGTAGTGCCGTACCAACGCCGAGTGTGTCTCCCAGGCTGACCTCGTAACAACCCATATCGAGTAAACTCTTGGTGGCGTGGTGGACTTTGTTGATTGGCGTAGGCCCATCATAGGGATCAGAAAAGATGCATGACACGTATCTGTATTCCAATACATCCTGGTTAGAATATTCTGTCCAAAGGGGCACTGCTGCCTTTGATTGCGAAAAGAAAGGATTCTTACCCGCGGACAGTCAGACCACTCTCGATAGCTTTGGCTGCGACGGCCCTGGCTCTGCGAAGGCCCTCATCGACGGAGCAATTGATGTTGGCCCGACTAAAACCCTCAGTCGCGCTGACGAAGACTGCCACCTCTTTGATTTTATGCTGGATTGCAAGTCCCAGACCTTTCTCGTTTGGTATAAGACAGGATAGTCGCATGCTTGGCTGTTCTCGCAAAATATTCTGCACCAAACTTGACGAGAGGATATGACGGTTATCGGCGAGCTGAGGAATTGCTTGAGGCGAGACTACTGACGTAATCTCAATATCTCTAACGCCAGTTTGTGTGAGCCTTGAAATCAAATCTAACTTGGTTTTCGTCGGGATGGTCGGCTTGACGTTCTGGAGGCCGTCTCTCGGACCAACCTCGAAGATGCGAACCTTTGCCATATTTGCTTCAAGTGCAGGTAATTCGTACCACAGTGAGTATTGTGCGCGCTTCTGATCCAGGTTGAGTTATGAAATGGTGCAGGCACCATAGCTGAATTAGATCTGAATGGGTCAAGTTTAGTTGGTCTTTTGGCCCGTCGAATTGTCTGGGCAAGCGGTCCGGGCCCTAACATCCGGGCGCCATACCGTGCTTTGGTGGGCCGCAGAGAAGGTCACTATAGCCTCCCCGCGTATTTAGGCTCATCTCTCTACCTTAAAGCCCTTTCTTCTAGCCTAAAATAATTATTTTAAATACCTTAAGCATTAAACCTTTCATTTCCTTTAAATTATTAACCTTATATAAATTCTTAATAAATTAAAATAAATTTTAAAGGCTGGAATTAATTATTAAATAAAAAGAGACTTTAGTTAAAAATAATCTCTTTTAAAAAATGCCTTCCTTTAAAAATAATCCTTTTTTTTTTAAAGATAATCCTTTTTTAATTTATTAATAAGGTATTTCTTGCTTTAATATAATAACTAGCTAAAAAAGATTCCTTTATTTTATCTTTTAATAATACTTTCTTTTAAATTTAAATACTTTAATAAATTATAAATTAAATAAAATTATTAATTTTAAATAATTTAATTAATCTTTTTTTAATTAAAAAAAAGAAGATAAATAAAAAGTTAAAGTTATTAAAGTTAAAGAAAAAACTATTTTAAAAAAATATTTATATTTATATAATATAATATATATAATTATTAAGTATAATAAATATTAAAAATAAAGTAAATAAAGTATTATTAATAAATATTAATTATTATTAAGATTAATTCTTAGCTTTTTTAAAAAACTTTTAAAAAGCTTTTAATCTTCTTTTATATTTTAAGCTTTTAATAATTAACTATTAAGCTTTAAGTATTATAATTATATTATTTTAAAAAAAATAAATCCTTATAATATTAATTATTAATTATTTATTTTATTAATTAAGCTATAAAACTTATATAATAATAATATATTATTATTATTTAATATTTATTTTAAAAATTATTATTATATATTTTTTATTCTTAATTTCTTTTTTTTTAATAATAATTATTTTTATTTATAATTAATTATTATATCTTTTTATTATAATTATTATTCTTTATTATATTTTTAAAATCTTTTTATTATTATTTTATTCTTTTAATTTTAAATTATTATAAAGTTTTAAAGATTTTAAATTAAAATTATATAATAAAAATAATTTATATTATAAATCTTTTATTATAGCTTTAAATAATAATTATAAATTAAATTAATTAAATAATTAAACCTTTATTTAAGCTTAATAAATAACTTTTTTTATAAAAATAATTACTTAAAGCTTTATTATTATTTATATAATAATTTATATAATTAAATATATTTCTTTTAATTTTATAAAATATAATAAATTATATTTCTATCTTTATATTAAATACTTTAATAAGAAATTTTTTAATATAAATATATTTTTATTAAAATTATAATATATTAACTTATATTATTTAAATAATTATTAAATATTACTTTAATTAAATTTAAATCTTAATAATCTTATATTAAATATTTTAAATTAATAAAACTTATTTTTTTAAATTATTTATAATTATTTTTAATAATAATTATATTAATTATAATATTTAATTTATTTCTTTATTTATTAATATTTTTACTTTTATAAATTTATCTTTTTTTTATATATAAATTATTAATATTTTAAATAATAATATAAATATATTATATAACTTTTATTTATATTTTATTTTAACTTTATTAATACTTTATTTATTTATAAATATTATTATTATTTAAATTTCTTTTATAAAATTCTTTAATAATCTTTATATTTTAATTTTATTTTATATAAAAAAAGATATTAATTAAAATATTTAATTATAAAAAATAATAAATTCTTTAAAAATACTTTAATTTTTTTATAAAATATTTTTTTTTTCTTTTAATTATAAATATATAAATATTCTTTTTAAAGCTTATATTTATTTTTTATTAATTTTATAAAAGAATCTTAATTAAACTTTACTTTTATTTTTAATTTATAATTAAAATATCTTAATATTTAAAATTTAAATAATAATTTAAAAATAAATAATTATTTTTTAAGTATTTTATAAATATTATTTTTAAAACTTTTTTAAAAATTATAAAAATAAAATATTTATATTATAATTATTTTATTTTTATATTATTAATAATATAAATATTTTATAATATAATTAATATAATAAAAAGTATTACTTTTTTTATATTATAATATATTTTATTTTTAAAAGTTATATAATTAAAGTTAATTATTAATAAAATAATTTATTAATTATAAAAAATATTATTAATATTTATTTTATATATATTATTTTATAAAAGTTTATTAAAAATATTAATTTTATAATATTTCTTTATTAATAAAAATATTTAAATACTTCTTAAACTTAATTAATAATTTTAATTATAATCTTTTTATTTAATAATCTTAATAATATATTAATATTTAAAAAAATAATAAATAATTTAAAATATAAAATAAAAAGTTTTAAAAAATAATATATTTTAATTTTTAATATAAATACTTTTAATATAATTTTAATTTTATTTATTAATTTTTTAAATAAAATTTAATAATTATAAAAGCTTTAATTCTTTATTTATAAACTTTAATAAATATATATATTTTTAAGCTTATAAACCTTTTAAAGAAATTTAATTATATAAAAACCTTTTAAATTAATATTTTATAAAATTAAATAAATTCTTAATATAATATATTATATATATTTTTAATAAATTAAGGCTTTTTATTTTAATATAAAGTAATTTAAAATTTTTTAAAAAAATTAAAAAATATAATTATAAAAATATATAAAAATTAACTTAAAGGTTATATTTTATTTTTATAAAACTTTATTTTTAAAATAATAATAACTTTATTATAATAATTATTTAATAAGAATATATATTAATAAAATAATATAAAATAATATTTTAAATATTAATTAATATTTCTTTATATTAATCTTTTAAATAAATAAATTTTAAATAATTTAAATTATTTATTTGTTTTATAAAGTTTATATAAGTTTTTTATTAATATCTTTTAATTTTTTAAAATAATAATTATATTACTTTTTATTTTTAATTTTTAATTAAGTTAATTTAAATATTATTATATAATTATTATTAATATTAATTATATTAATAAATGAAAAAGATTTAATAATATCTTAGCTTAAGCTAAGCATTTTAATAAGCTATTATATAAATTATTATAATTATATTTTCTTTAAAAGAAGTATATCCTTAAGCTATAATCTTATTATAATCTTTATTAACCTTATAAGGTAACTTATAATAATATTAAAACCCTTAGATATACTTATTAATAAGCTAAGGATTAAAGATATAATAAATAAAAATTAAACTTAAAACCTTTATATATTAAAAGTCAGCTTATTATTAAGCTAAAGTATAATTATTATATAATTATTATTAATATTAATTATATTAATAAATTAAAAGATTTAGCAGTACTTTAACATAAGCTAAGTACTTTAATAAGCCACTATATAAGTTATTATAAATATATTATTATAAAACTAACTTTTTATAAATTATAAATATATTACTTTAATTAATTTTAAGATAATTTATTTAATTATTGTATTATATTAAAATAATATTATTTATTATATTAAAGTTTTATAAATAGCTTTTTTTTATTTTAAATTTTTAATATAACTTTATTTTTTAATTTTAAATTATAAAGTTATTTTAACCTTTTAAATTTATTTTATTAAGTTATTTTAACTTTTTAACTTTATTTTATTTAATTATTTTAATTTTTTAACTTTATTTTATTAATTTATTTTAATTTTTAATTTTTAATTTTATAATTATTTTAATTTTTTAATTTTATTTTATTTAAATATTTTAACTTTTTATTTTTATTTTAAAACTTTATTTTAATTATTTTATATTTATTTTTATTATTATTTATATTCTTTTTTTTAAATTTTTTAATAAAAGTTTATTAATTATTTAATAAATATATTATTTTTTATTATTTAAAAGTTATATTTAATAAATTATTTTATTTTATTTTATTTATTTTTTTATAATTTTAAATTATTTTTAATTTTAATTTTATTTTTTTATTTTTTTAATTAAAAATATTTTAATTATAAATTAATAAATTTTTTAATTTTTTAAATCTTTAAAGTTTTAATAAATTAATATAATAAATATTATAAATTTAAAAATATTTCTTTTTTTTATATTAAATAATATATTTTCTTTTTATAAATAATTATTTAAAAAAAGCTTATTTATTTTAAAATTAATTTTTTATTTTTTAATATTAAATATTTTATAAATAATATTATTTATTATTTTATTTAAAATTATATAAATATATATTATATATTATATATTTTTATTTAAGTTTTTATAACTTTTTTTTAATTATTTTTAAAAGGTTTTTATAATATTCTTAATTTATTATATCTTTTAATTATTATTAATATAATTTTTTTTATAAAATATTATTTATAATAAATTAATAATTTAATAATATTTAAAATATTAATTTATAATTATATAATATAAAAAAAAAGTTATTTTATTTATTTATTTTTTATTAAATAATATATAATAATATATTTATTTTTAAATTTATTAAATAAATAGAAATAATATTAAAATTTATTAAGAAATATTATAGTTTAATTAATTATAATTCTTTATAATAATTTAAATTTATATTTTATTTTTTAATAAAATAATAATATTAATTTAATAATATTTATTATTTTATTTATTAAAAAGAAAGCTTATTTTTATATAATAATTTATTATTATTAAAATTAAATTAATTTCTTTAAGCTTTATTAAAATTAATAATAAGCTTATAATAAAATTTATAATAAATTTATTTATTTATTAAATAAAAATTAAAAATAAAATAAATTTTTTATATAAATAATAATATAAAATAAAGTTATATTAATGTATTATATAAAAATATATATATTTTATTATAAAAGCTTTTAAATTTAATTAAATAAAATGTTTTTAATTAAATTATATATTTTAATTTAACTTTAATATTTATTTAAATAAATATTATAATTAATTTAAAAAGTTTTTTATTTTAAAGCTTTTCTTTTTAATATTAATAAATAATTTTTATAATATAAACTTTTTTATATATTTTATATTTACTTTTTATTAATTTAATAATATATTAATTAAAAGAATTATTTTTTAAATAATATTTTATATTTTTTAATTAATTTCTTAAGCTTTATATATTAATTTTATTAATATAAAATAAAGTTTAAAATATATTATATTAATATTTATAATATATATTTAAATTTAAATTTTAATAATAAATTATTTTATATAAAGTTTATAAAATTAAGTTAATTTATTATTAAAAATATTTTATTAAAATTTCTTAATATTATTATATTTTATATTATAATAATATTTTTAAGCTTTAATTAATTTTTAAAAATAATTTATAAAAAGTTTTTTTAATTATAATTATCTTTAATTTTAATATTATAATTTAATTAAAATTTATTAAAGTTTTATTTTTTATATAATTTAATTATTTTAAAAAAATATTATTTAAATTATTATTTTTAAAATAATATTTAATAATAAAATTAAATTTTATTAAATATATAAAGTATTAAATTTATTTTTATATTAACTTTTTTTATTTTATAAATATCCTTTAAATATTATTTTTAATAATAAAAACTTTTTATAATAATATTTAACTTTTTATTATAAATTATTTAATTTATATTAATATTTATAAATTTTTAAAATTTAAATATTATTAAATATTAAATAATTTTTTTTTAAAATTTAAAATATTAAAAATTAATAAAAACTTTAATTTAATTTAATATATTATTTTTAATTTATATTAAAAATATTAAATTATAATATTAAAATAAAAAAGCTTTTTAAAATTAATTATATAAATAATTAAATATTTTTTTAAGCTTTTTTTATTTTTAATATATAAAAATTAAAACTTTTTAATTTTTAATTTTATTATATTTTCTTTAATAAATTAATTAATAATTATATAATTTTTAAATAACTTTTAATAAATTTTTAAAATAAATTATAAAGTTTAAAAAATATTTATATATTTTAAAAGATTTTTAAAGCTAATTATTTTTAAATAATCTTAATTTTATTAAAACTTATTTATATATTCTTTTAATTAATTATAAAATTAAAGAATTTTTTTTATTTTTAAAAAAAATATTATTTCTTTATTTTTATATAATTTAATAATTTATAATTATTTAATAATAATTTATAAATATTATATATTTCTTTTTTAATTTTTAAAAAAATTAAAATATTATTTAAATAAATAATTATATATATATTAATATAACTTCTTAAAGTTTTTATAATATATAATTAAAAAGATATTAAAATATTATTTTATTTAAAATAAATTATATTAAATTTAAAATATTTATAATATATATAAAAAATAATCTTTTATTTATTATTTTTTTATATATAAATTTAATAATATATATTTATTAAATTAATTTTAAAGAAATATTATATATTAAATAATTAATTTAAAATCTTTAATATTAAAAATAAAAAATAATAATTTTTTATTATAATTTTATTAAAAATATAATAATTAATATATAATTATAAAATTTTATTTATTTTAAAAATAAAGCTTTTTTAAATTATTTTTATTAAATATTTTTTCTTTTTTTAAAAAATAAATTTAAAAATAAAAAAGTAATAAAATTTAAAAAAAGAAATTAATTTTATAATTTATTATTTTTTTAAAAAAAAAACTTTTTATTTTAATAATAATAAAGAATATTTTTAAATTATATAATTAAAAATATATTTAAAAATTTTTATTTAATATTTTTTTATTTTTAATTATTTTTTATAGCTTTTATATAATATATTTATATTTATAATTTAAAAAAAAAATATTTTTAAAATAATTAAGAAATAATAATATATAAAATATTATAAATCTTTAAAAAAAGCCTTTAAATATTATTTATTTAATTTATATTTATTTTATTTTAATTATTAATTATAAAAAAAGAATTTTAAACTTATTTAAAATATATTTAAAGTTAATATTTTAAATAATAAAATAAATTTATATTATTTTTAATTAATAATTAAATAATTATAAATTTCTTTTTTTTAACTTTTATAATATTTTTATATTAATAAAATAATTTAAAATATATTATATATTAAAAATATAATATATTATATATTAATAATTTAAATTTCTTTTTTTATAAATAACTTAAATTTATATTTATAAATAAATAAATAATTTATAAAGTTTATTTAAGTTTAAATATTTAAATTAATATTTTATTTTATATATTTTTTTAAAGATATTTTCTTTAAAATTATAAATATTTTATTTATTTTTAACTTTTATTTTAAAAAAAAATATAATTATTTTAAATAACCTTTTTTTTTTATTTTTTAATTTTAAAATAAAAAGTTATTTTAATTTCTTTTATTTTAATTTTAGCTTTAATTTTTATTATTTTAATTTTATATTAATTTTATTTAAGCTTTTTTATTTAAAATATTAAATAATTATTAAAATAATAATAAATATTTTTATAATAAAAATATATATTAAGTTTTTTATATTTATTTTATAAATTTAATTTTAAAGAATTTATAAAATTATTTAAGCCTTTAATATTTTAAAATATTTAATTATAATTTATTTATTTATATTTTTTATTATAATTTTTTTAATTTTTAAAACCTTAATTATTTAATTTCTTTATATTTAATTTTTAATTATCTTTAATATTATAAGATTTTTTATTTAAAATTTTTAAAGTTTTTATTTATTTTAATTTTATTTTTTTATATTTTTATCTTTTTATATTTTTAAATATATTAATTTAAATTATTTAAATTAAATTAATTATATTATTTTTAATTTATAATATATTTATAATATAATAAAAATAAATTTTTATTTAAAGTTAATTAATAAATTTAAATAAAAATAAATTAACTTTTTTAAAATTATTTTATAATTTTAATTTTAATATTAATATTTTAAAATATTAATAAAAGAATTATAAATTCTATTTTTTTCTTTATTATATTTTATTTAAAATAATTTAAATAATTTTTATAATATTATAAAAGTTTTATTAAAAATTCTTTATAAATTTTTTAAAAAGGGCTTAAAAATAATAATTAAAAAAAGTTTATTCTTTTTATAATAAAAATTTTATATAAATATTTTATTTATTTTAATATATTTTATTAATATAATTTAATATATATATAATTTTTATTTTATTATAATATAATATTTATAATTAAGAAATTTAAGTTTATTTAATATTTATTAATTAATTATTATATTATTAAAGAAAATAACTTATAAAGAAAATAATAATATTAATTAATTTAAGGTTTTTTAAAAACTTTTTTTATAATTATTAACTTTAAAAAAAATAATAAGCTATTTTTATAATTATTAATTTCTATTTTTTAAATAAATAATTTATTTAATTTAAAAGCTTATATTATTTCTTTAAATAATTTTTAAGCTATTTTTATTATTATTTTAAGCTTATTTTAATTAATTTTAATTATTCTTTAATAATATTATAAATAATATTTTAAAAAAGAATTATAATTAAAATATATATAATTATTAAATATAATATATATTAAAAATAAAATAAATAAAGTATTATTAATAAATATTAATTATTATTAAAATTAATTTTTAACTTTTTTAAAAAAAATTTAAAAAGCTTTTAATTTCCTTTTATATTTTAAGCCTTTAATAATTAATTATTAAGCTTTAAATATTATATATAAGGACTTTTAATAATAATAAATATTTATTAATAACTTTATAAGTTTATTTTTTAACTTTATAACTCTTTTTAAGCTTTATAATTATTATAAAAAGGATTATAAAAATATAATAACTATCCTTAAAATAATAATTTAGATTAAAATAATGCAATTTCTTATATAAAAAAAAGGTTTTATAGAAATTATAAGGCAGGGGTTTTATGCTTAAGGGGTATAGGGCTTAAAGCCTTAGTAAATGCCTATAGTTAATAGGGACCTTCACTTATACACTTACTTATAATAACCCTTTTTAAACTTTATAATTATTTACCCTTTAAGACCCTTTTTCTTTAAAAAGGCTATTAAATTACTATTTAATTACTTTTAAGAAGAGATTTTAATAGTAAAAGTTTTATAAAGATTAACTTATAAAAATAACAATTAATTAAGGGAATAGAGGCTATAATGACCCTCTCTGTAGCTTACTAAAGCACGGTATGGCGTCCCCTGGACCGGCCGCGGGGTTTAGGGAAGGGGAGCTTGGGTAAGCCGCAAGAGACACATTCCAGATGCCTATTGCCGCCGTAAAACATGGGAGATCGAGATTTGTGATTTGAAAGCGAATGGATCAAGTAATATACTTTGTGAATCTTGGCCCATGCAGGATTCTTGATCTGTGACGGTCTGAATGTAGATCAGACTAACGACTTGTTGAATTCATTCAGTATCTAGCTTAGCGCATACTGTCCCACAAATTGAGGACTTGTGGGACGTTTTTGGTGAAGACTGGCCTAGACTGTCACGAGACTAACGATCCCTTCGATAATACTAGCGTCTCAGTCACTAAGCCATTGTTTCTTCTTTTAAGTTCGAGTACTGGACATTCAGTAATCCTCTACGCAACATCTACATGTTCAAAATAGGAAATCACGCCACTGTATTTATATGCTCGCCCGTACCTTTTGTATTTTCAACAGGGCATTGCCTTGGGCACGTACCAAGTGCTTCTTGTACTTTCCGCTGCCGGTCTTGGGCAGTTCATGAGCTACCCCTTCATCGCCTAGCCAGAAAATATGCTGTGGGGCCTTGATCCGATCCAAGCTTGAAGTGACCCAATCTCGTATCTCCTCTTCTCTTGGTCGACTTCCTTCAGCACATTTGAGCAAACATGATACTGCTTCGCCGTACCGGGGATCCTCTAGGCCGACCACACAGCACTCCTTGACCCCAGGGTGTCTAAGTAGATGGTCTTCAATCTCAGCTGGGGAAATGTTCTCGCCGCCTGTGCAGTTATGTCGAGTGCCGTCAGTGTGGGATCGAGGCAAATGAAGCCCGAAATTGAGAATTACTCATGCTATAGGAAGACTTACCTCGAATGATGATATCCTTGATCCGGCCAGTGACATGCCCGTAACCAGCATCGTCAAGGAAGCCCTCATCACCTGTGTGCATCCATATGATCCCCTCCCCGTCTGGTCTCATCACCTCTTGCGTCTGAGCTTCTTCCTTCCAATAAGCCTTCTGTAGTGCAAATCCGCTGGTACAGATCTCCCCTCGAACCCCGCGCGGAAGAGTGTTGCCATCGGCGTCCACAATCTTCGCGGCGCTGTGAGGAAGAACCCGGCCCACGGTGGTGAACCTTTTGTCATGGTCATCCGAAGGGGATGTGATGAATGTCACTGGGCTCGTCTCCGCCATGCCATATGCGATGAGCATATTCGGCATGTTCATCTCGCGTTCTAAGCGACTCATTAGAGATGGAGGAACCGGTGAAGCTGCAGCCACGCCGGTCCGCACCATGTCGATACGCTGAGGTGACTTCTTCAGTGCCTCAAGCATCGACAGAAACATAGTCGGTACTCCAAGTAGTGCAGTGGCTTTCTCTTTGAGCACAGCATCGAGTGTAGACTTCACATCGAATGTTGGTGACGGAAATACAATCTTGCTGCCGGAGCAGAAAGATGCTAGAAACCCAATGACGAGGCCAAAGCAGTGGAACAATGGGCATGGACAGCAAACAACATCATTCTCGGTTAGCTGCATAGCATTGCCGACATAGCGCCCGTTGTTGATTACGTTGCTTTTGGAAAAGTGTTAGCCATCATAAATGACTGCGGCATAAGAGGCAGGAACGCACTCAAAGGTCAAAGCAGCGGCTTTTGGAAGCCCCGTAGTTCCTGTTGTCCGTGTCATTCAGCAATGATCCATCACTGTGGTCGGTAAGACTGACCAGAAGTAAATTGCAGGTTCACCACGTCTGACGAAACCACTTTTTGCTCGGCCCTGTCCAAAGTCCTGTCATTTATAAAGACAGATTGCCCACAATTCAAGAAGTCAGTATAACTTCGAAAACTAGGTCCATGACCAGGACTTGACAATTCGTCGAGTGAAACAACGTGACGAATCGTCGAATTCGATCCAAGCGAGGAAAGAATTGCCTGCACATGGCCAGCCAGGCTTCTGCGCCCGATTTCTGGAGCAATGAAGAACACCTTGCAGCCTTTTAAGAAATGTAAGGTCTCAGCAAAGAAATCCTCTTCAGGTCAAAGGGATGCATCACGTAGAAACTCACCGGTACGGGCGATCATCGTATCTAATTCTTGAGGGGAGAACGTATTGTTGAAAACGGCCACAGGACTGCCAATCCTCCCAGCCCCAAGGAAGATTTCAATATACTGGTAGCAATTTCCAGCCATAATTCCAACGCAGTCTCCGCGCTTGACGGCAGTGTCCAGAAGGGCCTTGGCCACTAGGGCACTGCGCTCCCCAAGTCTTGCATAGGTGAGGCGGGCAGACTGCCAAGGTACGATTACTGCCTCCCGCTCTGCATATCTGGTCGCCTGCTCTTTTATTACTTGTGCGAGTGTCTTCCTCCAAAGAGGCGGTTCACTGGGCCCATATACCAACGAGGCTTCGTCCCCGCGGTCATGAGAACGTGACTGCGCTTTTGTTGATTGTTCTGTCGGTTCCATGGTAATGAATATTGGGCTGAGAAAAGTACTGTCCACTACTACCGAATTAATTTGATTCGATTGGATTCTGCAAACTGCTTCTCATGAGATTTTGTCGGATGATAAGCATGTTTCTAATTATGTGATTGCAGCCGCAACCCCCGGGGTCGTATGCGGAAGCCGGTCCGGCAGAGCTTGGTTTCACGGTGCATAAGCAGGGTCTCCGGGATTAGCAACCCCGTGGGAAACGCTATGGGACTCAATACCCTTCACATCTCATTCATTGGCCATTGCAGACATGACGAGTAGTCAATCTTTTCCCGTCGAAAAATCATCCGTCGATATTCGGAGCCCGGAGCTGGAAGAAGCGCGGTCAAAATGGGGCGGGATTTTGCAAGACTTCCAAGAACGGCTTAAAGAAGTTTCGTCAGAGGGCAGCATCGCGTCGTGTTCCAAGCATCAGAACAGAGGGCAGCTCCTGCGTATGCATTCCCACGTATCTTTATCCAATTAAAGATTACAAGGCTAACGCTGCCCCTTTCCAGCCAGAGATCGTATCGCCTTGCTACTAGACTTCGACTCACCCTTTCTCGAGCTCGGTCCTTTCGCTGGACACAAATTACCCAATTCGAATAATTGTGCAAACATAATTGCCGGCATTGGAATCGTAAGGTCGGTTCATCTCGACGGATTCTTAGCTGAATATTGGAGGGGTTTACTCCCAAGACTAATACACGCCTTGTTCAGTGGTACGCCATGCCTATTGATGTCACACATCCCAACACAAGATGGCGGCGCATGGAATGAATACACAGGTATGTGCTGCCACCGTCAACTCATTTGGACCCAATTCCATGACGATGTCTAAGGCTCAAGGGTTCTCGTATACAGTGCAAAAGGTGAACCGCATAATGGAGATAGGCATGGAGAACGACTTGCCGCTGATTTCCCTGGTTCAATCGGTATACAATCTGGCCCTCATCCGTTCCATCTGAAATGAAGTCTCAATGCTGACTCAATGTGTCTGATCTTCAATCCAGGCTGGCGTGTTCCTACCACAACAATTCCGCGTGTTTCACAAAGGAGGACAACTTTTCCGCGACCTAGCAATAAGAACACAGCAAGGAAAACCGTCGTGCGCTATCGTCTTTGGTTCCTCGACTGCTGGAGGGGCGTACCATCCGGCGCTATCAGATTACACAATCTTTGTTCAGAAGCAGGCCCAAGTATTTCTTGCTGGCCCACCTCTAGTCAAGATGGCCACTGGAGAGACTGTCGTTGCCGAGGAGCTGGGCGGCGCAGACATCCATGCGACGATGACCGGACTGGCAGATCAAATCGCGGTAGACGAGTATGCCATTCACAATCCATTGGATTATTGGGAACCAAATACTGACAGTTGACGAGGTTTGACGCCATACAAAAGGCCCGTGAGTGGGTGGCTACGCTTCGGATGCCGGATCCGCGAAGTCTGTTAGCTCACAAGGCCATTTCTGCCCTGCCACCCCGTTATCCAATTGAAGATCTATTGTCCCTCGTTAATCCGGACATTCGCAAGCCGTTTGATATGCGAGAGGTTTTGCTGCGCATTGTGGATGATTCACGTCTACTGCAATTCAAACCCAAATATGGCCCGAGCATGATAACAGCTCGAGCGCATATCCTAGGTGAGTGCAAGCTCCGCCGCTGGTGAAAACTTACTGACGACGCTGGCTCAGGATTCCCGGTTGGCATAGTTGCCAACCAGAGGCCGATCATACACGTACAAGAGGCACTGAAAGCAGCGCAATTCATCAGGACCTGTAATCAGGAGTGAGGTTATCCCAGGCTTGACATCGCGTCGGCTTCCCATATGGTGAACTAACGAACCTGCAGGCTCACACCTATTGTCTTCTTGCACAACGTCACGGGTTTCATGGTCGGGCCCAAGGCAGAACATGCCGGCATCATAAAGGCCGGCGCCCAGCTGGTCTCAGCCGTCAGCTGCTCTCAAGTCCCTCACATCAGCATAATTATGGGTTCACCTTATGGCGCTGGGAATTATGCCATGGCAGGGCGGTCTTACAGGCCTCGATTCCTCTTCTCATGGCCAACAGGGCGGTGCAGTGTCATGGGGCCCGACCAGCTAGCCGGCGTTATGGAGAATATTCAGCAAGCAAAAGCCAAGACTTCAACAGGCGGTACTGCGTCGCAAGAGGCAATCAAGGAGGGAAAGCAAAGGACGCAGGAGCTACGAGCCCAGGCTATCAAGGACGCGGAATGTTATGCGACGAGCGCAGTTCTGATTGATGACGGGGTGATTGATCCGCGGGATACAAGAGACGTTTTGGGCATGTGTTTGGAAGTTGTCAAATTGCCCCCGATTGAGGGCACAAAGAGCCATCGGTCCTTAGCAAGAATCTAAGTGCCTAGTTCTGCACCTATGTGATAGACTCAAGCGTCATACTAGAGAGTCACTGAAAACTACTCCGTTCAAAACAACATAACATGGGATACTTCGGAGCGAATGACGACTGTCACAATTTGCTTCGTCTAGGAGATTTCAAAGCTTCACTTCTAGCAGCACCGTACCTACGAAGTGTTCTTGTGCGGTCACTTGCTAGAGCCCTTCCAACTGAATACACTATTGAATCGAGACCAGACCTTTCCACGCGTTCGTTGAGAATGCAGTCACTAAGCGAAACCGCTTACACGGTGTCATGTGTTCTGGAAATCGGAAGGAGTAGTGGCCCGCCCGCGGCCCGATTGGTACACATCCGCATCTGGCGACCGGGATCGGATGCGGACCGCGGTCCGTCTCCCCACTCTCAGCCGAGCCCGCGGACGTGAGCGGACCGATTGCTTTCCTGCCGAAACGGCACCGTGGAGCAGGCCGTGCTTGAGAAAGGTTGCCCATTGTTTTCTTGTATCGGAGCGAATTATCGGACGACTCCCCTCGCCCCCGGCCCACTCCTACCTACGCTTGAGCTGTAGGGAGTCCTCGTGTTTTCCGGGGGGTGTACATCCTTGCACGATGTCACTCGGCAGACCGCACGCGCGGTAGACTCTGCATGTGGGAATCGATAGAACAATTCTTGTGTCATTCAGTATAGTCTGAGTAGCATAGAGAGGTCCTAAGACTACAGCTGCGGAAATCAATTCAAGCGCTATCACAGGCCGCTACTCCCAATATTTTGGTATCCTCCCGGGACATCTCGCACTAGGCAAGGGATACTTCAGGCGGCACCAGGCAAGAATTATCATGTTTGAAGGATCGAATAAAGAACTTCAGGCCAACATGAGCTCTATAATGCCGAATCCACCCTCTCTAGAGCCTAGCAGTCAACGGGAGCTCTTCGTTGCAGCGCTCCCTACGGTCAATGACGGCGCTGCCAAGATTCCGAAGCTCTTGGTTGCAAACCGCGGCGAAATCGCCTGCCGAATAATTGAAACCTGTAAGAAGCTCGGAATAGCTACGGTAGCTGTTTACGTCCAGGAGTAAGTGAGAAAGTCAGCACTCAGCTTTGCCATATGACGAACTGACAAGATTTGTAGGGATTCGGCTTCACGGCATGTCACTGAAGCAGACCAATCAGTATGCATCGGCAGCAACAGGGGCAGCTCGAAGAATCAGTTTCTCGACATCGATACCATCATCCAGACTGCCATTGCTACCGGAGCGCAAGCCATCCACCCAGGTTACGGATATCTGAGTGAGAATGCTGCCTTCGCCGACCGCACTCGCCAAGCCGGTCTCGTCTTTGTCGGGCCCAGCGGGGCCGCCATGTCGGCTCTGGGAGACAAACGCCTCGCCAAAGAGTACCTGCGGAAGCACGCGCCAGACGTGCCGCTAATTCCAGGCTTCTCGGGGAAGAGCCAAGACCCTGCCGACCTGGTCAAGGCAGCGACAGAGATCGGTTTCCCCGTGATGCTCAAGGCGGCTGCTGGCGGAGGCGGCAAGGGCATGCGAGTGGTGCGCGACGCTAAGCAGCTACGCGCCGAACTGGCCAGCGCGCAGTCGGAAGCCCAGCAGTCGTTCGGACATAGTGACTGTATTCTCGAGAAGTTCATCGAGCAGAGCAAGCACGTCGAAATACAGATCGTGGGAGACAGACACGGCGAGGCGGTTTCGTTCTTCGAGCGGGACTGCTCTGTGCAGCGGCGAAATCAGAAGATCATCGAAGAGACCCCTTGCTTATTCTTAGACGCGAGAGTGAGATCACAGATGGCCAGTACTGCGGTCCGTATTGTCAAGCTTTTGGAGTATGAAGGCGCCGGCACTGTTGAGTTCGTGTTCGACACTGCTGCGATGAAGTTCTATTTCCTAGAGGTCAACACGCGGCTCCAAGTCGAGCATCCGATTACTGAGGAGGTGACCGGGGTCGACTTAGTGGCACTGCAGTTGTTCGTGGCATCGGGCGGCAGGCTTCGAGACTTGCCTGTGTTGCCAGACCTGAAGCAGACGGGGCATGCGATTGAGTGCCGTTTATGCGCGGAAGATCCTCGTCACAATTTCCTCCCTGATCACGGCAATATCATCCTGTGGAGACCCGCGAAGCCAGGACGCACATCCAACTCAGTAGTGCGGTATGAAACGTCCATGCAGTCGCCCTGTACCGTGTCTATCTACTTCGACTCCATGATCTGCAATATCGTGGTCTGGGCCCCAACAAGATCCGAAGCCATTGAGCGCATGGCGAATGAGCTGGCCAATACCGCGTGCATGGGAGTCAAGACCAACCAGCTTTTTCTGCAGAGCTGTCTGTTGCATAATGCATTCCAGGACCTCGGCTACACGACGGCTTTCATTCCGCTCAACCTTCCGAGTCTACTCGAAAATCCATATCTCAAGAACCTGCCGGAATATCTACCACTTGTACCGAGCGTCTATTTGGAGAGACTTCGGCAACTTCGACTGCCTAGCCGAGCTGCTTTCCGCGGAGTGCGTGCGAGATTCCACAATCAGAGTTATGACCCCTTCAGCTCTAGCTCTGAAGTGATCTCGTACGGCTCTTCAGTATCATGTATACTCCGACCATCTGGAGGGGCAGAGTTCCATGGGACAAGTGTTTACGTCTGTCCGATAATGGAAGGCGAACCAGAGTCACGCGCCGCTTCGGAATCGCCGCCTGGTCAACCGACTGCGCTTTACAACAACATCAGCCGAGCGATACGCAGCGGCGAGGCATTCAAGAGGCCGGCTTACCATGTCGCTATTACCAAGTTTGAGACTTGGGCCAATGGATTGACTCGAGGTGATGCGGTGTCCTTGGAAATCACAATCAACGGGAAGAGACTAAAGGCGTTTTTGGCTCTGCGTCACGTACAGAATAGTAGTGGGCGACCAAGCGAGGGAGACCACGTTCTCGTCCATATGCCTGATATCGGCGAATGGATGGAATTCCGTCGAGAATCATTACTGTCCTTCTGCTCGAGCCAGCGGAGACTCGTCGAAGCGACCTCGACACTAAAAGGGGGGCCGGCTATGGTCAAGGCACCTATGCCGTGCAAGATTCTGTCGATCCTCAAAAGTCCTGGGGAGCATGTGGAGCCAGGAGATCGTGTCATGGTTACTGAGAGCATGAAGATGGAATTGAGTATTTCTGTGGATTCTGCTGGCAAGTTTCGTACTAGATGGAAGGAAGGCGACGCCGTCGACGAAGGCAGTGTCCTCTGCTCAGTGGATTCGGGGGTCGAGAAATTGTAGTCTACGAGTTCAGTATCTACGAGCTATGCTTCGACTAGATTTGTATTTATTTTAGGCTAGATTTACACGAAGTTCGATCAAACTCGCAATCATAGTTATTCGATAAAGGCTGAGTCTAGTATTTTCACGCGTCTCCTCAGGAGCGTGCTTCGTAATTACCCTGTAAACAATCAGTTGCATCAGTCCATGTGTTGTGTGTTTCAACGCGAAATGACCAATCACATGAGCTCCGCCAATTTGCACTGTCACGTTGGCAACGCGCAATGCTTGGTTCAACTCCGCATCCATGCCGAGTTCTCCGCAGCTCGGGTCTACGGTCCGCCGTGGCACCGTGGACGTTGTTCTTTGTGATATCCAATTTTCAGCGTTCAATCAGGCCTGACTTGGCTGAGATGCACCATCATTGTTCCACCTGGCCCAATTCATCATGGCATGCTGCTATATTGCTGCCGTGTGCATCGGGACCCTCGTCAAGGCTTGCCAGTTCCTCGATTTCGACGACGATATCCGCTATAACGAGGATGGCGGGTCCGGGCCTTCCAAGAGTCACGACAATTTCCAGGAGAAGGCCAAAACAACAAGCCAGCCATCAACACAGCCATCTGCACTGGTTCTTTCGCTTTCCGGGTTGACCTGTGCTGCCTGTGTAGCCAGTGTCGAGAGCGTGCTGTCAGACATCCCGTCGGTCGAGCATGCTCGTGTTTCACTCCCCTTGCAACAGGCCACAGTGGTGGCCCAGAAAGAACATGCCTTGGATGAGAGGAAACTCATTAGCGCTGTGGAGTCTGTTGGCTACAGCGCTGAGATTGGCCCTCGGTCTCCCAAGGAGATTATCGACATGCTTCAGTCGAGGCAAGAGGTAGAAGACCTCAAAAACAGCTTCGCCAGTGTTGCTCGCTACGCAGCGTTGATACAGGCTGTTGGCTATGTCGCCTCGAAACTCGACAGTAGGTCGCCAAACTCGGGATTCAGAGCTCTCAATCTGTGGCTTGCGCTCGCCCTCGCCACCTACTGCCAGGTCCGCCACGTCTCATGGATTCATTCAGATGGATGGAAAGCACTGTCCCATGCTAATCCCAACATGAATACGCTTGTCTCACTATCTGTTTGCATGGGCCTGTCATTCTCGCTGGTCGACATTTTCGTCCGGGGAGGCCTCGCTTCCTCATACCACGGCGCCACAGTTGGACTCACGCTTGTCATCATGGCCGGGCGTTGCTTGGATGCTCTGTCTCGCCGACAGTCTTCGAAAGATATTCTTGCGGTCTATAAACCACTCGTGGATTTAGAATACACGAGGTTCTCTTCAACTGGGCAAGTAAGTGAGATGGAGACACTCCTATCCTACGATTCATCCTGACTTGTCTGACGCCAATCGCAGTTGGTCCCAAGTACATATTTGAGACCCGGGGATCGTATCATCATAGAACCATTTTCTGTGATTTCCTGTGATTGCTATGTTGTTTCTGGGTCGTCACTTGTAAACCAAGCGGTCCTTACTGGGGAATCCATGCCAGCAAAAAAGGATGTGGGTGATTTCCTCTATGGTGGTACTCGCAACTTGAACGGCTCTTTGACTTGCGTCGTGCGTAGAGAGAAGGGCCATTCGTTCTACGCACAACTGGTGGAGAACGTGACGAGCCTCAGTACGACAAAAGGAGGAACGTTTGGGTACGTTGAGACTCTGATACGGTATTTTGTGACCGTGGTCATCCTCCTTTCAGCTACAGTGCCCGTCGTTGAGCAATTCCTGCTCCCGGGCACTACCAATCCCTACGAGACCCTACGGCATTGTGTGGCACGCTGTATGACAATTCTTGTCAGCGCATGCCCCTGTGCTCTTGGCTCAGCCATACCCTCAGCCATAGTTGCGGCGACCTGTAAGTGCAACATAATTGCGATTACGGCGAGGCCTCTTGTGTCAATGTTCTAATCGCCATGATGTGTAGATTCTCTTCGAAGGAGTGGAATTCTTCTTACCGGTGGGGCTTCCACCATCGACAGTCTCGCTCGAACAAACTACCTCATTTTTGACAAGACTGGGACTCTGACGGAAGCGCGTCTTCGCGTCGACAAGCTGTCAACCCCTGGACGAATACAACTCACGGAAGAAGAGTTATGGACCATGGCATGTGCTTTAGAAGAGTATGGCGCTCTGGGTCATCCGGTTGGGAATGCGATCTTCTCTGCGGGCGTACAGCGACTTGGTGAGTCATGGATAGAGTTCAAGAAATTTGGATCTGTTCGTGCAGCAAATAATTTGGAAAGCGGGGGACTGTCTGGCTATGTTTCCCTGGGTGGCGGTGACAAGAAATATCATTCGATCCTCTTGGGGAGTAAAAGGTACTTGGAGCGGCACAAAGTGGCTTGCTGGACAGGGGAAGGTCTCCCTGACGATGACAGTGCGATATTTGTCCATGCTGCCGTCGATGGAACTTATGCGGGAACATTTTCTGTCATTGTAAGTCAATCCGTTGTATTATATGCTATCTTCTACGGATTGACTATGCAACTAACTTTATCAAGGACGCTATCCGGGCAGAAGCAGTGACCTCTATTCAGAAACTCAAAGGCATGGGCTACACTTGCGGAATGGTAAGTATTACGTAGGGTCCCCATCTCTTTCTGTTTGCCATGGAAAGTCTCTGTCGTTGACCCACATCAGCTTACAGGTGATACTGAAAAAGCTGCCTCTCGAGTCTCGAGGTACCTAAAAGTCCCTATTCTAGCGTCTGGGGCCACTCCAGGAGACAAGTTAAATCACGTCAATATGGTCGGCGATAGTGGTAAGGTTGTCGCCATGGTAAGTCCTGCAACTCATGTAACTCCAAACTCAAGACTCAAAGCATGAATAATGTAGGTTGGTGACGGGCTCAACGACGCGCTGGGCCTCGCCGCGGCAGACGTGGGCATTCGCATCTGCCACGAGGGCGCGGTTCTGACTACGGGTGCCGCCGTTACCATTGTCGACTCATCACTCAGTGGAGTCGTCCTTCTTTTTGAAGCGGCAAAACTCACTCAACGGCAAATTCGTTTCAACCTGGCATGGGTGGCTGTGTACAATGTGGTAGCCTTGGCCTTGGCAGCAGGCGTATCACCTTTCGGCTTCAATTTGACACCGTGAGTGTGCCTACTTCCTCAGCTTGAACCAGCCCTGCAGTATCCCACTGAAAGCATCTGATCAGGTCTCTTGCGGCAACCTTGATGTCATTTTCATCTATATTCATCACTTTACAAAGCTTTTGGCTCCAGAAGCGGCTGGCAGCGCTCAGTGTATTGAAATAATATTTGCGAAGATGCTGCGGTATTCAAACCCCGTAGATTGCATAAAGTAGTTGAGAAATTGAAGTCGATCATGGAAACGACTTCAGTGTACGAGATTCTAAATCTTGACTATTTGTTCCTGTTTGACAACGGTATTTCTTCCCCGTAGAGCCCTGTACTAACATGCTATGGCAATGCCTTCACATTCCACGGCAACGGAGACCCAACTCTCTTAGTCCTCAACAAACCTCAGTATGAGTCTCTCTGGTGGGTTGGAGACGCTTATGTGCGAGTTGTGCCCTCATTCTCCGAATCTCTATGCTTCATACAATGAATTCTGAGCTAAATACATTCTCATAGCTTTATTCTGGTTACGGTGGTTATGCCAAAAGAATTAGAAGCCGCATGGGGCGGTCGCGGTCGGAGAGTGAATGAAAATAGAAGAGCAGCGGAAACTGGCTTCACACAGCAGGCTTTATCAAAATCTGGGTCCGCCCGTCTACCCTGACTTTCACGCCCGCCCTTCCTTGCTCATCCGCGGTGACAGACTCTCCCATGCTGAGCGAGTACGCCTTCCCGGGTATCAGTCTCTCGAATCCCAGCTGGAAGACTCCAGGCTCTTTTCCATTGTACAAAACAAGGTCAAGTTGTTTTCCGTCAGCACTGTATGCCTTCGCCACAAGGACATCTGGGAACGGGCACTCTTCGAGGATTGGGCCCTGGAGTGCCGTCTCGGCTGGACCATGAAGGGTGGCATTGGCCAAGTCTCTGTGCCGGATCAGCCGAGCCATTAGGGAGATGGACTGCAGTGAAGCCGACAGGCCAACGTTGCGCAATGCGCCGTTTGTAGTCTTCTCCACCGGGTAGAACTTCATATCCACCTGCTCAATTGCCTCCTTGCGGACCTTTTCATCACCAAATTCACCAGCGGCGCCTGCCAGGAAGACCCGCACTGCACCCTCTCCGGCTCGGTAGTTGCAAGGGTCCATCAAGTCTGCGCCTTTCAGGTTGAGCACACGGAGCTCGCCTTCTTCGCTGTAGGCAATGTTCTCCTTGCGAATCATTGCCCAATTCCGATGGGCTAAGTGTGGAAGGTTCGCCGTCAGAAGCATTGTATTAATGCAGTCGGTTGAAACGCCACAGATGTTAGGTATCTATATGAAGTGCAAAACGCGGATAAGCAACTGTGTTCTGCCTCTTCTCAGCTGATTCTGGTTGGAATAGATGTGCTTACCGTCAGGCCAGTGAACTCGCTGCGCAGGGGTAGGATCCGCCCATCGCACTCGGTGAATTCCTCCTCCAAGCAGCGCTCGAAGCGATTTCGCAGTTTCAGACTGAGGTCACGGCCAAGAATACGGTCTGAAATAGTCAAACCAGCCATCCCGATGAGACTGCGGAGAGACATGTCAGTTTATGGAATCTTGGGGTCGGGCCCATGCCCGTATGTTGTTTTAGATGAGTCTTACTTGCAGAGAGAATAGGTCCAGTTTGGTTCGCAGGGATAAAGACAGTAAGGGTTGTCTGTCATGTTATTATTGAGTGCATCAGCCAGGCCCTCAAAATCTGTCTTGTAGTGTTTGCCGTCGTCGATCACAAACTCAAGGCAATTCTTCTTGTGGTAACGTCGGTCTCCAGTCGATTGCTCGTAAAGTCCCATCGCGCTGGCGAGATAACCAGTGACCATCTGTAGTATCATCAGTCAGCCCATTTCTTGCAAGATGCAGCTATTTACACTTACGATGTTATCCTTTTTAATCGGATCCCAGTCGCTGAACTTGAGTTTGCCGAAGATAGACTCCCACTTCCAGTACCTGTTGTTTGTGTCAGACATATATGGAGAAGTTCAGATACGCAAGCGGGGTAACTCACTTCATCACTCTCTTCTGGAGACCCTTCTCAATGCAATTCTGTGATGCCTTCGACAGATACCCGTGGAACCCAGGGGTGTAGTGGCACTGGTAGATGGAGAGCGCATCCACAACACTATTCAGCTGGTATCGAATAGCAGACGGCTGAAACTGCTCAATGATGTCGTGGTAGCTGAAGTCGTCCTTGGCCGAAAGGCCGCGTTCGAGAGTCCACTGGACATGACGCAGTGTCTCAAGGTCAACCTCGCGCGATCCGGGGGCCGGCGCGGGCACAGCATCCGCCATTTGCTCCGCCACGGCCGAGATGAGATACTTGTTTCGCTCCTGTGCCTTGGTGAAACCGGCCGCGTTGAGGCGACTTGCGTAGTTCATGACCCATGCCACACTTGCAAAGCAAAGCACAGCCCAGACCGACCCAGTCTTTTCCAGTATCGTTTGACCAGCTGCAAGGTATCCTGCGGCGGCGGCAGAGCCGAACCACAAGGCAAATAGGAAGACTATCCCACCCATCATGAACCATACAGCAAGCGACACGGGTACTAGGATTATGGTGATGAGAAAGGCCGCGTAGGATGTAAGGGACGGAATCGCAGTGAAGCCGGCCCCGGGGAACAGCAGACATAACGCGGCGGCTCGGTAAGCGGGGTTCGATACATTGTTGAATATCCATAGCCCGACAATCGACATTGCTGTGTACTGATATAGCGTTCGGCGCTGGTGGTACTTCTTCACCATGCCGCGACCGGCGTTAGGTGGTATGAGGACATCTGTTGGTAAGAGTCAATCACCGTGTTTGTGGTTGTTGTAGCTCAGGGTACATTGGGAGTTTACCTTGTATAGTCCATGGGCCCCAGTCGAAGTCGCCCACTGCCTGATCCCTAGACTGACCTTTGGTCTTTTCAGGCAACGGAGCCTTACTGTGGTCATGGGGTGGCGAGTAAGGGGGCAGTTGTACGGAGTGATGGTCTGTCCCGTTGGACATCGCGACCTTGGTGGCCTATGAAGCTGGTTAATTTACGACGACCTGAGTGGCCCAGACTAGCTGTCAATCGTACGTACAGTTGTCAGCGTAGTAGCCATTTCGTTGTGTATCCGAACATTGAGGACTTGACGGAGCACTAACCAACATGCAAAGGTTGACTTCTGTGTGACTATTGAAACACCACCTTTTTGAGGCCCTTCCACAAGTGGGGGCCACTCGGGCCCTCGGACCGCCCATCGAGATCTTCCTGTATGAAGATTCTTGGGTACAGCAGCGAGGAAAACATGTGCGTCTCCACACCTTGGCACGCTGCATTGATCCTGTCGTAACCCCATGATTCGGCCCTCGGTCGAGGTAGATCTTGCCATCTGGGGTACCAAAACTCTATTTGCCAATTGCGGGGAGACGAACTGTGGGGAAGCCATTTGGGCCAGGACGGAACAATCTCAGCAGCCTCCTAACCCAGCTCGCGGCACTGGACAACCGGTCCCGGTCCGTAAGAATAGGGGGGCCTTCACAGCCGAGACAACTCACGCTTTCAATGCATTCAGCATTGAAGCTGAAAAAGCATGACAATGATGAGCCGTCAAACATTGCTGGTCTTGTTTTCCTTCGAAGATTTGTCCATTGATTTGGCCCATTCCAACCTGCAGTATGGCGTCACCTGAGTGCATCAAAACACAAGCTATTGTCTGTCGTGCACCGTCAGACGGGAACAGAGAATGGGCACTCGAGCAAGTGGCCATAGCGCCTGCTGCAGATGATGAAGCCATAGTCGAACTAGTTGCCTCCGGTATTTGTCACACTGATTTGATTTGCGGAAGCTCTCCGGATGAAGCACTTTCTCTTGGCCTCCCACGTTATCCACGGGTCCTCGGTCATGAAGGTCTCATTTTACCCCCTTCAAACTCTTAAGCAATAGCTGACAACTGCAATGGCCAGGTGCTGGATATGTGAAGTCCATTGGGTCGAGAGTCACCAAAGTCCAACATGGTGACAGAGTTTTACTTTCCTTTTCCTTTTGTACACAATGCTACAATTGTCAAGATGGCGCTCCAGGCTATTGTCACAGCTTTACAGCAATCAACTTTGGCGGCAGTACAGATGCCTTCACCAGTTCAACATCATCCGGCGAGGCCATTGCCGGGTCCTTCTTCGGACAGTCTAGCTTTTCGCGACTGACCAGAGTCAAAGAGACATCTTTGGTGAAAGTTACGCATCTTCTTGATGATAATGACGATTTGAAAATGTTTGCACCACTTGGCTGTGGCATTCAGACTGGTGCTGGGACAATCACTGACCTCGCTAATGCAAAGCCCTCGGACAAGATTGCAGTCATTGGGCTTGGTGCAGCAGGGCAGGCTGCTATTATGAATACGGATATTCGCACCGGCAAAAACGGATGGCGCACCGGTACGAAGGTATATAGCAGCCCCAATACACAATTAACGCCCTGCCACCAAAAAAATATAGTGCAACTTTAATTCAACCTTAATAATACTATAATATATTAAGAAGCAATCTCATCGCCATTCTCAGCAATAATATAGCTTTTTTATACTCTCTACCTAAATAAGGCCTAAAGGCGTCTTTCGCTTAGGGGGCCATTATATTAATTACTTTATAAGCCCTACCATTAGCTGCTAATTCCAATAAATAATATTCTATTAAAAATCGCTATTATAAATATCTTCTTTATTTAAGGCCTTAAGGATCTAGTTATTATACTTAAAAGGTTGCAGCTATAAAAAGCATTATAAGAGGTAATAAGGTATTTAAGAGTGGGGCGAATAGTACGCTCTAATTAGCTATAGTGGGGATAATGGTATAATCACGTAATCAAAGCCGGTGCGCCATCCGTTTTTACCGGTGCGAATATCCGTATTCACTATTATGGTATATTATACCCTTTATTAATTGGCAGTATATTAACTTTAGATTTCAATAAAGGCTGCCAGAATTCAAGGCTGTCGGACTATTATTGCACTAGATCGAGTTGCGTCGCGGCTAGATCTAGCAAGAAGCTTTGGAGCAACGCATGTTATCAATACATCGTTTCTGACGGAAGGTCTGGGCAAAGAGATCAACAACATCACTAGAGGCACAGGAACTACCATCACCGTGGACGCAACAGGCGTTGTGTCACTCATCCAAGAGGGAGTCGAATTCACTGCCAACCAGGGGAAGTTCATTCTTTTGGGCGTGCCCCCTATGGATGCAGGTCTAGAACTATCCCTAGTGCGATACATATTTGTACGTATTGTGTCTCCTCCGCCTCTCTTCTGTGCTGACAATCGGCTAGTCTGGAAAGTCGATTCTTGGGTCGATGGAAGGCAGCGTGTATCCGGAGGAAGTGAGTAGCAGCTCATTGGAGCAACATGAGAGGCGCACCCGAGGTGCTGAATTGATCACATTGCTCACTCTCCACCAGTATATTCCCAACATGATCAGGTGGTACAGGGCTGGGCATTTCCCCGTGGACAAATTAGTCAAATTCTACTCTGCCAAGGATTTTCCAAAAGCATTGAAGGATATAGAAGAGGGCGTTATTATAAAGCCAGTTCTTATTTAGTAAACTAGTATTTATTATGTAAATCATGCAATATAGCTAATGGAACAGCCCTTAATTATAATTTTAAGGACATTATTTAATTACATCTTGCTATTTTAACCTCTTAATATTTATATATTTAAATTAATTAATAATAATACTTATATATATAAAATTAAATAAATAAAGAATAATATATTTTTAATTTATATTTATTTATTTATTTTTAATTTATATTATATTATATATTATCTTTAATTTAATTAATTTATATAAAATTAAACTCTTTATTATAATAATAAAATTTAAAATTATTTATTATATAAAATTTATTATAAATATAATCTAAGGCTAAGTAGGAAAGGTCTCTTTTTAATTACTAAGGCAGCTGCTAATAATAATAATAAGATTATTTCTTACCCCCTTTAGGCCTTATAAAGAAATAAATATAGGGGCATCCTCCCTTTTATACCCTGCTTAATAACCAAAATCCCTTTTATACCCTGCTTAATAGCTAGCAACCCTAAGCTACAATAACTCTTCCCTTCTTAATTAATAGCTATTTTAGCTATAAGCTAATATAGCCTATATAAATAATCTATATATATAATTATATAAATTTCCTTTTAATATATCTTTTTTTTATAATATTAACTTATTTATTCTCTTTATTTACTTTTTTCCTTCTTTTTATTTTATATAAAACTTTTTACTTATTATACTTTATATTATTATAATATAATTACTTTATATTTACTTAAATATTTAAATAAATATATATATTATAAAGGGCTTTATTATTTAAAACCTTATAAAGAGGCAATATTATATATATATTATAATATATACCTTTTTATTATTATCTAAGGCTGCCTTACTTAATTAATATTAATAATCTTTTTAAAATATTTTTATAAACTTCCCTTTATTTAAAGTTTTTTTTAAATTTATAATATTTATAATACCCTTTTTTTTATAATTATTATCTTATATTTCCTTTTATTATTTTAATCTTTAAATTATTCTTTTTAATTATTTCTTTATAATATCTTTTTTTAAAAAGCCTTTTATTAATTATTATATTACCCTAAATATTATTAATCTTATAATAAATATTATAGTTATTAAAAAGCTTTATAAAGCTATTACTTTTAAGATTTATCTTAATAAAAATAATAATAATAAAACCTTTAAATATATTTAAATTACTTAAAAAATATTATTTTATATATTTACTTATTATAATTATAACTATTAATAGAAAATATATTTTATAACCCTTTTTATTTTCTTTAATTAATAATTATATTTATATAATTATTTCTTTTTAAATAATATTAACTTTTTTAATAATATTAAATTATTTACTTTTTTAAATTTAAATAAATTTATTAAATTATATTAAATATTAATATTTTTATCTTAATAGCTTTATAAGTTTTACCTTATTAATATATCTTTTTAAATATTTTACCTTTAATAATATTTCTTTTAATAGCTTAAAATATCTATAGTTTTTTCCTTATAATAATAAATATAAATTTAACTTTAATATTAACTTTATAAATATATTTAATTTTAACTTTAAAAAGATTCCTTATTTTTTTTTTTTTAATAAGGATATTTTCTTTATAAAAAATACTTTTAAAATTTTTAAAATATTTAAATAGCTTTTTAATAAAAATAAATTTAAGGAGGTTATTTTTAATAATTATAATAATATTTTATAATAATAATTTAATATATTAAAAAATAAATACTAAGCTATTTATAATATTTTAATTAAGGATAAAGATTTAAATATTAATTATATTATTATATATACCTTAAATACCTTATAAAATTATTATATTATATTTTTTAATAAAAAAAAAGGAAAAAAGAATATATTTTAATTAATTATTAAATACTTTAATTTATTTATTTATTTAATAATCTTTAATATATAATATAAGAATTAATTAATTAAGTTAAATATATCTTTTTTAATTTACTTTACCTTTATTTTATTAATTTTTATTTTATTTTTATTATTTATTATTATTAATATATATTTTATATTTTCTTATATTTTATAATTATATTTTTTATATAAGCTATACTTTTTTCCTTAATCTACTTATTATATTTAAAGAGCTACCCTTTTTACTTAATTAAATAATAAATCTTTTTATTTTAATTTATTTTATTTTATATCTTTTTAACTTTATATTCCTCCTTAAGTTTTATAAAATTAAATAAATTAATATTTAATTTTTATCCTTTTCTTTTTAATTATAACTTAAGCTTATTAATATAAAAAATATTATAAATTTAAAAGTAATTAATAAAAAGGATAAGTTAATAAGCTTATATTTTAATTTATTAAGTAATTTTAAATAACTTAATATATTTTAAGCCTAGCTTTTTAAATCCTTTTAATTTAATATTTTTTAATAATAAAATAACTTAATTTTTTATTTTAAACTTTATAAAAATATAATTAAAATTATAATTAATCTTATTTTTATATTTTATTTTTTCTTAATATTTTTTAAATAATTCTTTTAACTTTTTAAATTTATTTAATTTATTATTTATTATTAATATTTTTACTTTATCCTTTAAATATATAATACCCTTAATATAAGCTTTTTTAACTCTTTATAAATTAATAAAAAATAATAATATTTACCTTATAAGGATTTTAAAAGGTATTTTATTTATTATTTTATTAATTTAAATATTAATAATAAAATATATAAATAGAAATAAAATAGCTTAATTTTTTTAATTATTATTAATAAAATAATAAAAGTAATATTTAAATATTTAATTTATTTATTTTATTTATTTATTTATTTAAGGATAAAAAGCTATAAATAAATAAAGCTTTATCTTTAATATTATAGCTATTTAAAAAGTATTTATAAAAATAAGGCCTTTATTTAAAATTATATTATTTAATAATTTAAAATAAATCTTAATTTTTTAATAATAAAAAAAGGTTAAATTATTTATAATAATATCTTAATTAATAAAGAAAAAAAATACTATCTTTATAAATTTATTTATAATTACTAAGATTATATTTATTAATTTTTATTAATATTAAATTAATAATAATTTAATTATAAAATTTATTAATAATTTAATTATTAATTAATTAAGAATTAAAAGATTATTAAACTTATTATATAAATAATAATAATATAAGAAAGTCTTTTAATATTAAGGGTATCTTTTAATATATTTCTTTATAATAATTTTTATCTTTTTTTAATAAAAGAAATATTAAATAACTTATAAAATCCTTTATTTATTAAAATAATTAGCTTTAAAGTTATTATAATAATAATAAAAGATCTTTTAATATAATATCTTTTATTTTAAGATATATATATAAAAGTATTAATAAAAAATCTTATTTTTTATATAAAATTATAAATTTAATAAATCCTTTTTATAAGATTTATTTAAAAGCTAAGCCTTTAAATTATAACTTTATAAGTTTTATTTTTATATAATATAAATTAATTTAAGAAGAAGAAAAGAAGGTAATATTATTTTTATATTTAAACCCTTAATTATAAAATATATTAAGCCTTTAATAAAAATTTATTAATTATTTTAATAAGCTTTAAAACCCTTAAAATTAAGTTAATATTTAAATTATTTAAATATAACTTCTAATAATACCTATATTTTAATATATTAAATATAAATAAAAAGATATTCCCTTTATTTATCTTTTAATAAATATTAAATTTACTTTAAAAATATCTTAAAATGAATTATAATAATAATTTTAAAGCATATATTTATAAGATTAAAAGGATTTAAATTTCTTTTCTTTTAAATATAATTTAATTATTAAAAAATAATATTAATTAAATTTTTTTATTAAGCTAATACTTAACTTAAAAATTAAATTAAAATAAATATATAAGTTATTAAATTTATTTTAAAATTAGCTTTTTTATTTTTATAAATCCCTTAAAGTTAATATAATTTAAAAGAATATAAATTAAAAATTATATCTCTTTAAAATATAATTATTATTATTTAAAGGAATTTATTATAATAAATATTTCTTAATTATAAATAATTTACTTAAACTTTATATTAATTTATTTCCTAAAGTAAAATATAATAAAATATTAATGCTTTTTTTTATTATTTTTATAATATTAAATAATAATAGCTTTTATATTATAAATAAATATATTTATTTTAAGTTTAATAAGTTATATTAAGTTAAAATATTAAAGTAATAATATTATAATAAAATATATTTTAAGTATATTAAAGGCCTTTTAAGCTATTATATTTTTTAAAGCTAAGATATTAAATATCTTTAATTTTACCTTTTTTATATTCCCTTTAATTAAAATATTAAAAATTATATAATTTTTAAAAAGTCTTTAATAAAGTATTAATAAAAATTATAAAATTTAATAAAGCTTTATATATTATAATATATTTAAATAATAAGCTAATTTTATATTATTTAAATTTAAGCTAGGTTTATAAATATCCTTTTATTATTAATAATAAATCTAAGGAATTTAATTTATAATTTAAAAAATAAATACTTAGTTATATTAATATAAAGATCCGCTGCTATAAGTTACTTTATAATCTTTATTAAATACTTTTAATATAATTCTTTATTAAGGGAAAAAATAAAAATATTATTTAAATATATAATAATATATATATTAATATTATTATTTATAACCTTAATAATAAAACTTTAAAATATAATAAAGATATTAATAAGGTTAAAAGGTATTATTATATATTTATAATATTTATAATATATTTAAAAAGTAATTTTTTAAATATCCTTCTTTATAATCTTAATCTTATAATAAGTATTAATAAGATTAATTTTAAAAAAAATATATAAATTAAAGATTTAATTTATAATTTTAGAAATTAAAGGAAAAGAATAGCGATTTTTTATAATAATTTTATTAAAACCTTAATAATTAATATATAATTAAAATCCTTTATTATTTTTTAATATAAATAAAATAGGCGCCTTAATAAGGCTTTAGCTTAATTAAATTTATTTATTAATAATATTTTCCTTTAAATAAACCTATAAAGCCTTAAATTTATTTTTTAATAATTAATATAATAATAAATAAAAAAGTAAAGTTTTAAGCTAAATAAATATCTTATAATTAATTCTCTTAATTAAAAAGAATTTCTTTATTTTTAATTAATTAAATAATATATTAATAAAGGGCTAAATATATTTTAATAGCTATTCCTTTTAATATTTTACTTATTTTAATTTATCTTAATTTATTTTATAAATATTCTATCTTTTATTTATTTTAATTTTATCCTTTTATATTAAAAAGATAATATAATAATTATATTTCCTTTTTATTACTTTTTAGAATATTAATATTATTATAATATAAAATTATTTTATTTAATTTACTTTATATTATATCTTATTTTAAAAAGAAATAATTATATTTATATTCTTTATCCCTAAGGCTTTAAGTAAAATAAAGGATTTATAATAAAAGTATTTAATTTAAATATATTCCCTTATAATATTATATATAATAACTTTAACTTAATAAATATTAATAATTAATATTTTAATATTAAAGATTCCTATAAGAGTTATAATAAAATAAAGTGCTTTTTTTAATTTTTACTTCTTAATAAAATCCTTATTAATTAAATTTATATTAAATTAAGTATTTATATTAATACTTATTTTAATTAAGGTCTTTTTAAAAATTAATATTTTATCTTTTATAATTAATATTTTTATAATAAAAAATAATAACTTTATAATTAATTTATTTATTTATTATTTTTTAAAAAATTAATTTTTTCTTTAGTTATTATTAATTAATTATATAAAGATAAAGCTTTATTTATTATTTATTAAAGATATATTATTAAAGTTATTTAAGGTTATATTTAGGTTTTTTTAAAAAAAGGAAATTTTATATATTTTAGCTATCTTTATCTTTTTATATTTATTAAGTTTTAAATATTAATTAATATAATATCTTAATTAATTATAATTAAAATAATTAATCCCTTTAATAATATTATTATTATAGCTAGAAATAAAATCTATATTATACCTTTTTAAATAAAAAGAAAAGGATAATTTAAATAAACTTCTTTATTTTTTATTTTATCTTTTTTTATTTTAATTTTAGTTTTTATTTTTATAATTTAATTAATTTTATTAATAATAATTAAAATATTAATATTTTTTAAAGTTAATTATTATAAAACTTTATTCTTAATTATAATTTTAATTTTAAAGTTATTAAAGTTATTATTTATTTAATAAAGTTATATTTTTAATTTAAGGGTATCTTTATTTTTAGTTTAAGTATTCCTTTTTAAAAAATAATTCTTAAATTTCTTATATTTTTTAAATAATAATAATTTATTTTATTAAAATATTTAAAACCCTTATAACTTAAATAAAATAAATAAAAATTTAAAGCCTTATAATATTTTAAAATTAAAATTTATAAGATTTATTTAAATTAATTAAAATTATATTTATTTTAAAGATATTAAAATAATTATAATAAGTCTTAAGGTTGTTATATAAATATTAAAAAGCATTATAAATTTATTAAAAAATATTATTTTATCTTTTAAAATAATAAGCTTATATTTATAAAACTTATTTTATAAACTTATCTTAATTTTATATATAAATAATATATTCTTTTAAATTATTAAGATATTTAAATTATACTTATAATATTTATTATTATTATACTTTTATATTTAATGCTATAATAATATAAGTTACTTTTTTTATTAAGATATTTAAATATTATAAGGCTATAATATAAGTTATATTAATTATAATTTTTTATATATAATATTTAAATAATTTATATTTTTATTTAAATATAAGGATTATTAATTATAAATCCTTTTCTTATAATAATAAAATAAATTTATCTTTTATTCTTATTATAAATTCTTAAATTATAATAATAATAAATTATTAAATTATTCTTTTTATATTAAATAATAATATATTATTAGCCGTATAATTAAAAGAATTTATAGCTATATATTAAAAGCTAAATTTCATTAAGGCTATTTTATCTCCTTTTATTATATTAATAGCTTTAATATGAATTAAATATTTAAATTAAATTTATTTAAATTAGATTTTTTTAAATTAGATTTATTTAAATTAAGCTATATTAGATTAAGTTTAATTAAATTAAAGTTAAATAGTAATTTTATCTTCTTCTTTTAAATTTATAATAAATTACTTTCCTTTAAATTTATTAGAAATTATCTTAAGTAGCTTATTAAAGAAAAAATAAAATTATTATAAATATAATTTAAAGCTAGGTAGAAAAGGTTTCTCTTTAATTATTAAGGTAGTTATTAATAATAATAATAAGATTATTTCTTATCCCTTTTAAGCCTTATAAGGAAGTAAGCATAAGGGCATTCTTTCTTTTATACCCTACCTAATAGCCAGCGGCCCTAGGCTATAATAAAATTATATAAAAGTATTAATTTCTTTTATTATTATAAACTTTATTTACTTATTAATATTAAAAATAAATAAGTTTTAATATAATATTATTTTTATATATTTTATATACTTTATTTTATTTTAAAGTTTATTAAAATTAATTTTATAATTAAATATTAATTATAATATAAGTTTATTTAATAAAAATATTTTTTAAAGATTTATATAAAATATATATTATTATAAATAAAAGAAAATTAAATCTTTAATTAAAATTATATTTATAAAATTTATTTTATAAAGTTTATTTTAATTTATATTATATATTTAATTATTTTATTACTAATTTTAAATTATTATTATTAATAATTAAAAGATTATTATAAATTATTATTAAAAAGAATATTATATATTAATAAATGTTCTTAATTTATTTAATATAAAAATATTAATTATAAAAGAAATTAAATTTATAATATTTAAATATAATTAAGAAAAAATAAAAATAATTAAATAAATAAAATAGTTTTATATATATAAATTATTAAATTAATATATTATTTAAAATAATTATTAAAGTAATAAATATATATAAGTATTAAATAAAAATATTTTTTTAAAAGAAATATATAAAGAAATAATTAAGAAATAATTAAATTTAAAAGCTTTAATAAAGTTTAAAGCTATATTTTTTATATTTTTATAAATTAATAGCTTAATATATAAATTAAATATATTATAAAATTATATTAATAATTTATAATATTATTAAAAGTAATTTCTATTAATTTTATTTATATAATTAATATAAAATTATTATTATTATTATATAACTTTTTTATAATATTAAATATTTAAATATTTATTATTATATAAAGAAATTAATATATATTATTTAAAAGATATATATATATATAAAATTAAAAATAAAGTTATTTATATTAAAAAAATAATAAATGACTTTTTATAATTATTTATAAAAACTAATTATTTAATACTTTTAAATTTAATTTATTTTTTAATATTTATAATATTTAAAATATTTATTTAAAAAAAGCTTTTATAAATATAATTATTTTAAATAAATTATATTTATTTATTTATTAATAATATTAATCTTTTTATTATATAATAAAGATTAAATATTAATAATTAAAATTTAATTATTATTAAATTTATTTTAATTTCTTTTTTTAAAAAAATATATATTAAATATAAATACTTTAAGATTAAAAATAAATTAAATATTAATTAATAGAAATTTAAATTATATTATATAATAATAAATATTAATATTTCTTTTAATTAAATTATTAATAATAAAAATAAAGTTTATAAATATTTTATTAAATATTTTAAAAATATAAAAAATATTTTATAATATTACTTTTAAAATATATTTATTATATTTATAAATAATATATAAATATTTAAATTTTTATTTTTTTTATTATTATAATAATATTTTAAAAAATAATAATACTTTTTTTATTATATATATTATTTTAATTAAAGATTTTAATAATTATAAACTTATTTTAAATATATACTTTTTTAAGAAATAATATAATAATATTTTAATTATTATAAGTTTTTAATTAAATTAATTTATTTTAATAAATAAATATTATTTTATAAATATTAATATTTTTATATTAAATAAATTATAAAATAACTTTATTAAACTTTATAAAATATTCTTTTATATTTATTTTAAAATAAAAATTAAATATTTTAATAAAATAATAATTTAAAAGTTATTTTAATTATTAATAATAAATTTATTATTATTAATATATTAATTTTAAATATTAACTTTAATATATTTAAAAATAATATTTTAATAAATATATTATTATAAAATATTCTTTTTAAAAAGTAAATCTTTTTAATTTATAATATTAATCTTTAAATTATTAATTAATAAAATATTTAAATTATTTAAAATAAATATTTTAATCTTATTATTTAAAATAAATATTTTAATTTTATTATTTAATTTAAATATTATTTTTAATTTTATTTTATTTTATTTAAATTATTAATTTTAATAAATTATAATTATTTAAAATAATTATTTTCTATTATTAAAATATATAAAATTAAATAAGTTTATATAAAATATATATTTCTTTATTTAATTTTTAAAAATATTTATTTATTTATAAAAGGATTTATTAAATTTATTATTTTATTTATTTAAATAAATATTTTATAAATAATAATATTTTTAAAAATAATTAAATTTATTAAAATACTTTATTTTATAATATACATTTAATTTTATATATAAAATAAAATAAAATATTTAAAGTTTTAAATATAATTTTATTATAATATTATAAAAGAAATTATTTAATTTTATATAAAATTAATTATTTTATTATAAAGGCTTTTTATTTATTTTATATATTATATTTATTTTTAATAATATAATTTTAAAAAGTAATTATTTTAATTAAATATTATTTAAATAACTTTATTATTATATTATTTTTATTAATTTTTATTTATTTTAAAATAATAATTTTAAAAGTTATTTATATTTTATAAGTTTCTTTATTAAATTAAAATAAAAAGAATTATTTTATTAAAATAAAAATTAATATAAATTATAAATAATTATAATTAAATTTATTATATAAAGTTTAAAATAATAATTATTTAAAGTTTTATTAATTAATATTATATTAAAGAATATTAATTTATATTAAAATATTTAATATTAAATTATATTTAATTTATTATAAATAAAGTTATTTTAATTTCATTTAATATTATTAAATATTATATTAAAATACTTTTATAATATAATTTAAGTTTTTAAATATAAATTATTTTAAATAATTAATATAAAATTCTTATTTTTAAATTATTATATAATAAATATATAAAGTTTATTTTAAATTTAAATATATAATAATTATAATTTTATTTTTTAAAATTATTTAAAAATAATTACTTAATTTATTAATTTATAAAATAATTTAATAAAATTAATAAATTTAAAATATTTTTAATATATATTTATTTATAAAAATATATTATATAAAAATATATTATATAAAAATATATTATATATAAAATTATATATTAATTAATTATATAATTAATTTATAATTTTTAAATATTTTTAATTAATTAATAAAATTAATTTATTTATTATTATTTTTAATATTTAATATAATAATTAATTAATAATAATATTTATATATAAAAAAATAAATATATAAAAAATAATATATTTTTTATTTATATTATATTATATTAATAAATAATTAATTATAATATTATTTTTAAATTATTAATTTCTTTAATTTTTAAAATATATTTTTTTAAAAAAAATAAAAAAAAATTATATTAATATTAATATAATATTTTTCAAAAAGAAATATTTTTTATATTTTAAATAAAAAGTTATTTTTAATTTATATTTATTTATAAAATTATATTATATATTAAAGTGTATATTAGCTAATTATATAGCTAATTTATAGCCTTTAGATTCTCTAAGCCGGCTAATGAAGTTAATTTACCTATTACCTCTTTTGACGTGCAGTGCAATGGCCAGCAGATGGTAGTAATAGTGCTGAAGTGACTAGCCAACCGGGGCGGTGTTGGCGAGCTGGCCAAGGGCCTCCAGACCTCGGGACCCATCGCGGGCCAGGACCCCGGCGGATCGGCAGCGAGACTGCCCGTCGTGCTCGCCCTAGAATCAATGGCGCACGCCACGCGGTGGAGACAGCTCCCACGTGTGTGGAGAGCACCCAAAGAACTGCCGTTTCACGTTGCTAGTGAAAGTCTGCGTCCAAAGGATGTCCCATTCCGGCAGACGAGACGGTATTCTTTCCATAAAGACATGCTCCATGAGGGCAAGTTGAACTGAGACATATTCGCCACGAGGCTATGAACGCGTGGGCTCCTCTTCATCTGCGCATGTCATGTCTATCTATGTGCACAATTGATGCTTCTCACACTTTTCTGCGGGCCAGTTCTCTCCCCTGCTCACAAAATTGGGGTGATGTTGGCCGCCCCGAGCATTATCCTAGTTAGCGCCTAAAGGGCAGAAAGGGGCGCGCTGTGGGAAATGCGAACAGTCAGACAGCCAGACAGCGCACATTCCCGAGGTCCTCGCAATACTCCCGACGATACAACCCTGCAAAAGCAACTCCCCTTGTCCTCGCCGCGTTATCAAAATTGAGCGGCAGCTCTCTGTAACTATTCCCAACTCATCGGGATCTGCAAGGCTCAGATTGGTTCCAGCCCCTGAACGACCTCGGGAGTGGCAATCGCGGTGTTTTTTTTTTTACAATGCTAGCGTCCTTCTTACTTCAGCCCGGTCCCGTCCTGGTAAGATGCCCCTGTTGTACACACGAAGCTACCAGTTCAGTAGGAAAGTCCCCCCGCTTGACGTCCGTGTTGGGAGATATCTGCCCAGGATATTCTGAAGCCGTAAAAGAGGCCCACCTGCCGCCCGTCTCGGCCGTTTCTTGAGTGGATCATAACCCAAGGTTTCTAACTTCTTGAGAGAGGGTGCGCCTACTTTCCTTCTTCTTCGTTGCGAGCCGTCGACAGCCCTACCCGCCGCCGGCTCACACCCAGCAGGTCGACAAAAGATCCACGAGTCCACTCAGTCCATTGTGATCGTGCAAGATGCCAACCAGCAACGCACCAGACCGGAGCGTCGAGCTCCGGAACATCGCCATCGTGCTGTGGTCCGTAGCCATGACAGCTACGCTGCTGCGCGTCTACGTCCGCGTCGGCATCATGAAGTCCTTCGCCCTCGACGACTGGCTCATGCTGGGCGCCATGGCATCCTTGACGTCCTTCAGCACAACCGCCATTCTGGGCACATACTACGGTTCAGGACGACACTGGAACGTCCTCGACCCCAAGGACGCCCAGACAGCAATGATGTACTGGTGGGCATGCTACCCATCCTTTGCCATCACCATGGTTCTCGCCAAATTTTCAGTCGGCTTCCTCATGTTACGCATCGCTACGCAGAAAATGCACCGTTGGATCATCTATGGCGCCTTATGTGTCACCATGATTTCCGGAATCTGCTTCTTCTGCGTTGCTGTGTTCCAGTGCCACCCTGTTCAGTATGCTTGGACAAGAGTCACCGCGCCTGATGGTGGCACTTGCTTGTCGATGGATCTCATTATCACCATGACGATCCTGTACAGTGTCTTTGCCATCATCACGGATTTCACCTTCACCCTTCTCCCCGCGTGGCTGGTCTGGAATCTACAGATGGATAAGCGAACTAAGCTCGCCCTGATCCCCATTCTGGGCATGGCCTGCGTGTAGGTTCAACCCCTTCCTCCCCCTCCTCTTCCTCACATCTTCCCACTTGCACACGCCAAAGTGCATCGCAACCGAAAGTCAGACTAATCTTTCCCTACCCTACAGCGCCTCCTCTGCCGTAGCAGTCCGCTTCGCTTACGTCCACGACTTCGCCAACCCAGACTTCCTCTGGGCAACAACCGACATTGCAATTTGGTCGGAAACCGAACAAGCCCTCGCCATAACAGCGGGTTGCTTCGGCACCTTACGCCCGCTATTCAAGGTCGTCCTCGCCAAACTCGGCTTTTCTCAATCCAACACCGCCAATCCCGATTACCACTTTGGAAGCGACAGCCGTAACCTCAAGGGCGGCAGCGCGTATGCGCGGTCCGAAGGAAATAAATTTGGTGGAAGTAGTAAGCAGAGCGGCAAAGTTGGGGGGAACAGCATGTTTAGTATGAGTACTTTTACTAGGTTGGATGATTCTAATGAGAGGGAGATGGGGAAGAGTGGTTGGGGCAATGTGGCGGTTGAGAGGAAGATTATTGTTACTACTTCGACTGCGAGCTCAAACAGGTCGGATGATGATATCGTTGTTGATCATGTGCCGTCGCATGGGGCGAGTGATGAGAGGCATGGGAAGGATAGGCAGTATCGTGTTGAGATTATAGCTGGGTCGCCGCCTATGTGATGGGCCCTCGTGAAATTTGAGGTGAAGAAGGGCCTAGGTAGGCTATTGATATATAAAAAATGATTTATTATGTAAGATTAAGTTATTAAAGCATATATAATTAATAATATTATAAATAACTATTAATTTTAATTTTAAATCTTTAATAATAATTTATTAAAAATAATAATAAATAATTATAAATATTTATAATAAATATATTTTTATAATAATTATATATTATTAATTATTTTTTAATAAATAAATAATTTTAATAATATAATAAAAAATAATATTTTAAATTAATTAAAAAGAATTAAAAAAGAATTATATTATTATATTATTATTCTTAATTTTTTAAAAAATATTTTAATTATAATCTTTATAAAAACACTTTTTTATTATTATTATTATTAATTTCTTTTTATAAAAATATAATATTTAATTATTAAAACTTTTTATAAATAAATATTATTTTAAAAGTAATTTTAAAAATTATTTTAAAAATAATTTTAAAAATAATTTTAAAGTTAATCTTTAAAATACTTTTAATATAGTTTTTTTAATTATAAAATAATTTAATAAATTTAATAAATTTAAATTATATTTAAATTATATTTATTTATAAAAATATATTATATATAAAATTAAATATTAATTAATTATATAATTAATTTATAATTTTTAAATTATTTATTTATTTATTTTCTAAAATTTATTTTTAATAAATTTATTTTAATTTATTTTTATTATAAATTATAAGTTTTAATATTATTTAATAAATAAGAATTATAATAATATTTAATATATTTTTAAATATAAAATTAAATAAATATTTATAATTATATTTTTTAATTATATTTATTAAAGTATTTATTTTTATTTATTATATGTTTTTTAAAAAGTATTTTTAATTTCTTTTATTATATTTATTAAATTATAAGTATTTTTTTAATTATTTATAATTAAAATTCAATATTTATATAAATTTTAATTTCTTTTAAATAAATTTTATAATTTTTAAATATAATAATAAATAAATTAAGTTTTTTAAATAATAATAAATTTAAATTATTATTTAAAATTATTTCTTATTAAATATAAATATAAATAAAGATTTATAATTATATTTTTTTTAATTATATTTATTAAATTATAATTATTTAATTAATTAATTAAAATTAAAATTTAATATTTTATTAATTTATTTATATTTATTTCATATTTATTAATTAATATTTTTAATTTATTTTAATATTTAATATTTTTATTTTTAATTTAATGTTTATTTAAATGTTTATTTTTTTAAAATAAATTTTATAATTATTTTTAAAAAAGTTTATAAAAAAATAAAGCTATAATTATTATATATTTAAAATAAAAATATTTACTTAGCTATAAGTTATAATTATATTTAAAACTTATTTTTATTAATATTTTATTTTTCTTTTAACGCTAAGTATTTAAGTATTTATTATTATATAAAGGGATTAATGCATATTATTTAAAAAAGTATATATATATAAATTAAAAATAAGACTAATTAAAATAAAAATATATTATTTATTTTAAATACATTATATTTAATAATTTAAATTATTTAATAAAAGCATTTAAATATAGTATTAAATAATATTAAATTAAATTATTAATAATTAAAAATAACTTTATTTATAATAATTTAATATTAAAGCTTTTAATATAAATTAATAGTTTTTAATATAATATTAATTTATAAAATATTAAATAATTATTATTTAAAGTTTTATATAATATGTTTAATTATAACTAATTATAATTTATATTATTTTATATTTTATTAAAATAATTATTATTATTTTTATTTAATAAAAAATTTAAAAAAAGATTTAAAAACTTCTTAATATTTAATATAATATTTAAAAAAGAAGATTTAAATAAAAAGTTATTTTTAATTTATATATATTTATAAAAATATATTATTATATATTAAATTATATATTAGCTGATTATATAGCTAATTTATAATTCTTAAACTCCCTGGGCCGACTAATTAAATTAATTACCCATTACTTCTTTTAACATGCAGTGCAGTGGCCAGCAGATGTATCCAGATCTCACTTGGATCTCCTCGTTTTAATGTGTGTTTGAGAACACGATGATTTTCAGTCACTCTTCCGAACACTGCCTGCCCTGGAATTAATTCTCACATCCGCATATGTGCCCAGACTTCAAGTGGGCGCAAATGCATGCAACCTCTCCTTTCCAGTAAGGTCTTGTCTCAAACCGCGCCAAAACTAGGGAGCGTCCAAGGTTGTCCCTGCCACTTTTAGTAGCAATCCCACTGTCATCTTCAAATGCCTATGATTGGACAATGCTGCTCCTATGAGATCTGCGACCGGTCCGTAGATCGGACCGGCGTGGTAACCAGATCTAATCTGGCATGGTGCAGCGAACAACGTTCTCGCTACAGGCAAGCTTTACCAGCTGCCTACGGCGTGAAAGCAATGCTCGTACACGGACAGCTCGGAAAGGGAAATGCCTCCGGAATTTGAAGATATGTGTACTGGAAAGGCTCAAAATTGCCTCATTGTTATCCCCGGGCAGCATGTCGTCAAATCGAAGTTCTCGGCCCAGGCCAAGTTGATTCAGATATTCCAAAGGTAAGGACTTTGTTATGACGAAGTGGCCGAGTACCAGGTGAGGGGCCTTTGTACACACCAGAGAGAGGAGGTTCATCTTGTCATATATAATGCCCCCCTCACTTGTGTATTTCAGCACATGCGGGGTTTCTCTTGAAATCAAACTCTTCTCCTTCGTAGCAGTCACCACACCGAAACACCCACACTGCATTTCAAGTACATCATGTCTGCAACAGTGACTAATGGCGGAGGGTCCGTCCATCCCAACGGCAAGTCAGGTTCCAAAATAGACTTCCAAGACAATTTTGTACAGATCATCAATGGCAAGAGCACCTCGACAAAGGCAACTCGCCACAGCGTTAATCCAGCCACTCTCGCGCCCTTGGCTGAGGTCCCAGTCGCAACCCAAGACGACCTCGACAGTGCCGTCACCGCAGCCAAGGCGGCCTTCAAGACCTGGTCCAAAACTCCATACGAAGATAGGCGCACTGCGGTGTTGGCATTCGCCGACGCCATCGATTCGCTGAGGGCGGAGTTTCGGGATCTGCTCATAACCGAGCAAGGAAAGCCTGTGAGACTGGACTTGGTCCATGACAAAGATACGACGTTGTCCATGTGCTGAGATTAATTGATTAGATCCCCCAAGCAGATGCCGAGACAGATGCGGCCATCGCCTGGATCAGGGGCATGGCTGACCTGCCGCTGCCGGAAGATGTCATAGAGGACAACGAGAAGAGAACAGTCATCACGCGGTACACAGCCATTGGTGTAGTGGCAGCCATCATACCGTGGAACTTTCCGCTGATGCTCGCCACGGGGAAGATCGCGCCAGCGCTCCTGACTGGGAACGTCATTATCGTCAAGCCTTCGTAAGCTAACACCCACCTCCATAGTATCAGAACCGTTTCTCGCTGACAGGCAGGGCATAGGCCTTTCACTCCGTATTGTGGGTTGAAGCTGGCTGAGCTAGCACAAAAGTTCTTGCCTCCAGGAGTGGTCCAGTCTCTGAGCGGTGACGACAACCTCGGTCCCTGGATCACGAGCCACCCCGGTATCGACAAGATCAGCTTCACGGGATCCACGGCTACGGGGAAGGCTGTATTGCAAAGTGCCAGCAAGACACTAAAGCGTGTGACTCTCGAGCTGTGAGTGCCGATCTGAGGTAGAAGCCCCTTCCAAACAGAAGCGTGAAGCTGAATTTTCTCACAGGGGCGGAAATGATCCTGCCATCATTTTCCCAGATGTAGATGTGGAAAGAGTGGCGCAGCAAATCGCAGTCTGGGCATTCCTAAACTCCGGTCAGATTTGCTTGAATCTGAAGAGAATTTATGTCCACGAATCCATCTACGAAGAATTCAAAAAGGCCATGGTCAAGCATGCAGGAAGCTTCGCTCTCGGCGAGGGCACAAAGCCAGGGATCACTCACGGGCCACTTCAGAACCGTATGCAGTATGATTGAGTGAAGACTTTCTTCAACGACATTGCCAAACAGGGCTGGGAGGTGGCTCTCGGAGGCGAGATGTCCGACGAGCCGGAAAAGGGATACTTCATCAAACCGACCATCATCGATCGGCCACCGGAGAAGTCACGCATCGTGGTTGAAGAGCCATTCGGTATGTCTTCATTCTTCTTTTGTGCTATCCTCCATATCAAGAGATTAATCTTTACTTAGGCCCCATCGTTCCGCTTCTGACTTGGCAGAACGAGGAGGACGTAATTGATCGCGCTAACGACACCACCATGGGGCTCGGAGCCTCCGTGTGGTCGAATGACATCCGAAAGGCAACTCGTGCTGCAAAGGAGATACAGGCAGGCAACGTTTGGGTCAACACGCACTTTGATCTCTCGCCGATAGCCCCGTTTGGTGGACACAAAGAAAGTGGAATCGGGAGCGAGTGGGGACTGAACGGCCTTAAGGCATTTTGCAACGTACAGACCCTGTTCCTGAACAAGTCGCTGCCTTAATGATTAGCATTCATAGTTCAATATTGTTTGAACTGCATTTATATGCCGTATTTTATTTCAAATCTGGTTAAATTACACATTCAAGTACGCTTATTTCTGTAAGACTGAGTGCGAAGGTGCCATTGCATTTCACATAGATTTATAAGCAGGTTTTCCTAGTACCAACATGTCGAATGACAACAAAATGATGTAGTGAAGTTTGTAGAGTCATATACACCAGGGTGAAGATTCTAGAGTTGTTGTTCAGGATTTTTCAGCACGGGTGGTTCATTTTCTCTTGGTCGAGTCACTGTATATATTATTATTTTGAGGTCATTCCGAGGCAGCGCTAACTTAACACGCTAATCCACTTATTCAGGATTTTCCGTCTTTCTTTTTCATTTACGCTTCACTCTAGTCGAGAGATGCTTTATCTTTGGCCCATCTGCCCGTTTGCAGCCACTGCAGTCCAAGTCAGCGTTTGTCAACCGTAACAAAGCATGTTCATCCTTTCCATCGCCGAAGCAACAGGTGATTGAATTTTACCCGAGAGTCGGTATGACTGGCTGCTGAATGAATATCAAGCACACCTCTTTTCAATGCCAACTTCTCAGTCCAAGCAGTACACACCCAACTTCGAAAAGCTTCGCAAAGCGAACTATAACGACCACCACAAAGTCTACAATAGGAGCAACAGGACGCATCACAGTGGTAGTACAAAGACTCTAATTCGCGAAAGCAGTATGAATCGTCTCATGCGTCGTCGTAATCTAAGGGTCTGGGCAATCAGGGCGAGAAGGAGAGCAGCGGCTGTGGGCCCGCGGGTCCTGGGCTTCCTCGTAGTGTACATGGCCCTGATTTGGACGCTTCCCTTCATATTTAAGGGCCCTCGTGCCTGGAGGGTCGGAGAAGTCTGTGCTAGTAGCCTTCCCACACCTCCGTTACAGGGCGAGCTGGTGGTGCTACCGGATAGTGACGAGCGAATTCGCAACGGTGATTATGACTTCGACCTCGTCGATGCCCTCGAGCGAATTACCGACCACTCCCGTCGCTTCCTCAAGACTCGCTTTGTCATCACCGCGCGCGTCTTATCAGAAAAGGTCACCGCGCCAGTCTTTACGGACGTAGCTTTGGCCGACCTGCGCCGTAGGACGGCCGACCTGTGGACATGGTTGTTCGACGACACGACAAGGATCTGCACGAATATTTTGCAAAGCACAAGGGATACCATTGACGCTCTTGAACAGCAGGAGGAGCAGTGTAGCTTGGCTAATCCCGTAGGCGAGCATCTTGCTGAAGATGTTACAGCCGAAGCATCTTCGGCTGAAGATGCTACAGCCCAAGATGCTACAGCCCAAGATACTACAGCCGAATATGGTGGACCCCAGGACGTCGGCTGCTCTGCAGAGAGCGCAAAGGAACGAGACAGATTCCTGCATTCCGCTCGGGACCTTGAAGAAAAGATGAAACCTGCCTGTGATAAGATATACCTTGTTCTCACCAGAAGCTGGCTCCGAGAAGATCTCTTGATCACGTTCCGTCAAGAGGTCAAAGAGAGGATGAGTGAAATGGTGACGGAGCTCAAGTTTCTGCAGAACGTGTTTATGTCCCTGTATAATTCAAACGACGCCATTCGCGGCCAGTACTGGATATTTTCGCCGCACTTTCACCGCAATGAAAACGTTGGTGACGTGCGGCTTGAACAGTTGGTCTCGAGAGCCGAAACATGTTACCCTGGAGACCTTGATCCGTTCACGGCCGTTTTGCTCCACATTCTCCATGGTACTACTCTCCTTACCCCGAAGTATGATTCTCAGTTCTACGATATTCATTGGAAACCGCCGCTAGACACGCCGCTGCAGTGGCCCACGCGGGGGGTCCGAGCAGAGCTTAAATCGCAGGGCAACATGATCAATATCACGTCGGATTTGCTTGGCTCAGTTATCCTTCCCAGTGCACGGGAGTGGTCGGACTTGATGAGGGTGGTTAGAAATTCTGAGATCTTTAAGATGAACAGCAACGACGACGGTGACTCGCGCTATAAGCGTGTGTATCGCCGGGACCGCTGGGACGGGTGGTTCCTGGATTGGCCGTGGGCTGACACCGACAAGGCAGCCCGTATGGTCAGGTCGGTCGAGGACGGGGCGGACTACTTAGAGTTTCTCAGAGGCTATCTGCTACAACTTCGACATGGCCTGCCAGGCATGATGACCCGGCTGGACCAGTGGGACGCTGAGGTAGCCCAGATGGCCGACGATCTGAAAATGGTGCTGTCTTGGGGAAAGATATATACGGGAAGAAAACGATCCCGATCACAACTATTGCACGAAAACGGCACCTATGGCGGCAGCAGTAATGGCGGTGGTGGCAAGTTGCAGATTACACGATGGCAAATCCACCCGTGGAACGTGTCAACGATAAGGGTGGGGCTGAGAAGGCTGGAGCGTGCACTCACCGAGTCCTGGGAACAAGCAGAGAGCTTCAACCCAAAGGATTCATGGAAAGACAACTGGTTTGAGTCGGAGGTGCACGATTGGAGCCGCGAACGGGCTACTTTAAGAGCTGAATGGGAGGCTGAGCAGAGCCTGAAGGAGCGGAAGAGGAAAACATTTTGGCAGCAGTTTCGGAACGCGATGGGGCGAAATTGGAAGCATCGTGGATTATTATCACTTGAGGTATGAGCAGTACTTGCTGATTGAATTCATGCTCTCTCTCCATACGGAAGAACTAGATGTAGATATGCCTGCCCGCCCCCATCCTCGTCGGGTCTACCGCCACCACCACCACCGCCTATCCCGCTGTCGATGTAACTATAGGGGCGCAATATGGCCAAACTACACAGGCCTCAGGGATAGCGGGAACTGACGGCCAAGGGAACCGTCAGTTGTGTTAATCCGGTACAACAATTAGATACGTTGGTATCAAGGCCCTGGATGGTGCCGATAGCGGCGGCGGCCATGGACGAGACTGACTGTCAGAAGACATCGTTTGCTCGTAGAAGATCCTCTGGCTTGTGTGGCAGTCATTCGGTCACTCAAAACCGAGTATATTGAAAACCTTACACTTGCATGTCTTTAGTGTCCAGGGTCTACTGAGTGATTTGGGATAATTTGTTCTCTTGCTGCAGTAAGCGAAGCAAAGCCCGCGACTGTCATATGACAGCAGAAAACATAAGGAATTAAACAGTCACAACAGTTACTGCAAGGAGACCTCCGAGCACCAGCCAGTTTGCACTGATCCGGTCTCCGCCGCCCTGCTGCTCGTTCTGACCGTCGTCACTCTCCTGATCTTGGCCACCCCCTTCGTCAAGACCCTCGGCAGTTGGCGCCACGCTCCCTTCGGTAGCCGTATCAGCTCGTGGGCACGACAACTTGGCCGTCACCTGGCCGCCAGCCCTCAGCTCACGGAAGCTGGCCATTACGGGCCATGCCAAACTTCCGATGTGGTTGTATGAGGTAATGTTGCCACGCTCACGCCCATAGGCGTCACCAAAAATGTTCCTTTCCAGCCCGTTAACCCCCCACGCCCGGATCGCGGACACATTGTACCAGCCCGCGGCGCAATTACTGGTCCAAAGGCCAGCGTCATCGCCAAGCGCAGCGCATTCCGGGATCTCCCTGACTCGCGGGCACGAGCACTTTCTAGTAGTATGTTTTGAGGCGGCGGCGTGCTCCATCGCGGCGACGCACTCGGGGCTTAGCATGCTCAAGCAGGTCCCGTTGTCTGCTCGCAACGGGGCCGGGTAGGCGGTGTTCCACAGTGACCATTCGTACGTGCAGACCATCCAATCGTCGTCAATTCCGTCGTTGGAAGTTGAAGAGTTATCAACCGGTGAGTATGGGCTGTTAAAGACCAGCTTTCCTCCAGTGTAGAAATCTTCGCCGTCATGCGCGACGTCGGAGGGAATTGGCATGTCGGCCACAACACTGACTAACGTATCTAGTCAGCACAACGATTGCTGTAATAGGGGTCAAAGAAGGCCATGAGGGAACAGAAGTTCGCCGTTTGTTGAATCGACCACAGAGTAGGTGCGCTTAGGCATGACAAAATGAACGATAGGGTGTCCCGGCGATGTCACTTACTAGACCAAGACCAGCCGTCAGATGTGTTGGAGGCTGTTGCAGTAGATGACATGCTGGGCCCCGGAATAGGAAAACTGCCCGTTGCATTCGGGCTTTGGAGGAGGGCGTCGAAGTCAGATTTTGCCTCACGCCAAGGCCCCTGGTCAGATGTCCCATATAAGGCTTTAACGCCGCCTTCGGCGACCTCTTGGGCCTCTGCTAGCCACAGACCAGTCCCAGCCGCGGCGAGACATGAAAATAGAATCTTTCGCAAATTTTTGTTCATATTTGGAACGCTGAACGAAATTGGAATCAGGAAAATCAGAAGCAATGTCGAGAGTGTCTGGAAATCTCAGTGATGTGGTTCAGTCACTTTGATATTGTCTTGCGGAATGAGATCGAAGGCCGACCACTTTAACGAGGAGGCTGTAGATGTTTTCGCTGTTTGATGTGGTCTTTTATAACGTCGGCGTCCACTCCGTCTGGTGGCTGTGATTGCCAACAGGTTTCAACTGCACTGCGGCACAGTGCAGCAACCTTGTGCCACATATGCCATTTCTGCAAACGGTACCATAGATGGCTGGTATACAATACGCCTGCGCGGCTTGGCAGAAAGTTCATTTGGGTGATGTATTTGAAGATCCTGATGACAGCCTAGAATAATGACGTTCTAGGATGCAGAGGTAGACAGGAAGGAATGTGGGCTCGCTGCACTTGTTGGTTGGCACAGCTCCTACACACGTACACTGCTGTCCTATCATGTTGCAAGGTTGCCAATAATTTACCTTCCTAGAAACTTGTACAGCCAACATAGACTCGCTACCATGATCGTGCCTTGGACCTGTCTCCACCGCACCATTTCAGCTCGGACCGTAGACGCCGAAGCTGAGCAAACGCAGTCCAACTCCTGGGCAGGATCATGCCTCCCTCAGAGTTGGTCCGTTACCCCAAAGGTAAATTGTGGTGCCAAGGGAGGAATGTGTAGATCCTCAACCGCCGTTGGGCACCATGATATCCACCCAATTCTCGTACGATTCATACACCTCTGCGATGCCGATATGAATAGATCAACCCGAACCCGTTTTTCGCGATCACATCGCCTCCACTAGTGGACATATCTGAATGCCACTACAGCATCGCCACCATGACCAGCTTTGGATCCTCTTATATCGGCATGGCTAACAATACCCCGCTGCTCCTCACTCTCAAACTTCTCATTTTGCTTTTTGAGGTAGTGCTTGATGTACAAGGCCAAGGAGGCGCAAAGCAAGCAAGCCCCGCTCATGACACCTCCACCGGCGTAGTACCTGGGTTTCTGGCTGTCGGGGAACATGTACGCTGTGTAAAAGTGCGCGACTCCGGCACCCATGAAGTTGACGATGGCCAAGGCTGCGGCTCGCTTTGAGCGGGGCCGGGGCAGTGACGCGCTCACCCAGCTCACGCAGAGATTATATGGGGAATAGGAGCCTCCAGTCATCAAGAACATGGAGAAGTAGCGGCCGCCTGTAGATGGAACAAACATGGCCTTCCCAAATGTCAGCAAGCTGAACCGGGAAAGAGAGCACGGGACAGATTTATGTGCCAGGAATTGAGTGTGCCGTACCAGGAGGTTGCCGAGGAGAGCAAACAGCATTGGAGCCGCGATATGATAGCCCCTCTCATTCTTGTGCGAAGCGTGGAACGAGATACCAAGGGATACAAAGAAAGCGAAGAAGTAAGGCGGAGAAGTTAGAAGTAGAGTCTCGGTGCTGTCGAATCCGAGAGTGCCGACTATAGAAGGAAAGAAATTGTTGAAGGACTGAGCGGTGATGAGTGACATTTGCAAAATGACAAACATGTACAGTTTGCGGTCTCTCAGTGCTTCCTTCAGTCCCCACCAGATTGATTCGGGGTCTTCGTCAACGATTCCGGCATTCTCTTTCCTGATCCTCCATTCCTGCACCATGGTCTAAGTCAGCTAACTTCGGACAGACTTTAACAAACACACCAGGGCCTGGATATCTCTTACAGCGTAAAGCTGCATTTTCCTGGAGAGGAAAAGATGTTTGCTCTGAAGGGGATAGTCTGTGAGAAGTGGAAGTAGCATGAGTGCTATGCCGACAGTCATAGAGCCCTCGATGATGAAGAGCCATTCCTGTGTCTTTACTTAGCGAAATAGTATTCTCACGCTAACCTGCAGCAGAACCCACCCATGAAGGTCTTCCAGCAACATCTTGCATCTGTGATGTGACTGGGATGAATTAGCTCCGTCATAATACTCTAGACAGAAGAAGGGAGGCGCATAGCCATACTCCCTGCTGCAATAAGGCCAGAGAAAGCCGTGGCTAGCATATTTCCACCGTAGAGAACGGCAATCCGCGGTGGTAATTCAGCACGGGTGTACCAGCAGCTCAAAAGGAAGAAGACCGCCGGTACAAATGGAGCTGTGATTATTAGCATTATGTTCGAAAACGAGTAGCACAGCGATGGATATGCTTTGCTTGCCTTCGACAAGCCCGAGAATAAATCTGACAGTTGCCAGTTGGGCAAAGTTCTTGGTAAACCCCTGGCTCATGGAAACAACACCCCACAGAGATGTGGTAATGCAAATGTAATAGGACCTGGAAAAATGGTTAGCACGGGAAATTCATCATAAGATGATCGTATTCCAAAAGGGACGCAAAAACGGCAGCAAATATCTCAGTCCAACTCACGGTCGAATTTTCCCGATGATCAAGTTCGACGGGACTTGTGTGAGACAGTCTTTTACAAAATCAGCCGCAATCGGGAAACTTATCCAGTACTCCGGTTGAAGAAGAGCGTACAGCCAACGTAGAACATGAGTAAGCATGTGTTATATTGGTCGTTTGTCAAATTCAGAGTGTCCGTCAGACCAACAATCTTGGCACTAGCGATATTATTTCGATCTCTTAGACGGGATAACGTTAGCAAGGGAGCAGCACTTCAGGTTTCTTTCTGAATTTCTCACAAAATATTCAACAGAAACAGAATGAAAACAGTGGGTAGGAGCGTAAGATCCAGTCGCCGGGTTACCAGCCGGTTCAACTTTGCCTCCTCAGCTGCACTCAGGTCTGCGATCTCGTCCGGGAGGGGCAGGTTATCCGGGATGAGGTCCTTGGGGTTTTCGGAATGCTCAGCATTGTCCTTGTGCGGCGAGATTGTTTCAGACATAACGGGCAGAGATGAGCCAGTGCCTCATACATAGGTAGACACTAAAAACAGAGTTTAGAGGAGTATCTTCCAGTAAACTTTCGCGAGAGCTGATGTTGTATGGGCTTCAAGCACATATGGCAGTTTGCTACATTTCGGCATCGGAGAGAAACCCGAATCTACCCCAGACGACGCGGGGCCGGCTGATCGACGGCTACCCCAGAAGGACCCCAACTTGATGGTAATATCAACCAGTCTGGAGTGCGGGGCCCCGCAGTCTTTCAATCCTCAATAGAGCGCAGGGGTCACTGACCCTGGATCTTGAAATTGGTCCATCCGCTGTGGTGACCCAGAGGCTCGGCAAGAATGCCGAGGGCGTCAGCTCCATCGGCGCACCTCATTCGCGTTCCCAGGGCCCGGGTAGAACTGGACCTGGCATGAGTAAAAAGGAAGCGACGACTTTTTGAGCTGGAAGACCAATCTCGATAACTTTGTGATGTTATTCGGTGTCAATCGGTTATATCCAAGATGCTTTGCGGTGCACACAGCAGTAACTACTGGTGACCAATATCGCCGCAAACAAGGAAAAGAATTTGTCATGTGCCAGAGAATGGCATAACAGTAGTTAATCGAACAATAGGGTGGTCTCTTGCGGATGCTTGATTAGTTAGCATCGTCTCTATTACGGGAGACAACTTGACGAAGCCGACTAATCTACGCCCAGTCCCCAACCATGGAAAAACAGAGTCTCTGTTACTCCTTCAGAGGCAGGTCACGACAGCCGATGTCACATTGATAAATGAAATCTACCGTATCTGCAAATGGCTCCACATCAAGGTCTGAAGAGGCGTCACACCTCCACCGGCCATTTATTTATTTAATGACCCAGAAATGCAATACGGTGACAAAGATCAATGTGATATGATCAATGGAAGATGATGGACAATCCGTTCTGGACTATGGATAATTTCCTACAGATAACATGAAGCAAATTGCCGACTCGTTCCAACCGGAAGAGCACAAGCTTTGAATTATCACGAAAAGGTTGAAACAAGGTTATCTTAAGAACTGCATATCAATTACTTCGACTTTTATAGGGTGTACCGGAAGTCAGGGTGTCGATCACCCTTCTTGCCCTGGTCAATCTCCCTCACTCTCTCATCGATGCTCATGGTCTGCCTCTTGTGGTTGATCCTGTTCAAGATCGTCCACATGGTGAAGTATCCCACCGAGGCCATGGTGATAGTGCCCAATGACACGGCATGGCCGATCGTATACCGACCGTCGGAAGCCGTGATGCGGTAGATCTGCCCAGCCATCAGACCAGCACTATTCCCGATCGTCTGCTGCAACCCAATCGCCGTGGCGCGCTTGAAATATCCAGCGTTGCTATTGCTAACCCATGTGACGTTCAGTCCAACCACACAATAGATCCCCGTTGCAGTGACAAATGTGGCGAAGTACTGCACCCCAGTTGTCTTCATGCTCACACCCAGCATCAGCGCGTACCCTGTCGCAGTGACGAGCGCCATGGGAACCATGAACACCGCGCGTTTGTTGATCTTGTCCGATATGTACGCAATGATGAGATAGACCGCCGAGGCCCAGATGTAGACCGGCACAGTGAGCAACTGCGTCTTGATGCTGCTGTATCCAAAGCCACGGATAATAACGGGCAAGAAAGTTCCAAACCCAAAGGAACAGGTGTTGGCGCAAAATTGACACCCGGCAGACAGCCACACCTTGGGGTCCTGGAACGCGAGTTTAACCTCCATCTTGTCAAAAGTCTCGGACTCGCCCTGGTAGACCTTGGCCTGTTCGGCGCGTATCCTCATGAGCGCCTTGTCCTGCTCCGTAAGCCACTTCGCGCTCTCAAAGCTATCCGGCAGCAAAAAGATAAACGCGAGTCCCACGGCGAAAGAAATTAGTCCCTCGACAAGGAACAGCCATCTCCAACCCGCCAACCCACTCGCGCCGTGCAGATTCGTCAGACCGTATGCCAGTAGGCCGCCAAACGCGCCGGAAAGAGCTGCGGCGACGAAGAGGTATGAAATGCGGCGGGCTTGTTCTTCTCGCTTATAGTATGTGCTGAGATAGAGCGTCAAGCAGGGAAAGAGGCCAGACTCGAACATGCCGATGAGGAGGCGCGTCGCAAGGAGGCCGGCGTAGTTCGTGACGAAGGCGGATCCGATAACTGTGGCGGACCAAGAGAGAATGAAGAAGGGGATGAGACGGGATGGGCGGGCTTTCTTAAGGACCAGGGAGGCGGGGATTTCGAAGACGATGTAGGTTACTGTGACAAGTTAGTTCTCATCCATGCTGAAGATTTGGGTCAACCTCCTACCATAGAAGACTGTTACTGCGACGTTGAGTCTGTTTCCAGTCAGGTCGAGGTCTTCATTCATGCCGGCAATTGCTGCGTTGCCTGAGTTGCGACTTGTTAGTCTGGGACTCGGAATAGTGGCATATAGTGGCATACGGGAAACGTACCGATGTTACTACGATCCAAGTAGGCGACGAGGAAAGCAATGATCATCATCGGCGCAAGCCAACAGTCGAGTTTCCTGAGAAGTTTCGCCTCGGCTGCTGGATCTACCGTCAGATGTGAGCTCGCATATCCGGAGCTGGGCGAATCGAGATCGCCATCCTTTGCGTCAACCGGCATCTTTTCCACGGACATTATCGACAGTCGTTGTCAGACGGTTCGATCGAGTTGTCAATTCTGCAACTTCTCGAAACCTGTCGGAATCTGAGCCAATCCAACGTTTCTTGCATCACTGATATATTCTACCCAAGATGCATCAGCAAGCCAAGGCAGGGTGAGGTCACTTGATTCACCTATCTAAGCCCAGCACAGCCCGGAGTCATTTCCCGATGCCAATCAAGGTGACTATCGGCCCCCCTCCATAGTCCACGTCGGGAAATGACAGCACTTATCGTACCGTCGGCTGATGATCCACATACATGCAGCTTAGCGGGGACGAAGATACAAAAGCCGGGGAAATAGGCCGGCATTCTTATCGTGGATACGCTGGACCAAGTCGAGTTTTACAACAAAACGTTACATCAGCATAATTTAGCGCTTTTTCCCTATACCTATACCCTACCTTTAGGCTTCCCTTACTATATTAAATAATAAAGCTTTAACTTTTATATTATATATCTTATTTAATTATTATATTTATCCTTATATTTTAAAATCCTTTATAATTAAGCTTATATATATTATAATATCTTATAATATTTTTAATTACCTTTAAAAAACCTTAATTATTAAATTATTTATTAAATATTTTATAAATTTAATAAATATTAATAAGCTTAATATAAATTTATAAAATTATAAAAAAAGAATATTTATTATTATTATTTATTTATTATATATTATTTTAATAATTATATAAATATTTTATTATTTATTATTATAATAGCTTTTAAAATTATTAATTATAAGATTTAAAATAAAATAATTATATATAATATTAAAAAGCTTAAGAATTATAATAATAAGCTTAATCTTATTATTTATATTATTAATAAGCTTTTTAAAATTAATAAATAATAAATTAAAATTATTATAATTTAAAATAATTTAATAAAATATTATAATATTATATTTATTATAATTATTATTAATATAAAGATATATTATAAAATATTAATTATTTTATTTATTATAAAATTATTTATAATAAAGATAATAAAAAAGAATTAATAAAGATTATATTTAATTATTTAAATAAAAAGGTTAATATTATAAGTTATTTTTTTAAAAAAAGTAATATCTTTAAGTTTAATAATAAATATAAGCTTAAAATATTATTTATTTAATAATATAAAAATAATTATATTATTTATTATAACTCTTTAATAAATAGCTTATTTATAAAATATATTATTTATAATAAAAATAATAATAATAAATTTAAGGGTATATATTTTAATTATTATTATATTAAAATTTTTATTAAATATTCTTTTTATAATAATAGATTTCTTATAATAAAAGGATTAATAAAGTAAAATTTAATAAAAATAAATATTAAAAAAATTATAAAGAATAAAAAGTAAATAAGAATTTAAAAATAAATTAAAAAAGAGCTAAAAGTTATAATAATATTAAAACTTAAAGCTTAATATTTTATTATTAAGAAGATAAAAATAATAAAATTATAAATAATAAATAAAATAATAAACTAAAATTAAAATTAAAAGAAAAAAAAGTAAAATAATAAAATAAGGAATAAAATATATATAAAAGAGGAATTTAAGAAAAAGTTTATAATTAAGATAAAAGATATTTAAATTAAATAAATAATTAAAGCTAATAAAGTAAGTTATATTAAAAAATAAATATTAAATAAATATAAAATAAATATAATAAGAAGAAATAATAAGAATAAATAAAGGATAAGTTAAAATAAATAATAAAGGGATAAAGCTAATAAATATTAAGAGGGTTTAATAATATTTAATAAAGGCTTAAGGATTTAAATAATATTTAAATTATTAAAATATAATTAAAGCTTTTTAAGGGCGATTAAAGTAATTTAAGATAAATAACTTAAATATATAATAATATTTAATTCTTTATTTAATTCTTTTTTTAATTTATTATTTAAATTTAATTATATTTTAATTATAATTTAATATAAATATAATAAATATAATTATAAAATTTATTTATATTTATTTAATTTTATTATTAAATTAAAATAATTATTATTATTTTAATAAAATAATAAAAAATATAAATTATTTATATTCTTTAAATTCCTTTATTAAGTTAAAATAATAATAATTATCTTAATAAAATAAAAAATAATATAAATTATAAATCATTATAATTAAATTTATTATATATAATCTTAAATAATAATTATTTAATTTTTTATAAATTAATATTATATTAAAAGCTATTAATTTATATTAAAAATCTTAATATTAAATTATACTTAATTTTTTTATATTAATATTATTAATAAGCTATTAAATTATTATAAATAAAATTATTTTTAATTATTAACTTAATTTAATTTAATATTATTAAGCATTATATTTAAATATCTTTATTATATAAATTATTTAAAATAAATAATATAAAGTTATTATCTTTTAAATTAAAAATCTATCTTTATTTTAAATATATAATAATTATAGCCTTATTTTTTAAAGTTATTTAAAAATAATTATTTAATTTATAAAACCTTTTAAAAATAATTATTTAATTTATTAAATTATAAAATAACTTAACTTAATATATATAATTATTATTAATTTAATAAAATAAATATACTTTATTATATAAATAAAATAAGCTAATAAAATTAAAATAAATAAATCTTTTTTAAAATAAAGGTAATTTTATATAATAACTTAAATTTAATATTATTTAAAATAATTAATATATTTATAATTATATTTAAAAATTATAAATTTTATTTAAAAAAAATTAAATTTTAAATAAATATTAAATTAAAAATAAAAATATTTAATAAAAAGAAAATAAAAAAATTAAAAAGGTTTTTTAAAGAATATAAAATAATTAAAAAGGATAATTTAATAAAATATTAAATTCTATTTATAAATAATTAATAAAATAATTATAATTTAATAAATATAATTTAAAAAATATAATTATAAATCTTTAATTATCTTTATATTTAAAAAAGAAATTAAAATAATAAATTTATTATTAATAAAATAAATTATTTAATTAAAAAATATATAATAATTAATTTTATAAATTAAATATTTTTAATAATATATAAATATTATATTATTATATAAATATAAGTTTTTTTAATTAAAGAAATTATAAATAAAAATATTATAATTTATTATAATATACTTAATATTATATTTTTAATTATATAATATATTAATAATGTATTTAATTTTTATTTATAAATAATATAAATATAAATTTTATTATAATTATTAAAAAAAACTTTAAAAATATTGTTTTAATTATATTATAATAAATTATAATATTTTTATTTATAATTTCTTTAATTAAAAAAACTTATATTTATATAATAATATAATATTTATATATTATTAAAAATAATTAATTTATAAAATTAATTATTATATATTTTTTAATTAAATAATTTATTTTATTAATAATAAATTTATTATTTTAATTTCTTTTTTAAATATAAAGATAATTAAAGATTTATAATTATATTTTTTAAATTATATTTATTAAATTATAATTATTTTATTAATTATTTATAAATAAAATTTAATATTTTATTAAATTATTTATTTTAAAAGTTTTATATTTTTTAAATTATTTTTTTAATTTTTTTAATTTTTTTATTTTTAATTTTTTTATTTTTAATTTAATATTTATTTAAAATTTAATTTCTTTAAAATAAATTTTATAATTTTTAAATATAATTATAAATATATTAATATTTTTAAATAATATTAAATTTAAATTATTTTTTAAAATTATTTTTATTTTAAAAAATATTTATTTATTATATTTAATATTTAATTTTATAGCTTTAAATTTATTAATTTATTTTATTTATATAATAAAATATATTTATTTTATTAATTAATAATTATATATATTAAATTAAATTATTTTATAATTTAATAAAATAAATAATTATTTTTAAAAAGTTTTAATTAAATAATTATTTTTAAATAAATTTATATAAAAAAATAAAATTATATTATTTAATAATATAAATTATTATATATTTAAAATAAAAATAGATTTTATATATATATTATATAATTTAGAAGATAATAACTTTATATTATTTATTTTAAATAATTTAAAGGCTGAAATTATATAATAAAAATATATAAATATAATATTTAATAATATTAAATTAAATTATTAATAATTAAAAATAACTTTATTTATAATAATTTAATAATTAAATTAAACTTTATTAATAATATTAATATAAAAAGATATAATTTAATATTAAGATTTTTAATATAAATTAATAGCTTTTAATATAATATTAATTTATAAATAATTAAATAATTATTATTTGAAGTTATATATAATAAATTTAATTATAATTATTTATAATTTATATTATTTTTTATTTTATTAAAATAATTATTATTATTTTAATATAATAAATAAATTTAAAAAATATAAATAATTTATTATTTTAATTTTAAATTTGAAAAATTATATTAAAATTAATAAAAATAAATATTTAAAAAAAGTTTTAAATTTTTAAAATTTTAAATTAATTATATTTTAAAATATATTTTATAAAAAGCTTTTAAATTAATTAATAAATAAACTTTATTATAAATTTTAATTAATTTTTAATAAAGATTATATATTAATAAAAATAAATTTATAATTTTATATTTAAATTATTATAATTTATAATAAAATAATAATAAAGCTTTATTTATTATAAAATATTTATTTTTAAAAAATAAAATTTATTAAAATTAAAATTAAAATTAAAAACAAAATTATAAAAGAATTTAAAATTAAATACTTTTTATAAATCTTAAATAATAAAAGAATTATTAAAAGATATAAAATTAAAAAAAAATTATAAATTTTAAATAAAAGAAAATTTAATTAAAAAGTTTAAAATATATTAATATTTATTTAATTAAAATATAATATTTTTAATATAAATAAATTTATAAAAATATTATATATTATTTAATATATTTTATATATATAAATATATATAATAAATTTATATAAATAAAATATTATTATTATTATTAATATTATATTTAAATATTTTTATTATATAATTTAAATTTTTAAATATAAATTATTTAAATTCTTTTTAAATATAAAAATAATTAAAGATTTATAATTAGATTTTTATAATTATATTTATTAAATTATAATTATTTTATTAATTATTTATAAATAAAATTTAATATTTTATTAAATTATTTTCTTTAATTATTTTATATTTTTTAAAAGATATTTTTAATTTTTTTCTTTTTTTATTATTTATTTTTTTATTTATAATTTTTATTTTAATATTTTTAAAAAGTTTAATATTTTTAAAATAAATTTTATAATTTTTAAATATAATTATAAATATATTAATTATTTTAAATATAATTAAATTTAAATTATTATTTAAAATTATTTTTATTTTAAAAAACATTTATTTATTATATTTAATATTTATTTTTATAATTTTAATTTTATTAATTTATTTTATTTATAATAATTCAAAATAGTAAAATATATTTATTATATTAAATAATAATTATATATATTAAATTAAATTATTTTATAAATAATTTTAATTTTTATATTAATTTAATAAATTAAATAATTATTTTTAAATAATTTTATAATATAAAAAAATAAAAATATAATTATTATATATTTAAAATAAAAATAAAGTTTATATATATATTATATAATTATATAATTTAAAAAATAATAACTTTATATTATTTATTTTAAAAAATTTATATTTATTTATATTATATAATAAATATATTTAAATATAATATTTAATAATATTAAATTAAATTAAAATAATTTTAATTATAATAATAAAAATTAATTTAATATTTAATTTAATAAATTAATAATTAACTTAAAATTTATTAATAATATTAATATAAAGAAATATAATTTAATATTAAAATTTTTAATATAAATTAATAATTTTTAATATAATATTAATTTATAAAAATAAATTAAATAATTATTATTTAAAATTATATAAAATAAATTTAATTATAATTATTTATAATCTTTTTTTATTTTTTATTTTATTAATATAATTATTATTATTTTAATTTAATAAAAAAATTTAAAAAATATAAATAATTTATAAATTATTTAAAATATATATTATAAAATATTTATATTTTTAAATTATATAATAATTATATAAAATATATTATTATTTTATATTTAATTATTTATATAATATTATATATATAAATAAAATAAATATAATATATAATATATAATAATATAATTTTATTTTATTAATAATTATTAATAAATATAATTTTAAAAATATATAATATAATAATTATTTAAAAATATAATTAAATAATAAATATAAAATATAAATTATTATTATTTTAAAAATTTTTAATAAAATGTATTAAAAAATAATATATATTTTATTTAATTAATATATAATTTATAAAATTTATATATTTTATTAATAATATATATAATATATTATTTTTATAATAATTATTATATATAATATAATAATTTATATTTTATTATAAATTTATTTATAATTAAATTATCTTATATTAAATTAAAATTTTAATATATAAATTCTTAAATATAATTTTATTTTTTTAAATATAAATAATTAATTATATTTATTATTTAATATAATTATAATTATTAATTATTATATTAAAAATATTATTAATTATTTATAAAATAATTAATAATTTTTATTACATAATTTAATTTAAATTAATAATTAATTATTTTAAATAAATATAAATAATAATATAAATTATTTAAAATAAAGTTTTTATATATTAATATATATTTATTTTAAATAATTTATAAAACATATAATAAATATTTAATTATATTTATTTTATTATATTATATTATATATATAATATAATTTATTATTATTTTTATTAATAAAATATTTTTATATATATATAAAAAATATTATATATATATAAAAGTTTTAATATATATATATATTATATAAATTTATATATTTATAATTTTATTAATAAATTATATATTTAAAATTTAAAGATATTTATTTTATTATAAATAATTTAATATATATAAAATTTTATATATATATAATTATATAATAAAAAGTATTTATTATTTATTATTTATTATTTATTATTTATTATTTATTATTTATTATTTATTATTTATTATTTATTATTTATTATTTATTATTTATTATTTATTATTTATTATTTATTATTTATTATTTATTATTTATTATTTATTATTTATTATTTATTATTTATTATTTATTATTTATTATTTATTATTTATTATTTATTATTTATTATTTATTATTTATTATTTATTATTTATTATTTATTATTTATTATTTATTATTTATTATTTATTATTTATTATTTATTATTTATTATTTATTATTTATTATTTATTATTTATTATTTATTATTTATTATTTATTATTTATTATTTATTATTTATTATTTATTATTTATTATTTATTATTTATTATTTATTATCTTTTTATATATTATATATTATTTATTATATATTATTTTTTTATATATTAAAAAAATTACTTTAATAAGTCTTTTTAAATTTAATTACCTTTATTTAATATTTAATTATTAAGATTATCCTTAACTTTATTTATTTAATTTTATACCTTAAAACCTTACTTATATTTCTTTATTATTTCTTTTATTTAAGCTTAATTTCCTTATATATTTAATATTCCTTTATTATTTATATTATTTTTATTTTATTTATCTCTTTATTTTTTATATTATTATTTTTATTTAATTTTTATTCTTTTTATATTAAGAGATAATTTTATATAAGGTTTTAATGCTTATAAAGGGATATTTAAAGCGCTTTTTTTTAAGACGCTTTTTACTTTAATATAATAATTATTATTATTATTAATTATTTACCTTAAAGCTATATTATAAAGCTTTATATAAAGTAAAGCTTTTTAATATTAATTAATAATTAATAATAATTATAAATTAATAAAAGAAGAAAAAATATTAATTACTTATTAAGGGACTTAATATATTAAGTTAATCCTTTATTAATTATATATTATATATTAATTTTAAAGCTTATTAATTACCCTTATTTTTAAAAGAATACTTTAATTAAAGTTAAAATCTTTATATAATTAATTAAATAAATTTATTTAATTAAATTATTTAATTAATTACTTTAAGGTAATTAAGAATTTTTAAATATTTAATAAAATTAATTAATTATTTATAAAAAGTATTAAATTATATAAATAATAATAAAGTAATTAAATTACTTAATTAAAATTCTTATTACTACTTAGAAACTTAATTTTTATTAAATATAAATATTTTTTCTTTTTCTTTATTATATTATATTAATTCTTAACTTTTCTTCCTTTTTATTTTTTAATTTTAATTTATATATAAAATAAAAATATATTTAAAATAAAGGATTTAGTTAAAAATTCTTTAAGCCCTTTATAATATTTTTAAAATAAGTTAATTAATATCGTTAAGTTAATTAAAATATAACTTTTAATTTTATTATAATTTAATTAATTAATTAATATAAATAAGGTAATTAATAATTTAAGCTTTTTATTTAGTTAATTAAATATTTTTATAATATATTGCCTTTAATAATATATTATAATAAGTTATTATAATTATAATCTTTTTATAAACTTTATTAATAATTTTAAAAATTATATAATAAATATATTTTTATTAATAAATATAATTATATTATATAAAATAAAATATATAATTTAATATAATAGAATTTATATTAAGAAATTAATATAAAATATTTTATTTATATTTATAAAAATATTAAATTAAAAAGATTTATTTAAATAGTTAAATATTTAAAATATAAAATTTATTTATTTAAACCTTTTATATATAATATATAAAAAAAAATAATAATATTAAATAAAGTAAATAATATAAATATTTAAAGAAAACTTATAAAAATATTAAATATCTTTAAATTTAGAATTATAAAAATAATAATTATAAATAACTTTAAAATAATTTAAATAAAATATATTATAAAGATTAAAGCTAAAGTATTAATTATTATTTTAATTATTATAAATATAAATTATTTTATAATTATATTTTAAAATAAATTAATAAAAAATAAATAATTATAATATATTTTTTTTAAAAAAGTTTAATAATAATATTATTTTATTAAATAAATTAATAAGTTTTATTAAATTATATAATAAGAAATAATATTATATAAAATAAGCTTATAATATATTTAATATAAAGGTTTACTTAATATTTTATATATATAAAATATATAAGATTAATTTTTTAAAATTTAAAATAATTTTTAAGAAAATTATAATAAAATTAATATTTAATTATTAAATTAAATAAATTAAAGATAAAAATATATTTAAAAATACTTATATAAAGATTATATTTTATTTTAATATTATCATAAATTATTAATAATATTATAATAATTAAATTAATAATATATTTAATATAATTAAATTAAATAATAATAATATTAAAAAAATACTTAAGAAAATATTTTAAATTTTCTTTAATACCTTTTTTAAAACTTAAAAAGTATTTAAAATATTATAAAATATAACTAAATAACTTTAAGTTATAATAATTAAAATATATTAAAAATTATAAAAGCTTAAAATAATATTATTAATATTTAAATTAAATATAAAAAAGTTAATATAATAAATTATAATTATTTTTAATATAGCTTTAATAAAATAATTAAAATAAAGCTTTATATATATTATAATTTTATTAAAAATAATATATATAAATTATTAATATAATAAATTATTTTAATAAGCTTAATATAATTAAATATCTTTTTAATATAAAGAAAGCTTTTAAAGATAATTTAAAAAATTATATTAAAAAGAAAGTAATTAAAATAAAGATATAATATAAAAAGAAAGATTTTTAATATATAATAAATTTATTATAAGCTTTTAAATATATATTATATATAAGAAATAAGGGTATTAATTAATAAATTACTTTATATAAAAAGATATAATAAAAAGATAATATTTTAATTTATAAAATATAAATAAAAATAATAATTAAAAATAAAATAATTAAAATAATAATTTTAAAATATAAATTATTAATAAAAAAGATTTAAATTTAAGCTTAAAAGAAATTAAAGATAAAAATTATAATAAGGAATTTAAAAATAATAATATAAAATAATATTTAATTTATTATTTTAAAGATTAAGTATTTATTTATTATTTTATTAATATTATTATTTTTTTAAATCTTAATTAAAAATTAATAATTAATTTTATTATTAAAAATTATTTTATTATAATATTTTAAAATATTTTCTTAAATATAAATATAATAAAAATCTTAATTATTAATAAATATTAATTTAAAACCTTATAATAAGAAAATTTAATTATTAAATTTAATACTTTAATAAATAATAAAATATAAATTATTTTTAAAAAAAATAAAGTAATATTAATTAATTTTATAATAATAAAAATTACTTTTAGCTTAATATTCTTTTATAATATAAACTTTAATATACTCTTTTTATTTTTTATTAAAAATATAAATTAATTAAATATTAAAATTTATAATAAAATTAATAAAATTATTTATATTAAAAATAAATTATTAATTTTATTAATAATAAAATTTAAATACTTATAATTTTTTTAAAAATATATTTTAAGAAATTTAACATTTTATTTAATAAAAATAAAGTTATAATACCTTTATTAATACTTTAATTACTTATTAATAAATAAACTTTATAAACCTTTAAAAAAAGTAAGTTATAAAAAGATAAATTAAAGAATAATAAAATTTATTAAAAGATTTTATTATTAATATTAAATATATTTATTAAATCTTTAATACTTTAAATTTATATTTTAAGATAATTATAATTTTAATTATATTATTATTATAAATATTATATATTTAATAAATAAGAAATTAATTTTTTATATTATTAATAAAAGAATTAACTTTTAAAATATAATATTTTTATAAAATATCTTTATAAAAATTATTTAAAAAGCATTTTAATAAATTTAAATAAATATTTATTTAAAACTACTTAATTATATTATTTATAATATAAAGATATAATTTAACTTTAATAAGTTTTAAAATAAGATTAAGATTATAAGAATTAAATATAAATAAATATTAATTAAAGTATATTAATTAATTAAGAAAATAAAGAGATATTATTTACTTTTATAATATATATTTTAAATTTTATAATTTAAATTAAGATATTTAATATTATAAAAAGTAGTTTTATAAATAGCTATTAAAGGAATTAATAATATTATAAAATTAAATAAACTTATCTTAATATTTCTTATTTTTAATATATATTTTAAAATAATAAATTTATTTTTATTAATATTAATAATAATTTAAAGAGTAGAAATTATTTATAAAGTAATAAAAGTATTAAATAAGTATTAAGCTTAAAGAGATATTAATTAAGCCTTAAAAATATCTTATAATTTAAATATTATAAACTTTTTATAATTCTTAATTTAAAGTAATATTTTAATTTAAAAGGAAAAAGAGGGCTAAATTAAGCCTTTTAAGCTTATTATAATAAATAGGTATAATATAATTATATAATTAAGAAATACTTTAAAAATATTTTAATTAATAAATATAAAATTATATTATTATATAATATTATAAAAGGAAAATAAGGATTTAAAATAATAGCTTAAAGATATAAACTTAAAAGATATTTATTTAAATAATAGCCTTAAAAATTAAAATTAAATAAATAACTTATTAATTATATAATAAAAAAGAAGAAAATTATTAAAATTAAAGAATAAGCTAAATTAATATATTATATAAAAAGAAATTAATAATTATAAGCTCTTTTTAAAGTTAAAATAAAAAAATATAATTATAATATTAAGCGCTTTATTTAAAGCATTTATAGCAAAAAAGCTTTAAAAATTAATAAATAAAAAAGTAATTATTTTTAAAAAATATAATAAAAAGATTTATTATAATATATAAATATTTAAAATATATTTAATATATAAAATAAAGGGGTTATTTAAAAACTTATTTAAGAAAATTAAAATAATTATTTAAGAATATAATAATAAAAATAAGATTTTTATTTTAATATAATTATTAATAATTTAATATATAAATATAAAATTAATTCTAACCTTAATGCTTAAAAATATATTTTTAAAAATATAATTCTTAATTTTAAAAAATATTACTTAAATATATATATAATTTAAAACTTAGCTTTAATAAGATATTATTATTTAATTATTAAGTAAATTAATTAATAAATATTTATTAAGGATTATTATTAAAATTATTAAGTTACTTTATAAATTAATAGAATTAAATATATATTAATTTATAACGTATTAGCCCTATTTATTTAAATAATTATATATAAATATATTTTTATATAACCTTTACCTTTTTATTATAATTAAAAATATAATTAATTTTAATATTATTAAAATATAAATTAATAATATTTTAATGCTTTATAATTTTATATTTTAAAAAGAAAAGAATACTTAGTTATATATTATAAATTTAAAAAGTAAAGCTTTAATATTCTTTATATATAAGAATAACTTAAATTTTAATAAATATAAAATTAATTAAAATAAGAATATTATTAATTTTATTTAAAAACAATAAAGCATATTATTAAAAATAATATATTAAAAAAACTTAAAATAAGTAATAAATAAATATAAGTTATAAAAAGCTTAAATAACTTAAATTATAATAATATCTTAATTAAAAGCTTTATTTTATTTATTTATTATAATATAATCTTAATAATTCCTTATAAAAGAAAATTATAAATATTTAAATATATATCTTAAATAATAAATTAATAATCCTAAATATAAATTAAAATATATTTTACTTAATATTAATATAATTAAGTTATATATATTTATAAATAACTTATTTATAAATATAATAAATTTAAGTTTTTAAATTAAATTTATTATTATTTTTAAAAATAAAAAATTAAAAAAAGATAGCTTTAAATTATATATTAATTTAATTTATTAAAGCTTAATTAAATATAAAAGGATTATTTATAACGTTTTAACTTTAAAAGTATATAATATAATAATAAGGTTTAATATTAATATTATCTTAAGAATTATATTTAATATTATTATTTTAAAATTATTATTATTATTAATACCTTTAATTATTTATATAAATTCTTTATTACTTTATAAATATTTAATTAAATTTAAAATTATTATTAAAAAATATTTAATAATAAATATTATAATATTAAAATAATTTTATAAATAATAAGAAATTAATAAAATAAAATAAATATATAAAGATAATAACTTAATTAATATAATAATAAAGGCTAAATTAAATAATATTCTTATAAAATTTATAAATTAAAATAAATTTTTAATATATATAAAAAGGGAGATTATATATTTAAAAATAATATAATTTCTTTATTTAAATTTTTTTTATTTTATAATATTTAATTTATTAATTTTAAAGAATAATATTTTCTTTATAATATTTTATTTATTTATTTTAAAAAATAATTCTTTCTTTTATTATTTATTTTATTTATTTTAAAGAATAATAATTTATTAAACTTTTTATAAAATATTTCTTTAAAAAATATTACTTTTTATAATTATTTAAAGAAGTAAAGTTTTAAAATATATTAATTTTATTTTATTATTTAATATAAAAAATTTAATTATTAAAATATAATTATATTAATTAATTATTTTATTTTTATTATTTAAAGAATAATTAAGAAATAAAAAGCTTATTAATTATATCTTTAACTTTATTTTTAACTTTATTTTTATTAAAAATAAAGAATATAAAAATAATCTTTTCTTCTTTATTATTAAGATTATTATTTTTAACCTTTTTATTAAAAATATTTACTTTAAAATCCTTTTTTATAATATATTTAATTTACTTTTATTTTTTAAATAAGGCTTTAAAGGTAGTAATATTATAAAATTACTTTTTAATTAAGCTATTTATAATAATATTCTTTTTAATATATTTTTTAATAACTTTTTAAATTAAAGTTAGAATTTAAATAAAGGCTAAATTATTATTTTTATATATATAAATAAAAAGGTTATTATAAGCTTTATTAATATAAAGCTTATAAATAATTTTTTATATTTAAATTATATTATTTAAAATATTTAAATTAAGATATTTTTAATAAGCCTTTTAAATAATATAAAAATAAATTATAATTAAAATTAAAATATTAAGAATATTAATATAAATATTATTATTTTAATTATAATAAATATAATATTCTTAATACTTAAAATTAATATTAAAATAATTTTTAATTAATTTATTAAAGATAGTATTATTTATATAGCTTATATAAGAAATATTATATTTTAAAAGAATATTATAAACTTTTTTTCTTTTTTTTTTAATATATTTAATTTTAATATTTTTATATTATAAATTTTAAAGCTTTATTTTTAATTAAATAATCTTAGCATTATTTTAAGTAATAATTAATTAAGAATTACTTTTTAAATAAAAATATTAATATATTATATTTAAAAATAAGATTTTAAAATTTATTATTATTACCCTTTTATTTAATTCTTTTAAAATACTTATAAGATATAATTTATTTATTTAAATATTTTAAAGAGTATTAAAATAATATATATTTTAAAAAATAATATTAAAATAATTATTTAAAAGATAATAATAAAAATATTTATTAAAGAATAATTAAAAGATAAATATTTTAAAATAAAAGAATTAAGATAAAAAAGATTAAGGGTTTATATAATAATAAGAGGTATTAATATTATTTTTTAAAATAAAATATTAAGGAATAATAATACTTTTTAAATTATTTACTTAATTAAGTAATTAAAGAATATTAACTTTAATATTTTAAATTATTTATTTATTAAAGTAATTAAATAATAATATTATTTAATCTTTAAATTATTTATTTAATTAAGTAATTTAAAGGTAATATTTTTAAATTTAAAAGTTATTTATTTAATTAAAAGATTAAATAACGTTATTATATTTTAAATTATATATTTATATTAAATTTTAAAGAATAATAATTATAAAGTTATTTTTTAAATTTATAAATTAAAAGATATTTTATATATTTTTTAAAAATAATAATTTATTAAATAAATTAAATATTAATACTTATAATTTCTTAAAAATTAAAAAATATTAATATTAAAAGATGGTTTTATATAAGGTTTTAGTGCTTATAAAGGGGTATTTAAGGCGCTTCTTTTTAAGGTGCTTTTTACCTTAATATAATAATTATTATTACTATTAATTATTTACCCTAAAGCTATATTATAAAGCTTTATATAAAGTAAAGCCTTTTAATATTTTAATTTATATATAATAAATTTAATTTATTATTTTATTATTTATAAAAATTATTTTATTTTTAATATATATAATTTATATTAAATTTATTATCTTAAATATTATAATTATATATTTAATAAATTTTTAAATTATTTTATTAAGTTTAATATTTCTTTATTTCCTTTTAATATTAAAGCTATATCTTTTTTTTTTTTATTAATTCTTATTATATATAAATAAAGCTTTCTCTTTAATAATATATTTATTTTTATAAAAAGATATATTTTTAAATCTTTATTTTATCCTTTTTTTTTAACTTTATTTATAAGTTTTTTTAATTATTATTATATTCCTTTAGCTTTAATTATAAGCTTTTTAAATTATTATAATTCTTTTTTAATTTTCTTTACTTCTTTTTATTTATTTTAACCTTTATTATTTTTATATAATATTAATAATTTATATTATAAATAAGTTAAATTATATTAAAAAAGCTTTAATTAAGTATTATAATTATAAATTAATATTATAAAGCTTTTAATTAAGTTAATTATTATTTAATATAAAATTATATTTATTAAAATTTTAAATTCCCCTTTATATATTTAATTTTCTTAAATTTATAAAGGCTTTTTATATAATTCTCTTTAAAATTAATAATTTAATTTATATTATAATTTAATTAAAAAGCTTTTATTTTTAAATAATTTAATAAAATAATATAATATTATTATAAATAATTATAAGCTTATTTTTTAAATAAATAATAATTAATAATAAAAAGAAATTAATTTTATATTTTAACTTTATTTAAAATTTAATTTTATTATATTTATTAAGGTTTAAGAAATTATAAAAAAAAGATTATTAATTATTATAAAATTTATTAAAATTAATAATAAAAAAGGTAATATTTATTTTATTAAATTAATTAAAAATATTAAAATTATTAAATAATAATAAAAATAAAAAAAGCTTTAAAATAATTTAATTAATATAAAAGCTTAATTATAATTATAAAAGATTTAAAATTTTTTATAAAAAAATATAAAAAAATGAAAAAAATTAAGGGAACTTAATTTATTCTTTTAAATAATTAAAGAAAAATAATAATAAATAAAAAAAAAATAATAAGCTTTTTATAAATACCTTAAAAATTTTATAATAAATAATAAAGAAATAAAAAAGGTTTTAAATTATTTAAATTATAAAAAAAGAGAATTTTTAATTAACTTAAAAGCATTATATAATTAATAATAATATTTCTTTAATTTTATTTAATTAATTAAATAAATTAAAAGAAAAGGAATTAATAAATAAATAATTTAAAAATTTATTATTTTAAATTATAAAATTAACCTTTAATATAATAATTAGGAATTTTATAAAGGGAAATAAATTTAAAAAAGAAAAAAATAACTTAAATAAATTTATTAAAAGCTAATTTAATAAATTTTAAAAAATAATAAATTAAATTATATTAAAGCTTAAAGAATTATCTTTATTTATAAATTAAAAAAAAGTTAAAATAAAAATATATAATTTTATTAATATTAATATAAATTAAATAAAAAATTTAATTATTAAAAATAAAAAGTAAATTAAAAAAAAAGAATTAATTAATAATAATAAAAATATTTTAAAATAAAATAAAAATAATAAAGTTAAAGCTTTATTAATAAAAATAAGCTTTAATATATTATTTATAATTTAATAATAAAAAATTAATATTATAAAAATTAAATTCTTAAATAATTTATTTATTTTATTTAAAGTTTTATAACTTAAATTAAAATATAATTAATTAAATTTAAAATAGCTTAATTTATAAAATAATAATAATATTTTAACTTATTTTTTATAACTTATATAGCTATTAAGAAATAATAAAATATTATTTAAAAAATATTATTTATAATTTCTTTATATAATAATAAATTTTATTTTATAATATATATTATTAAAATATATAATATATTTTGAAATTCTTATAATTTAATATATAATAAAAGATATTTTTTATATTTAAAGATTATAAATATAAAAGAAATAGTTTTATATTTAAATAAGCTTAATAAAATTTAAAGAAATTTATTTAAAGTAACTTTTTATTAATATTATTTATATTAATAAATAATAATAAAATAATATTTTTTTAATTTTTATTAATATTATTTATTTTAAAAAAGGTAGGAATAAAATAATATTCTTTAAATTCTTATTAATATTATTTTTTTTAAAAAGGTAAAGGTAGGTTAATATTTTTAAAGTTTTTATTAATATTATTTATTTTAAAAAAATAAAAGTAAGATAATATTTTTAAAATTTTTATTAATATTATTTATTTTAAGAAAGTAAGAATAAAGATAAGATAATATCTTTTAAATTTTTATTAATATTATTTATTTTAAAAAAAATAAAGATAAAATAATATTCTTTAAATTTTTATTAATATTGCTTATTTTAAAAGAATAAAGGTAGATTAATATCTTTAAGATTTTTATTCATATTATTTATTTTAAAAAGATAAGAATAAATTAATATTCTTAAAAGTTTTATTAATATTATTTATTTTAAAAAAATAAGAATAAAATAATATCTTTAAGGTTTTTATTAATATTATTTATTTTAAAAAAATAAGGATAAGATTATATCTTATAAAGATAAAATATTTATATTTAAATAAGCTTAATAAAATTTAAAAAGACTTAATTTAAATTAAAATAATAAAAGGATATTAAAATAAGCTTAAATATATTATAAACTTTATAACTTTAAATTATAAGCTTAAATTCTTTTTTGTTTTTTTTATTTAAAATATCTTTATTATTATTATTTTTAAAATTTATATTTTTAATATTATTAATATTAATATAATTATTTTTATTTAATTTTTTTTTAATTTATTTAAATATATTTTTAATATTAATATTTTATATAGCTAAATTAATTTTAAAGTTTTTTTAAATATTTATTAATATTATTAGCTAAGTTAAATAAAGCTTTTTTTATATTATATAATATTTATATAACTTATTTTATAATTATAAATAATATTAAAAATAAAGTATATTTTTTAAATTTAATATATATTAAATAAAGTTAGCTATAAAGAATTTATAAAAATTATATATTTTAAATAATATTTAAGTATTTAAATTAGCTTTATTTATTTAAATTAAGCTATTAAAAAAATTATTATTAGCTTTTTTAAATAATATATTATATTAAATTATTATAGCTAAATTAAGAAAGTATTAAAGATTAATAAGCTTATTAATATAAATATATTAATATTTATTTTAATATTAAATAAAATATATATTTTAATATTTTATAAATAAATATATCTTAAAGTAAATTTATAATATAAATATAAATAAAAGCGTTAAATAATTAAAAAAATAAATATAAATTTAAAGTTAATTAAAATAAAATTATTAAAAGTAATTTTAAAAATATTAATATAAAATAAAATTAATTAATTTTAAAAAGCCTTATATAAATATATATATATTTATATATATATACTTTTTAGAATTTTATTATATTTATATTAATATATAATTAATAACTTTTAATATATTAATTTAAAGGGTTTATATTATAATAATAAATATCTTAAAATTAAAGTAATTAATTATGTAGCTAAAATAAAAATTTTTTATTAAGTTTATTAAATAAGATAATAAATTGCTTTTATTATCTACCCTTATTATATATTAAAAGGAATTATATTTCTTTAATTAAATCTTAATATAATTTTATTAGCCTTTTATATATAAATTATAATAATAATTAATAATAAATAATAGCTATAATTTTATATTTATTTTTATAATTTAATTATATTATTATTAATATAATTTTATATTTTTAAATAACTTTAATATATTAAATAAAGATATTATATTAAGTTTATATAATATTATTAATATAAATTTAAGGAATATATTATAAATAAATATTAATTTTAATATAAATTTAAAAATTATATCTTAAAAGCTTATAATAATTATTAATATATTATATATAATTAAGTTTAAATATTATAAACCTACCTTTTTTATAATATTATACTTTTTATTTTAAAGCTTATTTTTTTAAAAGAAGTTATTAAAATATTATATAAATATATTAATAAGAAATAATTAATTTATAATATTATTATATATAATAATAAGCTTAATAATTATTTTAATAAAGAAAGAGAATTAAAATATAAAAGATAATTATTATAAAATAATTTTAAAATTTATTTTATTAAAGTAATAAATATTTAAGATTTAAATATTAATATAAATTAAGTTTTTTTTAAATTTTTATAATAATTATTTTATTAATTATAAAGTTATTTTTATAAAATAAAATAATTAAGTTATTATTAAAAGAAGCATTATTATAATAATAAAAAATAAATTAATTATAAAGTTCTTAAATATTTTAAGTAATAATATATTAAAATAAAAAATCCTAGGCTTTAATATAATATTTAAGAGTTTTTATAAATATATTTTATTAATATAAATAAGAAATATTTATTTTAATAATTAAAATAAGTAAATTAAAAGAATATTTTTAAAAAATATATTTTTAAAGAAAATCTAGGTTTTCTATAATATAAAATATAATAATTAAAAGTATTATATTAATATTAATTTAAGAATAATAAGTATAATATATAATAAAGATATATAAAGTAAAAGGAAATAAATTTAATTAATTATAAGGGAATAGCATTAATAAAAATAAAATAAGGTAAAAATAAGATTATTTAAGCTTAAAAAGCCTTAATTAAAAAATATATTTTATATAAAGTTTTTTATATAAAATAATATTTTTATATAAATAATATTTTATATATTTATATATTTAAAAATAAATAATAAATTAAAATAATATAATTATAATTATTTAATATATAATTTATAATTTAATATATATATAATTAAATAAATAAAATTATTTAATATATATTTAATTTTTAATTTTTTATAATTATATATATATATAAATTAAATATAAATTTATTTATTTATATATATATTAAATTATAAAAAGTTAAAATATTAAATATAATTAATTTTTTTTATTAAATAATATTTATTTTTATATTATAAGAATTATTTTATATTTATATATATTTTATTTTATTTTATTTAATTTAATTAAAATATCTTTTTATATTATATTATATATATAAAATATAATTTATTATTATTTTTATTAAAAATAAAATTATATATATATAAATTAAATAAATATTATTAATATTTTAAATTATTTAATTTTAAAAGATTTATTAATATTATATATATATATATTAAAATTAATTTAATAAAATAAAGATTTATTAATAAATTTAATTAATTATTTTATTAATTAATTTATTATTTATATTTATATTTTAATATATATAATAATATAATAATTAATATTTAAAAATATTAATAATATATATAAAATAATATTAATTTAATTTATTAATTAATTATTTTAAATATTATATAAAATTATTATAATTATATATAATTTATAAATTATTAAATATTTTTAATAAATAAATTAAAAATTATTAATTTTTTAATTAAATAATATATTTTATTATTAATAATATATATATTATTTTAATTTTTAATTTAAAAATATAAATTTATGTTTTTATATTTTAAATTTTAATAAAATATTTAATAAAGAATATTTATTAAATAATTTCATTAAAAAAAATTAAATATATTTAATAAATTATAAATAAATAATTAAAAGAATTATTTTATTTAAAGTTTTAAATTCTTTATAAATTAATATATTAATTAAATTTATAATATATTATATAATATTTAAAATATTATATAATTAAAAAGAATTTATATTTTTATAATTATATTTATTAAAATAAATAATATAATATATTAAAATTTATTATTATATTAAAAAAGAAATTTATTAATTATTTAAAAGTTTTTTTATAAAATTTATAATAATTATTAAATTTATTATATTAAGTTTTAAAAGTTATATTATATTAAATACTTTTTATATAATAATTAAGAAATTATTTATAATTTAATTATATAATATATTTTTTAAAGAATTATTTTTATAATTTATATTTTATTATAAGTTTTTTATAATTAAATTTTTTTATATTAAATTAATTTATAATATAAAAGAAAATTAAATTTATATTTTTTATATTATAAATATAAAATTTTTTAAAATAATTATAATTTTTAAATATAATTTTATTTCTTTAATATAATATATTAAAATTTATTATTTAATATAATATATTTTTAAAGCTTAATATAATAAATTTAAATAATTATTATAAGCTTTATAAAAAAGCTTTTAAATAATTAATAAATTCTTTTTTTTTAATATAATAAAATATTTTAATATATTATATTAAAAGAAATAAGATTATATTTAAAAAGATTTTTATATAATAAATTCTATATTATATTAATATTATAATAATTTTAAATTTAATCTTTAATTATATTAAAATTAATTTAATATAAAAAAACTTAATATAAAAAAACTTAATTATAAATTAATTTTATAATAAAATATAAATTATAAAAATCTTTAATAAATATTTTTTTAAGAAATATATTATATAATTTAAATTATAAATAATTTATAATTATTTTATAAAAAATAATTAATATAATATATTTTTAAAACTTAATATAATAAATTTAAATAATTATTATAAGCTTTATAAAAAAGCTTTTAAATTATTAATAAATTTCTTTTTTTTTAATATAATAAAATATTTTAATATATTATATTATTATTATATTAAAAAAAATTATTAATTATTTAAAAGCTTTTTTATATAATTTATAATAATTATTAAATTTATTATATTAAGCTTTAAAAATTATATTATATTAATAAATTTAAAAAAGATTATTTGTATTTATTTATTAATAAAGAATTAAATTATTTATATTTTTAAAATTATAAATTAATTTTAAAGATTATTTATATTCTTTAAATTTCTTTATTAAATTAAAATAATAATAATTATTTTAATAAAATAAAAAATAATATAAATTATAAATAATTATAATTTAGTTTATTAATAAGTAGTTTTTATTAATAAGTAGTTTTTTTTTATTATATCTGCTAACTTTAATTAATTTTAATACCTATTTAATATAAAAGAATTAATTAAAATTAATATTAATTAATATTAATTACTTAAATCTTTTTATTTTTAATTAATTTCATTAATTTAAAGTAATTAATAAGTATATAATGATAATTAAAGATGGCTGATTTTTAATAGGAAATATATATTTAGTATTAATTTATATTAATTATATTATTAAAAATATAATTTATAATAAATCGCTAAAATATATATATTAATATTAATTTATATTAATTAAGTAAAAGATAATTATATTTATTTAAAATTTAATTAATTAAAACCCTTTATATTTTTTTTATATATTTTTATATTATACCTAAGCTTTTTATAATTATTATAATATTAAATAATTAATTTATTATAAATTACCTTTTTAATATTATTATTTATTTTATTAATTAATTACTTTCTCTTTTTTTTTTTTTAAATAATAATTTAAATATCTTTAATATTAAATACTTTTTTAAGCTAAATTTAAGTTTTTTTAACTTTTTGATATTTAATAAATATAATATTAATATCTTAAAATATATAAATTTATTTATTTATTATAATAAATAAATATATTATTATTTATATATTTTTTATTAATTAATTAATAGCTTTTATAATTAATATAAGGGAGCTTTTTTAATAGGTAAAGATTTTACTTTTAATAAAATTTAATTATTAGATAATTTATTAAATATTAAATAATATTTAAAACTTTTATTTTTAAGGAAAAATAAAAAGGGATTATATAAGCATATATAGGTAAATATTTAATTTAAAAATAATAAAATTTAAATCCTAAGGAAAAATCTTAACTTTTTTAAATATAAATTATATATTATCTTTTATAAAGGTTTTAAAGTAAGCTATTATAAATATAATAAAGAATTTAAATTTAATAATATAATTAATAAAAGCTTAAATAAAGATATTAATCTAATCATTATATATGTATTTTAAAGATAAAAATAACGTAATATTTAATAGCTAGAGTAAATAAAAAGAATATAATAATATATTAATAAAGATAATATTATTATTTTTATAATATTAATTAAATTTAATTAATATATAGCTTCTATAATTATTTAAAATTAATATTTAATATATATTCTTTATTTATTTCTTAATATATTTATTAAAATATTAAATTTATTTTAAATTAATTTTATTATTTATTTATTTATTTAAAATAAGTTTAATTATTTATTTTTTTAAAAAACTTAATTTTATAATTTAATTAATAAGATAATAAATAGCTTAAATAATTATAAATAATAAGATATATTAATCCTTTATATTAATATATTTAATAATTATTATTTATTCTTAATTATTAAATTAAATAAATTTAGCCTTTCCTTACCTATTAATATATATAATAATTATTAATATAATTATTATATTTATTATAAAGTTAATTTTATTAAAGTTATATAAATTATTATTTATAATCTTATATTTAATTATTATATTATAAAGGAATTTAAATTAATTCTTAATAATTTTTAAATTTTTATAAAAGGCCCTTTAATAATTATAAAAATAATTAAACTTAATTTTTAATATAAATTATATATTTATAAAGTATTAAATTTAATATTTATTAATAAGCTTATTATTATAAGATATTAATAAAAGGTTAATTATATTTTTTATATTAAAAAGTTATAATAAAAATCCTTAAATATTTTATTTAATAATATATTAAATAAATATTTACTTTTTAATTTAATTAAGTTTATATATATTAATATATAATTTTTTATAAAAGTATTAATTATTTATTTTATAATATAATATAATTTTAAAAATATTAAAAATTTATATAGCCTTAATTACCTTTAAAGATTTTATATAATCTTTTTAAGGCTTTTAAATTATTTAAATAATTAAAAAGATTTTATTTTCTTTAAATAAAAGATATATTTATTAATTATTAATTTTTAATGTATTAAATATTTAAATAAGTAGATTAATATAAAATTAATATAAAAATTAAGGATATAATAAATATTAAAAATAGCCTATTTTATTAAAACTTTAATAATTTTTAATTATATTATATACCTATTAATTATTCTAAATTAATAAAATTAATTAAAAATAAGGAGATTTAAGTAATTAGTATTAATTAATATTAATTTTAATTAATTCTTTTATATTAAATAGGTATTAAAGTTAGCTAAAGTTAGTAAATATAATAAAAAAAAATTATTTATTAATAAAAACTACTTATTAATAAACTATATTAATTAAATTTATTATATATAGCTTTAAATAATAATTATTTAATTTATTTTTATAAATTAATATTATATTTAAAACTATTAATTTATATTAAAACTTTTAATATTAAATTATATCTTTTTATATTAATATTATTAAGCTTAATATTAAATTAATCTTTATTATTATAAATAAAGCTATTTTTAATTATTAATTAATTTAATATTATTAAACATTATATTTAAATACCTTTATTATATAATTTAAATAAATATAAATTATTTAAAATAAATAATATAAATTTATTATTTTTTAAATTAAAAATTTATTTTTATTTTAAATATATAATAATTATAACCTTATTTTTTTATATAAGATTATTTAAAAATAATTATTTAATTTATAATATTTGTTAAAAATAATTATTTAATTTATTAAATTAATATAAAAATTAAGATTATTTATAAAATAATTTAATTTAATATATATAATTATTATTAATTTAATAAAATAAATATATTTTATTATATAAATAAAATAAATTAATAAAATTAAAATTATAAAAATAAATATTAAATATAATAAATAAATCTTTTTTAAAATAAAAATAATTTTAAATAATAATTTAAATTTAATATTATTTAAAAAAATTAATATATTTATTATTATATTTAAAAGCTATAAAATTTATTTTAAAAATATTAAATTTTTTATAAATATTAAAATAAGAATTATAAATAAAAAAATAAATAATAAAAGCTTAAAAAAATTAATTAAGTTCTTTAAAAAATATAAAATAATTAATAAAATATTAAATTTTATTTATAAATAATTAATAAAATAATTATAATTTAATAAATATAATTATAAAAATATAATTATAAATTTTTAATTATTTTTATATTTAAAAAAGGATAAATTAATTTTAATAAATATAATTTTTAAAATTAAATTTATAATTTTTAAATATATTAAAATAAAAATAATTTATTTAATAAAATATTTTTTTTTTATAAAATATTAAATTAATATATTATAAATATAATAATTATTATAATAAATATATAAATAATTTTTAATTTTATATAAAAATATATTTAAATAAAAAATATTATTTAATAAATATATAAATAATAATATAAAATTATAATAAAATTTAAAGATTTTAATAAATATTTTTATTATATAATTAATAATTTTATAAAAAATAATTTAATATATAAATTAAATATATTATAAAATTATAAATTATATTTTTTTATTTATATATTTATATATATAATTATTTAAATAAATATTATAAATAAATATATAAATAAAAAAATATTATTATTTATAAATATATATTATAATTTTAAATTTTAAATTTTTTAAATATAATATTTTTATTTTATAAATTTTATAAATTTTCTTTTTATATAAAATATAATATTATTTTAATTTAATTTATTTAAATATTTAAATAAATATAAATTTTAAAATCTTTTATATATTATTATTAAATTATTATATTAAATTTATTATTAAATATATTATATATATTAAATTTAATTATAATTTTAATTATATTAATATAATAAATTTAATAATAAATTTAATATAATAATTTTATAATAATATATAAAAAGCTTTATAAATTATATTTATTTAAATATTTAAATAAATATTATTTAAAATAAATATTATAAAATTATTATTATTTAAAAAATTTATTATTATTTTATAAATATATAAAAATTAAAATTATTTATAAAATATATTTATATTTCTTTTAAAATAAAATAAAATTTAAATATATTTAATAAAATATAATTTAAATATAATTATTAATAAATTTATTATTATAAATATATTTAAATTATATTTTATTAAAATATATTATTATATTATTTAAATAAAAGCTTTTATATAATAATTAAATAAAATTATTATATAAATTAAATAAAAATATAAATATAAAATTAAAGAAAATAATAAATAAAAAATTAAATATTATTATATATTTAAATTATTTATCTTAAATTAATTTAATTAACCTTAAAAAGCTTTAATTATATCTTAATAATAAAGACTTTATTTAAACCCTTAAGCTTACCTTAATATTATCTTAAATTTATCTTATTATATATTTATTTTCCTTAGCCCTTTATTTTTAATTATTTTTTATTTATTTTTTTAAATTTTTATTTCTCTTTATTATATTTATTTTATATTTATTTAATATTTATAATTTAATATAATATACCTTATTAGCTTTAATTATTTACTTAATTTAAATATTTTATATTATAATATATTTTAATTATAAATCTTTTCTTAAATTCCTTTTTTATATATACCTTATTCTTTATTTATTTATTTTATTTTTTCCTTTTTTATTTCTTTATTAAGCTTTTATTATCTTTTTTCTTCTTTATTAAATATTTTAAATATTTATTAATAACATAAAAAATAAACTTTAATTCCTTATTTATTATATTTTTAAATATTTTATTAATAATATTATTAAATCCTTTAGCCTTTTTTAATTTATATTTCTTTTTATTTTATTTAGCCTTTATTTTTATTAAATTTTATTTTATTAATCTTTTTATTATAAAAAATTTACTTTTAATAAAAAAATAATTAAAGATATTTAATTTATAATAATAATTAAAATATTTATTTTTAAAAAAATTATAATTATTTACATTTATAATAATATATTTTTATATTAAGTTATTAGTTTTTTTATTAAAATAAATAATATATTTAATTTTAAGGAATTTAATTATTAATTTATTATATTATTTTATCTTTAAAATATTATTATTTAATATTATAATATTTAAGTTTTTTAAAAAATAAATAGCTTATAATTATAATTTAATATTAAGTTTTTTAAATATTTTATTAAATTAAAGCTATATTTTATTTATTTTTAAAGATTTTAAATTAAATAAAATGCTTAATATTTTATAATATATTTTTATATTAATAATAATTATAATAAATATAATATTATAATATTTATTTATTTTATAATTATTTATAATAAATATAATTAAGTTATTTTTAATTTTAAAAAGCTTATTAATAATATAAATAATATAATTAAGTTTATTTTTATAATATTTAAGTTTTAATATTAAATATATAATCTTTTAACTTTAAATAATATAATTATATAAATTAAAATAATTTATAATAATAAAAGGCTTAAAGTTATTATAAATTAATAAAGGCTTAAATATTAATATATAAGAGATAAATAATAATAATAAATATTTTAATTTTATAATTTTATAACTTTTAGCTATATTTATTAATATTTATTAAATTTATAAAATAATTTAATAATTAAAGTTTTTTAAAAATAATTAAGGATATTATAGGATATTATAATATAAATAAGCTTAATTATAAAGGATTTTAAGATATAAAGATAAATATAATAATTAAATAAGATATATAATATAAAAGTTAAGGCTTTATTATTTTAAATAAAAGTAAAAGCTTATAGGTAGGGTGGGTTGAGTAATTATAAAGTAAGGTATTTATATTAATGCAACATTTTATTATAAAAACCTGTTTGGTCCATTTTACGTAGATGCGCCTATAAGGGATTAGCTGCGGTGTTCTTCTCCACGGACAAATGTGGGGGACCTTGATAATAAGAAAGACGTCTCCTTCGCTCCAGACGCTGGGAATATGAAAAAGCCGATATCCGCTCGACAGATTCCCCTCCAAAGCCCCAAATTTGCCGATCTGCCACACGCCAGCGCAACTTCTGCCCTAGAGATTCGGCCTTTGTTCTGTAACAAGAAACGGCTCAATGGAAGAAGCATCGTCTGAGCCAGCGCCCAATGACAACGTCTTGAATCAGAAAAATCCAGTTTCTCGGAACAGAAAACGAGGGAGGCATGCTGTTGCGTGCGAGTCGTGTCATCGGCGAAAGCAGAGGGTGAGTGATACGAGTGTCGTTTTGATGCTTGGCAGAGCCGAAGCCTGCATCTCTTATGCTGGAAACGACAATCGATGTGCAATCTTGGCCGTAGCCACCCGGTGCATCGCATTTCTTAAAGAGTCTCAAAATTGAGGCCGGCGTAGGTGAGATTGGCGTAGACTGATCTCATCGGTAGTGAACTTGAAGGTATGTCCGACTAACACAGCGGCAGTGCAACGGATCCCGACCATGCTTCAACTGCGATCGCCGCGGTGTCGGCGCATCGTGCTCATACAACCATCTGGATAGCGACGGTGAGAAGCCGACCGCGCGGTCCAGGCCACCCACTGTCGTATCTCCAGCCGTCAACTTTGCAACGCCCGTATCACCGACAAGAACCCCTAGGAATCCCGCTCAGCAACCAGAACGTCCCGAGAAATCCTCCTCGGCGGGAGGAGCGATATCATCGGGGTCATCGAGCAGCGGCGGACGAAGACAGGCTGGCGAGAATAGTCAAGACCACCAGTCCGAGTACCCAGTGGGTACTCTCTTCAAGAGTCGTGACGCGCCATCATTCTTCGGCTCGTCCTACTTCGGGCCTCATGCTGCTGCCAAGATCATTCATGCCCCTGCCCCTGAGCTGTCGTCTGGTCTCTTGTCCAAAGCTCAAGCGAGCTCAACACACTCGTTTCGGGACGAGGGCGGCCCGTTCTCACAGATCTGGGAACTACTCGGGCTCTTACCGAGGAAGAAATCCACAGTAGACAGGTTAACGGACTGTTTCCTCAACGAACTGAACTGGGCCATCGATGCCGTCCACCCGACGTCCTTCAAGGCTAGTTACGAGAACTTTTGGTCTAGGAAATTTGGGTTCGACGACTTCGCAACCATCGACCTCCGATGGTTGGCCCTGCTCTTCATCGTCATGGCATACGGCGTCCTGCTGGACTGCCCGAACCCGCGAAATAGGGAGGTGCAGAGGGAAGTTCATGAGACGTCGCAGCGCTTTTATTGGGCTGCTCGACGAGCCATCGTCATCGCACCAACCTTCTACGGCGAGTCGACAGACCTCGTGAGAGCCGGTGTGCTAGTGACACGATACCTCATATATACCCGCCGCGTACCAGAGTCGTGGCTCACGACTAGCTTCGCAATGAGGATGGCACAGGCCCAAGGGATGCACATCGACGGTGAGAGATGGAGGTTACCCCGAAAGGAGACTGAAACCAGGAGACGTCTGTGGAGTAATCTCTACATGCTAGACAAAACTATCGCTCTCGCTCTCGGGCGCCCCTTTGCCATCGTCGATCAGCAGTGTCTGGTGAAACAGGCTTCCAATGTCTGGCTGGACGAGCTAGACGACGAAGAAGCGGCAACTACACCGGACGCTCCACTGTCCGAGCCGACTGCTAGCATCTTCAGCCGCCTCGCCCATGAGCTGGCTGTTGTGGTGGGAAAAATCCAAGAGCGCTGCTTTGGACTTTTCACCGTGTCGTACGAGACTGTCCTTACCCTCGACAAGGAGATAGAGACCTGGAGGAGCAGGCTCCCAGCATACTTCGAGCTTGTTGATCCCGACACATCAAAGGATGAACGACTTCCCTTCTTACCTTGGCAAAGGCTGCACCTACATAGCATGTACCACTTCGCCAGGGTCACCTTACACCGTCCGTTTCTACTCCGTCAGTCTATCACGAACCGCTACAAGCACAGCCACGACGTTTGCATAGCTTCCGCCTGCGCTGACCTCGACATGGGTCTGAAACTGTTCAGCCAGCCTCTGAACGACCGGCTAAAATGGAGTTTAGGGCCACACAACCTCTTCAACAGTGCCTTGGTGCTCGGCATCATCGCTGTCCGAGACCCGCACTCCCGTCGGTCGCAAGCCATACTCGAGGACCTCACAGCGTATTGCGATATGCAAAGGAACGATGTCTGGCTTAACGAATTCGCCCTTGCAGAGGTCCAGATCGTCGAGTTGTGCATCAAAAAGGCGAGACAGTCACATCCGACCCCTCCGACTCAGATGGTCCCTCTGGCTTTGGCTGATTCGGCCGAGCGTCCTGTCCATTCTGTCGGCCGGACCAATGTGATGCCCACGCAACCCCAACTGCCGGTCGAGAGCCCTGACTTTGATCCCTTGCTTGCTGGACTTGGTCTCCCTTTCAGCACGTCGAGTGCGCAAATGACGTGGGACGATCCCGGATTTTTCCTGCCAGAAAATGGAGACCTGTCACAATGGGAGCATGTCATCAACACCATCATGCATGATCAAATGAACGCATGAGGTTAATTGCCTAAATTATTTCAATGGAGTATCTCCTACCAGACTTTAGGTTGGCTCGGAGCTCTTCGGAAAACAGTTTTCTGTATGCAAGCTGTTCATGATGGCCAGGGTGTTTGAGGTACGAACAACAAAGTAGATGGGATAGGTTGCTGTCATTACGGACTCTTGCCGAACTCCATCTCATCAATCGGCTGCCCAGGGAATGATTTTCCTGTCCAAAGTTATTGAAACTGTTACCATTACCCTAGCTGCTTTCGCACAAGACGTTCAACTGCACGATCGGTAGCTAAAAGCTACTGTTGTCTCAAGGACACCCATTCACCTGGACCTCAGTGGCCCCGTTGATACCATTAGCCGCCTTGAATCCATTTACTCCCTTCGTTGCTCTCGATGGCGTCTCCTCATATTCGACCCGGTTGACAAGGCTCCCCAGCCCGTGGCTCATGACAATGCGAAGGTCATCTCCAGGAGCCAGGAAAACAGGCGGAATCCTGCTCACGCCAATCCCATGGGGCGTTCCCGTCATGATCACGGTACCAGCCTCCAGAGTTGTACCCTGAGACAAGTATGCCACAATCTCAGCAATCGAGAAGATCATATCATCCCCCCTACCCTCCTGCATAACATCGCCGTTGAGGACCGTCTTCAGCTCGATGACGGAAGGGTCCGGGATGCTCTTGGTGCTGACGAGACAGGGACCCATTGGGGCGAAGCCGTCGAAGCCCTTGCCGAAACCCCACTGGGCGCCGGCGAACTGGTGCTTCCTCGCTGTCACGTCGTTGGAACATGTGTAGCCTAGGACGTATTCCATGGCGTCCTCAACAGAGACGTTCCGCGCGTCACGACCAATCACTACTGCCAACTCGGCCTCGTAGTCTGCTTGAAGGTCTGTGGCTTGATGAGGGATAACTAGTGGCGCGTTTGACGCGTTGAGACAGCTCGCGGGCTTGAAGAAGAGGGTGGGGTGCTCTGGCAGGTCCAGCTTCATCTCCTTGGCGTGTTTACGGTAGTTGAGGCCGATGCATCGGATAGTGCCCATCTCCTTCCGACTCATTGGCGGTAGGAGTCTCTGGATGTTGAGTACCCTTGACGTTGGCTCTGCCGAAATATCAAGGGCTGAAGTGCCGGTGAAGATACGGACCGGGACCGGGATGGATGCCGCCAGGGCGGCTCCGACTACAGGAGTGTGAGCCTCCAGCCATAACGAATCAAGGCAAGTCAACTCACCGTCAACGTCGGCGTCAACTGGTTCGCCGATATATTCACGCCAATCGTTCTCGGCGATGAATCGCACCAAACGTGACCATTTCTGGAAATATGTTAGAAAAGCTTCATGATGCGCGGTGCATGCTCACGGGTAATATCATCTTGACTGTGGTGTACCAAGCTGTGGGTGCTAGTTCCACAGCTGATCCGGACGGAGATGATGGTGCTTTGAAAATAGATAGTCAAGGGGCAGCTTGCTGCATTTCAGCGGAGAACTCGATAGACCCCAACCAGTATAAATTCCAAGGAGTCTATCAGAACACACGTTGCGTGATTTGCATACCTCGCAGGAGCATGCAAGCCCCTCCAGCCATTGCCCATCGTCGTGACGATTTCCCGAAGCTGTCGGGAAAGTCGATCGGCTTTTTTCACTAATACGGAAGACAAGATCATAAGAGATAAGCCTGGGGCTTGGGATCTCCGCAAACATTGACTTGGCAGATTTTATGGGCAGTTCGGCATTTTGATAAAGACGAGCAGGCATGTACGAAGCAAGCAATTGTCATGCAGTAATCTAAGTCGAAATGCTGCCTTTATCTATTGTTCTGACTGAAGTTCAACAGCTATCCTTGATTAATGAGTTGGATCTTATCTCCTGGGTACTACGACTTGTCTGCCGATCAACTGAGTTCTTCACTCTTCAAAAAACACTTTGAGATAATTATAGTATTCAAACCGACTACTCGGTAACCAAATTAAAAAATGTAATCACTATATACTCCTGTCCTTGAGATGTAGGACTTGCACGTATCATCAAGTCACTGCACCGAACTCAGTCTAGACGCCCTTCAATACTTCTCCGGTGCAAGGCAGAGATCAGGACTGACAAAGCTCACCTCCTTAGTGCGTTCAAGTTCTTGCCAATCCCGGGAAAGTACCTGGCCGATTGCTTTGGGAATAAGGCATCTGAGTGCCAGTGTTTTCATGAACACTGGTGTTTTCGAGACGGTCCCGGCAGAGGCAAAGTGGATATGAAAGGCGATGGCAGCAGTGGTCAACCACCGCGGAGGATGCTGAGTCTGCTAGAACAAAGTCAGCTTTAAGAGTTGCACTCTTGTCTGTGAAAAATTCCAAAATGACACCCAGGTAATTGATTCAAGGAGATCTGTCATCAAGCAAAATGTTACTCGCAGGGATTGGCCGTGACAGTTGGCAAAGGTTTTTGGCCTGCGGCACAGTAGCCTTGGGGACGTCAGCACACATGTGGGGCCTGGTCTAGCCTGAATAGTTCCATTTGGAGGTAATGGGTGCTAGGCAGCCATTTGTTTCCCAAAGTCCACTTGTCCTGAACAACCAAGATTTAACAACATGGCCTGATAGAAGCAAATATACAGTACGTATATATGGACTTGCTTGAGTGTGCAAAAGTATCATCATATCACTACTTGAAGCCCAATGGAATACAGGACCCTCGGTGCCAGCCACTGGCAGCAGACAACATGAACCGCTTTTCACTTCTCCTTGCGCTTCACCTCCTCTTCACAGGCATTGCTTCTGCCTGGAGCCTTTACCCTCTCACAATTGGTGGATTCCAAACCGTTTTTCGGCTAATAAAGCCATGGTCTTCTCAGATCCCCCAATTCATCCTAGACACAAACCACCCCTGGCTCGCAACCAACAAGGCCTGGCTCTCCCGCTACCCAAACGTAGCGGAAGAAATATGCTCCCGAGACTCCCCCCTCTGGACATCTCCGGCCTCGCCCGATCATGCGCTGCCCGTAGACCTCTTCACTAACCTGCTGATCGACAATAACGCCGCCCCACATGGAATCTGCGGCGGCCGACTGGGCTGGCTCAACGTACACGACCGGTTGCGGGAGATGGCCGCCTGCGACGCCAGTCTGGCAGGGGTGCGGAGCTTGCATGTCGACGTGTATGTTCACGACGATAAATGGTCGCATTATATGGAGACCACGCTGCCACCGCCGGGGGTTCCGGAGCTCTTTGCGGATGTGCTCTCACAGATGAGTAACCTGGAGAGACTCGACTGGGGAATCAGCTATGAGGCAACGCGGGAGTTTCAGTCCGCTTTCGTGGCGAAGGGCTTGATGCTGCCGAGCGTCAAGTACCTCCAGCCAGGCGCCGGGAGTGATTACCTCGTGTCGCGATGTCCTAATCTGGAGGTGCTGGAGGCGGGATGTTATTCTCACCATTGGAGCTGGCACAGTGGCGACGCCGATCGTCTTGAACTGATCAGAGCATCGACAGGACTGGAGAGTCTCAAGGAGTGGCGACTTACAACACAATGGGACGGTTGGACGTTGGGCATGCTCGAGGGTAAGGCAACCTTCTGCATCGCAATATATTAGTATTCTCTTCTGATAACATTTGTCGGCAGCTATCCTGGTTGCCACTCCGAACATCACCACGCTGCACATGGAAGGCCCTTTGGGTATCCCGGACGACGTTTTGACGGCCCACAGAGCGGGCAAGTACCCGTACTACGAAGACTTCCAACAGGAAACCATCAAGGTGACAAGCCTGCAACTGTCCTGTGTCTTTGTATTGACTAACGTGGTCCACTCAGAGATATCTCAATGTCCTCTCCCTCTTTTCGAACCTCGAAAGCCTGCACCTTCCTGATGCCTCCAACCTAGCATTGGGTTTCGACGGTGGACCTGGGTGTGGGAACGCATACGACGGGCCAAGCGGCAGAGCCTACGGGCGAATGGTCGTACAAGAAGGCTCGGAGGCGACTGAGCTTGCGGCGAATATCACCATGAGCATACTACCTTATCTGAAGAGCCTGAGCATTGGCTGGGACAGTGCAAATCTCACGATCAATGGCCATGGGCTTCCAGACATGACGTGGCCGTGGACAGGCAGGATGGAGCAATACACTTACGAGATATGGGAAGAGTGATATAAGATTTCATCACACATGCAGGTGGTATGGATGGCCTGTAAAGGCAAAGTGTTCTCTCAGGCTACATAGGTAGTCAAGCCAACGAGTGCTGTTGTCCCAGCACTGAAACTCCCCTCGACCAACGAAAGCCTCCGCAATGCTGGTCCGCCGTTTCTCGCATGCCACGAATCATAGCGTTTCCGAACTTCGTATTACAAGGTCCTTCAAGGCGGAACACTGAGGCCGCACGTATACCGGTATTTTTCTGGGGACTTTCTTCTCTAGTTGAGGCTTCAAAATTCAACATTTAACCCGCGGTCAACTCTAAGAAGCGCACATCAAGTTCGGAGATGTAGATGCGACCGCTCTTGAAGGCACTATGTGTCTTAGATTAAGGAGTTCTTGTCATTGCACACTCGGGCCTGAAAGGAATAGTGAGCCTTTCCATCTCAGGTTGAAGCTTGTCTTGATAGCTGATCTCAGCGTCTTCTTCTAGGTAAAACCCACAAGTAAACCCACCCAGTATTTTGAGGGAAGTCGAGCAGCCGCTGCTAGGTCGTCCAATTACAACAAAAGTTTTCCCAGGTTGGAGGAAACTCTCATGTAGTATCTGCACTCTTTGGGTTTTCACATTGCAAGTGCAGATGATGTGGAGGTAATTTGATATCAAATCACCGCTCCCCTGTGGCAAATTCATAGCAAGAAAGGCGACGAAGTGAGACCCAATTCGCTGTCTTGGCTAGCCGTCCGCCATATTGATGTAAAACAATGCCAGAAGTCTTGGTAAAATCGGACTCTCGATGAGTTCCTTCGTGAGCCAAACGTTCAACCGTGATTTCGGCGGGTAAACCTACATCTTAAGACGCTTGTGAAAAATGGAAACATGCCCTACGTAACGGGTGAAACCCACCACTAACAGGCATTAAATGACAGGCGTTCAATTTCTGTCCAATTATGGTGCCCTCGCATTGGACGCTCGCCAACCGTTTGGACCGTTGGCTGCATATTCATCCCTGAATATAACCTAGCGAACCCACATGCTGTGCCACATCTTGGGATTTTTCCCTTCTCCCAACTTTCCTGGCGATGACGTTCCCCGAAGCTGCTTCTCAATTTTCTATCGCGACTTCAAGCGTCAACATGATATCCGTCCTTGCAGCTATTTCCAGCGGCATATTTGCCACGTACATGCTTTTGCGTGCACTACTCGCTATAACCCAAGATGCCAAAGAGCCCACGCCGATCGGGACCTTCATCCCCTTTATCAGTCCGATAATTGACCTCTGGCGAGGAGGCTCCAGCTTCTGGACCGTCCCACAAAGGTGAATTTTAGAACGTTTTGTTTCATGTGGGACAGAATTTCCGGCCGTCTCTTCCCAGTTTCGCTGACTATGAGCCACGACGCAGTCGCCTTCCCATTTACACCCTGCGAATGCCAGGCGTCCGACTTTACATTGTCAATGCCACGTCTCTCATACCTCCGATCCAACGCCAAGTCTGCAACATTTCCTTTGTCCCCATCACGCTCAAGATGCATTCCACTATGATGAATCTAAGTCCTGCTACGAGCCGGATGATATCCAAAGACGCGTTGGAGGACAATGGCGCCTTGTTCGGCACCCCACGTCTTTTCCACCCAAGCCTCAACCCCGGCCCTCGGCTAGATATTCTGAACAGGAAATCTATACAGATCGTTGCATCTTCACTAAACAAGTTTGCGCAAAGGGGCCCTGCAACAGTTTCCCTATTTGACTGGGTGAGCCGCCAAGTGCTGGCAGCCGAAAGCATTTACGGTCCCCAGAATCCCTTCCACGACCCAGCGGTGGTAGCGATACGGGCGTTAGTAGCTCCGATTCCCACGACCCTACCATGGCGCGTATGCTAATGGATAAACCTAGGAGATATGAGGCTGGCCTCATCCCATTGCTGTATGGAGTGCTGCCCAAACTCACAGCCCGCCCATATGTGCAAGCACGAGAGGCCTTGGTCCGAGCCTTCGTTCGCTACTACGAGGAGGACGGCCCAACCAACCCAGATGCATCGCCACTCATACAAGACCATTACAGGATCCACAGCTCGAATGGCGTTCCCCTTGAAGACATGGCAAGACTCGAAGTTGCCATCTCGGTTGCGATAATCAGCAATACGATGCCGGCATCGTTCTGGCTCATCTACCATATATTCTCCGACCCTGTCGTGCTAGAGGACTGTCGGAAGGAACTTTCGGAAGGCGTGAGAACGCACGACGGCGTTCACACAATCGATATGACATACGTCAAGAATCAGTGTCCTATCTTCCCCTCGACTTTCCAAGAGACCTTTCGCATCCACAGTACAAGTGTTGCGAGTCGTGTGGTTCTTGAGGACCATGTTCTCAATGGAGAATTCCTCCTGAAAAAGGGCGGCGTCGTCCTCATTCCAGCTAGCGTCCAACACAATCTGGACTCCGCATGGGGCTCCAATGTTGACAAGTTCTACTACAAAAGGTTTCTACGAGAGTCTCATGGCAAGCGCTACAATCCAGTGGCTTTCCGCGCATTTGGCGGCGGATCGACTCTGTGTCCGGGACGCCATTTCGTTGCTACTGAGATCTTAGCATTTGCGGCCCCCTTCACTCTACGCTTTGATGCGAAACCGCACTCCGGATCGTGGGTTGCCCCGACGGTGGACAGCTCGAACCCGGCTACATCTATCCATCAACCGGATCATGACATACAACTTGACATTTGGCCGCGTGACAACCATGACTGGCCCGGAATACCTCTGGGTCTGACAGGAAGATGGAAATCTCAGTGGAGGATATGGCAACCGGAGATGCGGAGGCGATGCGATGAGGTAGATCTCAGGAGTCTACTCGGTACAGAGGCCGTGCTGTATTTGTTCCAACTCCTTCAGCGCGTCTTCATCTCTTGTTAGCACCCTCGAGAACCACCGGTATAGCTCATGCCGCTGGCATCTACAAACTACTATCCCGCTTGTACCCCAGACTGCCGACCCATGCCCTCTGTCCTTCCAAGCCACCAGTGCAGGGTCATCATTTACTGCAGAGAAGATGTCCACAGCACCATGGTGTTCCCCTCCTTGCTGCAGCGTTGTCACCCTGCATGTTCCACATGCTTCTGTCTGGCTTGCATATGCGAGGACAACGATCGCACTCATCATGAGCCCCGGGACCGCCAGCGGATTAAGGGTGCAGCTGGTTGGTGGCGCGCTGCTGGTTGGAGATGAGACATCCCGTACACCATTTCCCTGCTCCGCAACAGAGAGCACGTCTTGCAATCCTCGCATAAACGTCTGCGAGATCTGTGCTGCATTCCACACCGCGATGCGCGGACAATGCGAGGCCATCCATGTACGCATCCGCGCATTTGGCTTGTGTACAGCTGCTGAGAGTCCATCTGCCGCCCTTCTCACCACACCGTTGCCAAGACCAGTCCGGTACATGCGGAGGAGGTTGAGCGGGGCGTGCATCTTGAGACTCGCAATATGCCAGAGAGTCACAGTGATGAGGTCGAGACAATGCTCAGGGTCCACGGATGGGCCCGAGGTCTCCTGTTCGCTCGTTGACGTCCTAGCATGGTCTTCAGAACGTGCCTGAGCTCTTCCTATTGCCCTGCATTCCGCGTTGCTTTGATCAGACACGTCTTGAAACAGCCGGGCAGTTATACCACACTCGTCTTCCATCCCCTGACGCCACACGCTCAGATGAGCCCGCCACAACTGTATAGGGCTGCCGGGTGTCAGCTTTGTGACGAGCTCGTCCGATGCAGCGCTGTGCGCCTCGCGTGCGGCCTGCCAGCACCCGCTCTGCATCGCACACAGCCCCAGGTGCCGGTCAAGTGCTGTCAGGCGATAAGGTAGCGGCTGCCTCTGTTGGCCAGCGTCATCTTCAGCGCTCTCAACAAGGAGAGCGTCTCGCATGAGGTACCCGAAAAGCGCCTTCTCCCGACCTGCGGGTTCGTTCCACTGGAGGCGGCGGCGCTCGGGTTCGGTGGCGGCTTCCCATAGCTGGGGTGACTTTGGCAACGGGATACAGAGCTCGTAGTAGCGAACCGATGGCGGGTGGTCGAGGACGATGGAGAGGTACGCGTCGATACGGAGGGCGGAGAAAGCAATGCTACGTGCGAAGTTGGGCATTGTTAGACAAAGTGTTGGCCGGATGTAGCAAGGAGTAAAGATGTATGCGAGCCTCACCGGTGGATCTGTTCTTTTGCGAGCCAGGAATTCAATGCGCAGGTTTCGAGGTGGTCTGGCAAGGCTCTTCCGCCGTCAAAAATGCCGAGATAGCGGCAGGTTGAGATCAGGGACGCGTTTAGACGGACTGCGCGTAGAAGCATCCTGTCGTCGTTCTAATTTGCTTATCATATCAGCAGATTTCCACAGGAGGAACCTCGTGTTCAATTGAGTGGCTACATACCCGGCGGCACAAAGCATACACAAGGCATAGCACAAGGGCCTGCAACGTATGCAGCGAGGGCATATTATCCTGGTTCTGAGTTAGACGAGTATCCACGAGATAAAGCGAGATGAAATGGCTGGCTACAATAAAGACTAACCTCACTAGAAGCTATCGTCATCTCCTCAAAGACTAGTTTTTCGATGCTTCGATACTCGCTACTTCCTGATATACAGCTGGCAAGCATCGCCATGGACCCAAGCAGAAGCTCTGAGGCATTTCGTGGGTCAAATGTTGGAGCGTGCAGGATGGGCCAGTGCGGATGGGCTTGGGCGAAGAATGTCCGCAAGAGACCGGTGACTGCTTGCGAATCCTTGGCGAGAAACTCCTGCAATGATGACCTACTTCCTGCCTCGGAACCCAGAGATAATGATGTTACAGAAGACGGCTCATCGCTGTTGTCCGCTGACACAGAAGCTTGAACGCTTGAGACCTCACTCGCTGGACGTGTGTGGGCCCGACTGGGGGGTCTACTGGGCGTCGACGCAGTATCTCGAGCCGGAGACGTGGCTACATCTCCCGCTGGCTGGTGATACTCCCAGTCGGCCTCTTGCGTACCAGAATCATGTGAGATGGTGCGTCTTTCAGTCGTTCCGTTCCGAGAAATTGGTATGAATCGAAAAATATCCGCCTGCTCGTCAAAGTACGGTTGATCTGCCGTAGGTATGGACACAGACGCATGATTACTGAACCCGGTGTCTGGCGCGAGCGCGGCCGACGAGTCAAGCTGCCATGGTTGACGATGGTGCTGACGTGAGTAGAACTGCGGTACATTCCCAGTTCCATATGTATGATGGCTTCCAACACCACCAGCGAAGTCTACCCCAATGATGTGGTCATCCCCATGACCAGCGGTAAGTGTCATATCGATGTTGAGGTCAGCTGGGAAGAGAGTCCCTAAGTGAGTCTCGTCTCCGGGTGCCCTTTCACTCGCATGGGATTCCGGGGCCCGAATACAATTTTTGCCAGTACGACTGCAAGGCTGGCATGGATTGGAAGAGTCGCAAGCGAGATTTTCCTCTCGGCATGATATACACCACGAGGGTGAGGGGTCTGGATTGGCCGGGACGGTCGCCGGATGGAATTCAACATGCCTTTTCAGCACGTCGCTAAATTGAAGTTCCGTTAGTTGATGTATGCGCACAAGGAGTATCAAAGCTCATGGGCCGAGTAGAGAGCAGCAAGGCCCCCTCTGGGGATCCCTCCTTACCTTCTGGCATATCTTTTCCCGCATACTGGGCATTGATATTGAAACTGGGAACTGTGTGACTTCGTATGGCGATTGAGATGCTCCTTTCTGGAGAACTGTCTGCCGCAGCCTGCCGAGCTGCAGTGAAATTTGCGTCGTGGAGGTGAAACAGGTACGAGCTGGTCTGCCGTGTCGACCTCCGATGTCAGCTGTTGCATTTGCCTTGTATGAAATTGAGCATTCAATGGCTGATTTGGGAACGGAAATTGTGTATCAGGATACATCGTCAGTGTAAGCCACTGAGTGCGAACCCGTCGACAGCCGACGCTGCATGTGGGATATCTAGGATGCCGTCTTGAAAGTGGTTCAGATGTGGGAGGACCGGCGGGCTTTGATCATATGAGCCCCGAATCTGGAGCAGTCTGTGTACAAATGAGTAATCTTTGTCAGCTGGATCCATGAGCTTACGGTGGTGTCACAGTGCCACGCATTCCTTATGCATGCATTCCTTGTGTTCCGCTTTGCAGATCCCGTCTTACAGTAGCTCCGCTTTACCCTTTTCAAGCTCCCTCAATGGGTCCTGTGTAGCTGCCAGCACGAGGCTGGCAGTGTCTCGGTCCTCGGCATTCCCTTCATGCTTACATGCAGGCGGGGAAGCTCAAACACCCACTCTCAGGCTAGGCTTATCACCTGGGTCTGACTCGGAATATGAAATATGGCTTTTGAGAGCAATCATTGTCCCAGATCAGCTGCGGCAGGCAGCTGAGACGCATGGGGGCGAAGAAAATTTTCTTTCTTCACCCCCCTGGTCTGCAGTTATGACGTGAGTGGAGGATATCAAGGTAAGCCGAGAAAAACCCCCTTTCTGAAATGATGTCCAGATTACTGTGGTACAGGATGGTCGGACGATGCATGTGGGATGCATATGTGGGATGCATAATTGTGTGGGATGCATTTGTGGGATGCCAGCCAAGAATCGAGGTGATTTTCATGTGGTACCTGCCGATCGCGGCTCCCGCAACACAATTTAATACAATGTTGTGTCACCAGGGCCCTGAAGTACCTATTCCATGTATCAAAACGGCTTCCCGGATCCGGATGCCGGTGTACACTTCGGGTTGTGAGCCCATTATCCTATTCTCCATGCCATGACCAGCAAGCACTTCCATTCTACGCCACAGATCAAGGTCATTGTTGATTAGAAATCTGCACAATAGACCTAATCACCAATGCCGAAGTGTGCAGCTACTATATAGTACAGATCAATTCCATTTACTATTTTAGTATCCACCTGGCAGCACTATCTCTTCTCCTCCCTCGAGACTCAGTCACGCAATAATAGCCTTGACGACCGGGCTCCAGCAACACCACGAAGAGACTACTGAGTGACCACAAACAACGGTCAAAGATGAGCGGTGCTATTCGCAAAGTTGCCTTGGCTGGCGTAAGTACTCCAGTGCTCCGCTTCCGAGCTCTTTCATAATTCACCGACTCACAATATTTCGGCAGGCCACTGGGAACCTGGGACCAGCCATTCTCGAGCAGTTGATTGCCGCTGACTTCCAAGTCACTGTTCTGACCAGACAGGGCAGCACTCACTCGTTGCCATCGAGCGCATCAGTGTCCCACGTCGACTATGATTCAGTGACCTCAATCGCGAAGGCGTTGCAGGGACAAGATGCCGTCGTTTCGACGCTCGGCGACGCCGCCCAAGGCCGCCAGCTCAACCTAGTCGAGGCTGCTGCCCAAGCCGGGGTCAAGCGCTTCATCCCCTCTGAATTCGGCTCCAACACCGTGAATTCCAAGGCAGCGGCCCTGCCGTGCTATGGCAACAAAGTCGCGGTCCAGAAAGCCCTAGAAGAAAAGGCTCGGCAGCCCGGAGGGATGACCTACACGCTCATCATGAATGGTCCCTTCCTCGACTGGGGCATCATGGTAGGCTTTGTCTTGAACCCCAAGAAGAGGGAAGCAACTCTTTACAATGGGGGTCGCAATGTGTTCAGCACTACCACTCTGCCCACCATTGGGAAGGCGGTTGCTGGTGTCCTTCATCACCCGGCCGAGACCAAGAACAGGCCCGTCTATGTCCAGGACACTGCAACAACGCTCGAAGCTCTCACAAAGTTGGGTGAGAGAGTTACGGGTCAGTCGTGGACAAAGAAACAAGTCAATATAGATGATGTACTGGCCGAGGGATGGGCCGAGCTGAAGAAGCCGAATCCTGATCCACATTTGTTTGCCATCAAATTCATCACTGCGGCGATCTGGGGGGAGGGAACCGGGTCACACTTCACAGAGTTGGACAATGACTTGCTAGGCATCAAGGAGCTCACCGAGAAGGAATTGGAAGCACTGGTGGCGCGTTACGCGTAGGAGTCTTTATGAAGCCTTGAGTGTTTTACGATGATACAGGAGAAGAACAGGGGAGAAAGTTATTACGACTAGATTAAATGAGTGGTGATCTTGTTTTGAGTTTATATACATATGCTTCTTAAGTAGGATGTATCCAGTCCCTTCATATAATAATGAACGTTTAAAACCCCAGCATTAAAAAGAATATAATATTAATAATAATACCTAGGTAAATCTCACGTTCCATGCTCTCCCTGAATTTCCCTATTCAGGGCTTTGACCTATACTTCTTCCTTCTTCAATGCAAAATCATCTCATGAGGCGGCTCATTGAAGCACTCGTGACGCCTTTTGGTATACATCATGGCGATATGGTCAAATATTGTAGCAGTGCACTTATCGAAGCAACAGATGGGCACATATAGGTCCATAGCCCCCCTATCTTTCTTTCGTTTAAAAGAAATTGACTTATCTTCGTGCCATTTTCTGCGCAGCTTGCTTCTAGAGAGATATTCTCCCTTTTTGCCAGAGGGGCCTCTTCGGCTGCCCCTTAAACCCTTGGTTCAGGCGAATCCCTAGGACTGCAGACAGGCGTGGAATGCCCACCATGTAGTGTTTTAATATAACTTCAATAATTCTGAAAGTGGATCAGATTGAAATGTATCGTTACTAAGTACTCTAGCAGTGGGCATTTTCAAAGCAGAGCTCCTGGACAAGTGAATACACAACGTAATCAACGACTAAGTCTTCAAAAAGGAAACGCAAGCCCGAAAACACGCCGACCCGATCCCAAAATTCGCACAGATCATTCTGTCTACACGTACATGTAACAGAAAGGCCCATCAATACCGGATGACAATCGCCTCACAGTCTCCTTGCCAGCCAGAATACCAACGTCAACCAACGTATCCAATGTGACGTTGTCACTCGGCGGGTTGTTCAACGCAGTCACCGTCCCCGAAGTCTGATACGTGCGATTGCCTGGGTTCTGCCCCTGCCAGATCGACCACATGCGGTCGACCTGCGCGTGGTGTAGCCAAAATGCCGGGTCTCCAGCACTAGCATACGCGTCGACGCCCATGCCGCCCATTCCAAAGTGCCCGCCGGCGTGGGGACCTGGGATCGCCTCCATGGTCGTGTCGAAACAACCGACATCATTGCAGCCCGCCAGTAGCTCCATGATCCTACTCGGTCGCGTGTCGTTCGTCCAGGCGGGGCTGAGGTCGCGGGACAGGCAACGAGGGTTGTACCCCAAGCCACCGTCGGCACCTCGCGGCTCGAAAACCACGGGGCCCAGGTGAAGCTGGTACTTGTCCGGGGTAAAAGGGCCCGAGTGGACACAGCCGCCGCCTGTGGCCGGTGGGACGGTGAGGCTGAGGCCAAAGGCGGTAATGTTGGTTGGTCCGTGAGAGATGGACTCTCCGTTGCTGCCCATTGAGTAGGGTGACCCATCGAAGACGGTCGACTTGCGGGGATCCTTCCAGGAGAGGGTCCAATCCCAGTATGGTTGATAGCCCGTGTAGCCGCACTGGTCACGCAGAGCATTTTCGTACAACCAGATTAGATAGCGGTGGAATGGCAAGAAGAGGCCCTGGGACCGGTTTCAGTGTCAATTGATTCACAAGCATGGAGCGTACGGTCACGTCTGAAAGTTTAATGGCAAAGGAACTCACACTGAAGTGTACAAATGGGGTCTGTTGAATGTGAGTGCCCACGAAGTCGTCATAGATACTCCTAGACCCGGGTATATCTGCCCTGGAACTCCAAGGACCTTTCTTCTGTAGGCAATATACAGCATCGATATATCTCAGACGGTCATTTTTCGAAAGAGATCCCCTGCATTCCACTTTTTGTCAGTATGCTGTCTTTCTGCTTCAATTTTGGTCGCAAGCCTCGGCGCTTCCTACCATTCTCGACGGTATACTATGTTTCTGGACGTGCAACCAGTCTTGCGGGCTTTTACTGTTGCTTGAACATAGCCTTGGTAGTTGTCTTGGAAGGCCCTGAGCTGCTTCGTGGCAAGTGCTTCAGGGTCCTTGGCCCTAGCGGTATCCGGGATAGCGGCGACGGAATAAAGTGGCGCCAAAGAGAGAAGCACCGCGAGTCGAGAAAGGATCAACATTTTGATGAGGATGGATATTCGAAATTGTAGGGAATGAATGTGGTTCTCCTCAGGGCAACGAATTCACTCGGGCTGTGATGGTTTCATGCTTTATACTCCGCTGTCTCTCGGGAGATATTTCCAGCCACTAGCTGAACTCAATTACAATCGTAGTATGAGACTGAGATCTATTGGGATCCTGTGATGAGGCACAAAGTCCTGGGATATCCGAGCACACCATCTTCAAGGCTGACCTTGTGTGCAATAACATGAGGGCGAAGGCATCGCCATGGCTTCGCGTATGAATCCTGCCGTGGTTAGAAATAGCTCACGGGCATCTCACTTTCCTAATCCGACCTATCGAACGCGTGTATCCACTGCGCGGCCACGGGAGATGGATCAGCATAGGCTGTGCTCAGTGCTAAGGCTTCACGGCAACACCGCGATTATTCCCCTGTGTCTTTTGGGCCAAGGAGAAGGTATCTAGTAAGCAAGCCACATGGAGCCGCTCAGAGCGCTACGATGGGTTTGGTGGAGTTCTTTGCGCTGGGCAAAATGTAGTCAAGCCAGAGGGACTCTGCCATGATGCCTAGAAAGTTTTGAAGTTGTCGCTGTGGTACGAGAACAATGTATGTGGTTACTCCAGTGTCCAAGCTTTATTCCAAAGGATGATACTATTTGAGCCGTGGCTGCAACCAACGCCCACACGTTACGATCCATCAATTGACTAATCTGGCACTCTCGTTAGATTCGTAAGGTGCAACAATGGCGACATTCTTATGTGTACCATTACTTGAGTTAAACGAGTCATTTTTTCAACAGATACGAGAAATATTACAACACAAGGCAGCCTCGACAAGCTCCTATAGTAGGATGCGGCGTGGAAAGAATGAGGAAAGAAGGAGACACAACCTGGCCATCCATATTTGCGGCTGTTTCTGACTCATTACAACCTGATTTCCATAGTCCGAGCATGCCACATTGATGATAAATGTCTCAGCTTACCCTAGCTGGGATCCGTGTGATGTTGCACCAGTGCCCTTGTGCCCTTGGGGCAGTGTGTTGGGGGGGGAGGGTAGGGGCCAAATCGGGGCGCAAGGCAAAGTTTCTGTCAGCTCGCTTGAGCTGAATCCGCCTACCGAATTTTTTCCACGGACCGCAGGACATTGCTAAAGTCGCCAATTGAGTAGCTAGAGCATGTGAACAAAAGTCTTGCGTAATGAAGAGTACTTTCAGCATGAGCAAATTTCTAAATATAAGGGACTGCTCATTCCTTTTGGTCAAATTGTCAACAGTCCATTCAACCTATTGACCATCCCATCAACCATTAACAGCAATCATGAAGACTTCAGCTGTCCTCACCACGGGATTCTTGATGGCTGCGTCTGTGTTTGGTGCAGAGCCTACAGTTGAGCGCCTTCCAGCGTGCTCCGCCACATCTCCTTTGCCATGCAGGTGTCCCGCGGGTACAGATTATTGGGAGTCTATGACCACTGCAATTATCGGCGCTCGTGCCCGCGACGTTGAGGAGTTGATCAATGACTGTAGGTGCAGACCCCCGGTGGATAGGTGCCAGTCATGCTTGAATCAGCCCTGATCTTGATGTACCCACAGTCTTTCAATGTGCCTGGCTTGGGACTGTGCCCTTTGAGACCAGAGGTCGTGACAACACCGCCGGTGCCGTTCGCACTTCCTTATTTAGTACTCTGATTGGTCAATATAATGTCTCTGAGCAGGTGAGTCGATGAGCCCATAGCAATTTGCGGGGGTTTCAGCAGGGTCTAACATTTAAATTGAAACAGTTGACCGAGTACAAGGTCAAACAAGACGGCTCTTTCGTGCAGAAATTCGAGCAACTCAAATCCACGATTCCTGTGAACTACCACACTGGCAACGGCTCGTTCAGTGGGTATTGGATCACACTCGAAGCGCAGGCTATCTTCGAGGCTGAGACCTTGGTTCGGTGGAGCAACTACGCCTGTGAAACGGGCCATGCGAGGAGTAAGTTAAAATTGGATCCGCCGCCTCCTTATTCACCAGAATTCCCAACCCATTCGAGTCCAGAGAACTACTTTATGCGCCGCAAAAGCCATTCTGACGCTCTTGTAGACTTTGCCCGCTTTCACGAGGGTGCTCTGAGAAACGCTACCAACATTTTGCAAGCGAACGGCAAGCTGAATGGTATCACGGTGGGACCGATTTCTGCACAGAACTTCACGACTTGAATCCCGAAGCCGCCAATTGAGAACCAGGAGAAGTGGCTCAACCCACCATAGATTCATCTTCCATCGTTGATTTCGGCGGAAGGTATGATCAAACTTTCACCTGTGTATACGTGGACAGTTGTTAAGCAGGTAGTCTAGAAATGTGCAATTCCGAGTTTCGATTATATACAAGCCAGAAATCCCCAACGAGGGCGCTTATCACCGAGCCCTTCGTTTTCGGGAGGTTTCGAGCATTTTTTGAAAGCTTAAAAAGTGAATTTCGTCTGGAGTCTATGAGATGATGACGACAGATACTACAACCTTGAACATTATGTTGATAACGTTATCTTGTAACACGATCAGTATAATCCGGAGACATGGACCTCCTAAGATGTCCTCAAAATACAATGAAATCGTGATCCCTTCGACGGCACCAAAAAGGCCATTCATGAAGGCGATTGATTATGAATTTCTAAAACTAGTGTACTACATCATCTGACTATTTACACTGTAGGTACATAAATCAAATAGCCAGGGGCGACGAAGCGTCTCAATATTTGTTCGAGGACAAGCTTCTTGGTTCGCAGTTGTACAATCTTTGCGCACGTAGTGCAAACAAAGGAACGCTCAGTAAACTGGACATCCCATCCGAGGTCAAGTGCACCGCCCCCTTGACATCGTTCTAATAAAGTAGAGATCCAATGTGTCACGATCTGTCTGGTTAACATCTATGGAAATCTGGTTGTTTAATTACACTGAAGTAGTCTCGCAACACAAGATAGGGATTCTCCGTTTGTCGAAGAACCATGCCTCTAACCTCACTTCTGAGCTCTCTCCGCAGCAACAACATCGTCTTGCGCCCATCCTTCCTTGTTATTTTTCGGAATGCGAATGAGGAAGCATAGGAACAGCGCAAACGCCGACATCCCCACAGCCAAATATGCCGCCGAATGATATCCTCTCAACAGATCGGCTCCACCCCTGAAGGTATGTACTTCCACCGTTCCAGCAAAGCCCAGACCAGTACTCAGCCCGTAGCTGAGCAAAGTGCCAACCAGGGATCCCGCCACACCCTGATTCTTCATAGGTACAGTTCCGCTGGTGATGATCTGAGCACTCGTCACGATCAGATCAATAGTAAAAGCGGACAGGAACATGGCCGGGAAAGCCATGGCCCAGTACGTCAGGTGTGCGGGGATGGTGGCGAGCAGGACGTTGATGACCACGATGCAGAAGCACCCTGTCCCGATTATGACCTGCGCAGGTAGACGGGGAACCAGCCACGCAGACAGGAAGGAGTTGGCACAGCCCATAATCGTCAGAGGGAGGTACTGCACTCCCGTCTTGATTAGGCTATCGCCCCGTATGGTCTGCATGTAAATATTCATGTACCAGAAGTAAATGCCAAGACTCATAAAGGCGAAGAAGATGGCCGTCATCAGGGTGCCGAAAGAAGGACTATTCCAGATGTTGAAGGGGAGGATGGGCTGCTTGGCGACTCTGCTCTCCCAGTAGCAGAATCCTGCGAAGTGTAGGATGGAGACTATAAGCAGTGTGATCTCGTAGGGGCTGTCCCAACCCGCGAGAGGCGCCTGGCTGTGGTAAGATTTCAACATTAGAAAGTTGGTCATGACTTTGCTTGTATCTGGGGGCCACTTACTTCCAGACGAAGTTGAACAAAATTAGACCGCCAACGCCGAGGTACGCGCCCACATAATCCACTTCGCCATCGGCGTCGACGGGGGCATCTGCGGGAACCGTTGCTATCGCGCCACTGAAAATGACGAGTGATAAGAGTCCACTTCAGGAACGAACGTTAGCATTCGCGAGAACCATGTTCTGAAATGGGGCTAAGGCTACTCACAGGAAGAAGAACAGCCACTTCCAGTGAGACAATTGGATAATGACGGCTGCGACCAGTGAACCTCCAGCCGCACCAACTGGGGCCATAGCACCAAACAGTGCAAAGCCCAAGTTCCGTTTGGGACCGGGAGGGAACGTGATGCCGATCAAAGCCACGATATTTGGCACCATGAGCCCGCCTCCGATGCCGCAGAGGCCGCGGAAGAGGCACATTGACACAAGGTTTATCGAAAAGCCGCCAGCCATTGCCCATACGGTCCACCACACGCAGCCCGCGATCAAAATGGTTTTGTGTCCGTATATTTCGCCCAGTCTCCCCCCAATGAGGACGAAGGTCCCCTGGGTGAGTGGGTACGATGCGCAGACCCAGGCGGACGCCAGTGGACTGGCACCTAGGGCCGCCCCAATCGCTTGACCTGAGTTGATGCCAGCTCCGAGGGGTATGGATTGGACCAGTTGAGTGAGCGTGATGAGAATCATGAACAGATTCTGTCTTGCCGCGCTCGGTGGAGTGACTTTTTCTTCAGCGCCTAAAACAGCCCGATGTGCTTCATCCGCGTGAAAGGAGCTTTCCGTGGAGGTGCTTGCGGGTTCGGCTTGCGCCTGAGAGACTTGCTTTGGGTCTGGCATTTTGTCTCAGGGTTCTGAGTGCCTGGGTTGGCTAGGAATATCTTCGTCGTTGGAGATAAGTCGGTGAATTAGGTATGGGTAAACGGGGCTAGATCGTGGTCTTGTTCGGCGCTGGACGATGAGCATGCTTGGTGGTCACAGAGCAGCGCAAAATTGAGCAAGGAAATGTGTGCCAATAAACTCTTGCAAAAAAGTTCATTCCAGTGATGATACTTGTTCCTGCTCCATTATCTGAAGGACGCATGGCACATTCCTCAAGACGGGATTATTAAGAGCCTCGGTGGAAATCAATATCCCATAAATGACATAAGCTCCCACATGCAACTATGCGGAGAAGGCTCCCCGTTTCGTGAAAGATTATGTGCAAACTAGCGCTCCCACATGCACATCGACGGCACAACTGCTCTTTGGTGCATGTGGGAGAATTTATTAGTCAACATGGCTACTTCCAACAATAATTACGTCTCAAATCTGAGATTGACTGGTACACCCGATAGTCTCACCGCTGCGCGAGTGAAGGAGGCGGTCACACCTGCGCCCCCAAACCACAAAAGGACCGTGATATGCACGTCAGAAAAGTTACTGGCCGGGGGTCCAAGGACATGATGACTCCGACTGCTCCTTTGATAGGGCGGGTCATGGGCGAGTGAGCGTGTATGTGAGGCTTAGATCAGTGCCTCTTGTCATACAGGCGTCAAAGCCCAAGATGCACCCTGGCAAGAAGAACAGAACCCAATGCACGAAGGAAAATACTGAGTGAGTATCCGAGTCTCACCTCGCATTTGGAGTGTATACAGTAAGCGCCATATCTAACTGGTTCCGGCTGCAGTATTGATAAACTCTGTTTGCCTCGGCCCAATCTTTCGAGTCTTGGGGCTTCTTTCTTGATATGCACCAGTTGAACTTGTCGAAGATTGTCATTGTCGTGAATATACATCGTCAGCATGATGGCATCAGACACTGCATCGACTGCTATTGCAGCCAACCGTCGTTATCACGACACCGATTCAGCATATGTTCTGCCCAACGAGTAAGAAAGAGCCGTTTTCCTGCGTTTCATGCCTTGATGTGCACATTTTCTGACGGAAGCTTCGGTAGCCACATCGAGCAAGACCGGCTGGACGCCCAGGCCGCCGCAATCGTCGAAATGATTGGCGGCCGACCATGTCTTGCCCCGTTTCTCTCGATGAGAGGAATTTCCAAGGCCGTTGACGTCGGCTGTGGCACGGGCATCGCAACACTGCAGATAGCAGAGATGTTCGCCTCTGCCACGGTCTACGGCCTAGACCTCTCCGACGTCCCCGAGGCGGTGCAGAGAGCCGCTCCGTCAAACATTGTGTGGACGAAAGACAACGTGCTTGACTTGCAACACAACAATGACGGGCCAGCCTCGGCGATATTCAAGCCCAACAACCTCGATTACATCTTCGGTCGTATGCTCTTCCTCGGCATCAACGACTGGCACCGCTACTTTGCCACCTCGGCGCGTGCTCTCAAGTCTGGAGGCATCATCGAGCACCAGGACCTAGACTGGGCATTCTATCGCACAGGAACGTCAAAACGCCTGGACACCGACTGGGAGTGGCACAAGGCCGTCACGTCCGCCGCCACTAGAAAAGGCCTCTCGGCTCGCGCCGGCTCCCAAGCGGCAGAACTCATGAGGGCGTCTGGGCTGGAGATTATCAGCGTGCAGACGTTCGAATTCTCGTTTGTGCCTTCCAATAAGGCTGTGAACAGTATTAAGATGGGCCAATATGTGCAGGAGAAGCTGGTTCCCCAATATCCGGAGCTGCTTCGCAAGCTTTTGGCCGCCGAGGGGGTCACAGGGTCGAAGCTACAGGAGCTGACGGAGAACGCGTTGAGGGACATCGCAAGTGAGGAAGGAATTCACCAGCAATACACGGTCACAGTGGCAAGAAAACCATAAGATCCAAGGAACCTTATGCGCTTAGCCAATGAGTTTAATTAATACCTTAGGACATCCCTTTCTAGGATAAAACACGCCTTCCGGAGTCATTCTATCAGAGGGGATTTAGAGCTTTAATTTGATGACTGCATTATGTCGCTCAGGTGTCAGTTCACGCTTTTGTGGTAGATGACCCTTTCAGTTCGCTCCGATCGTGCATCCGCATCGGCAAAGTTGTTTCACTCTACCACTTAGGGCAGACTCTCATAAAGAACTCGCTCTGCTCCACAAACCTTACCCACTATTCAGCTTCCTCGCCTACGAACAATAAATTGGCTGCTTCTAAAACCTCTCCAGGCAGCAACTGGTGTCTCTGGAGCTTTTTGCAGGAGAAGATGTGCCGTGGGAGCTTCTTCTTGTCTGAGCTGCAATGGTTATTGGAATCATGGTGTCGGAAACGCTCGCCATATTCAGTGAAATCTCCATGCCCTGATATGACCGTGAGGAGTGTTGGTAGACTTCTAACACATTTTCGGCCCCCCGCAGCTGCAGCGACCGTCCGGACCAGCGCCTGTCCGAACCCGAGAAGCTGTCTCCTGCCTTTGAGCAGCTCACTCCTTCCCAACATCTGGGGAAATGAAAGCTGCTTATGGACACAATAAGCCACTCATGGTCCTTGAGCCGCACAAATCATTGAGCCGAAATTTCGGCGGCTTATCGACGTGAGCAGCACAATTATGGCTTACTGAGATCACTATACGACGGTACTCATGTGACACAATGGCAACATCGTCAGCACATCCAAACTGTTTCCTTCTTGTACCACTTTTGGCCCCCATGTAAGTTCCGGTTTAGGAACTAAAATGGAGTGACGAAGCAGGCGACCCTTGTCGGCATGATGTGAGACGTGACACATGAATTTTACCCTTTCATGCAAAAGCACTCCTCCGGCAGCCTCTTCTCTCCTCATTCTTCAGCTTGTAGATTATAGGATATGCAGGAGCACCCATTCGACACATGCTATCACGATTGTTTCATGGCACCCTCGAGTGCTTGGGCCAGTCCACAGCAGAGGGGCTCAACAGCCGCAACGACGCCGCCTTCGAACCGGGTCTCGACGTTATGATCGGACATGAAGGATTAAGCCCCCAGAAGTCAGGGACATAAGCCACCCTTGCTCTCTCACCCGTGCAACATGCCGGCCTGGGGGTACTGCATTCGGAAAAGCACTCTACGCCTGCATTGATCAGCATTTCTAATATACGCTGTGCCAGTGCTCGATCAATGTCGTGTGTAAGCGCGGCCGCCAGGTCTATGGCCAGATCCTTTAGTGAGGCGCTGTAAGTCTGGTGGCCCAGAATTCTACAGTCCCCATGATCAGTCCCTCGAACATATTTCGAGGATTATCTGGCATGTATTACTGGCTGCTAGGGCGCAGCAGTATGCGTGAGCCTGAAACCCACTTGCGATTGCAGCGTTAGAATTTCGGCCTTGCCTATCCATTACGACCAAGAATTCTTGTCACAAGCAATAAAAATTCTTTCGCTTACCTTCTTGAGCAGGACTTTTTCTGTCACGCCCAAAAATCACGTCGATGTGCATTCGCATAGTGGGAATGGGGCTCCATCCGAGCACTTGAGCCTCAGGGGCATGGAAGGCAAAAGGACTAAGGTACCGTATCCAAGCGACATTTGATATGCCTGTCAGATGTGGGATGCGACACAACAAGACGCCATCATCGATGCAGGTGCCTACGCCGTGTGGCTATCGAAACACATTGTGAGCCATTGCCGTGTCGCTTAGGACCCGCTTGGCATACTTCGAGTGGTGCATCTCCAGAAGGATGCTGACAGAAGGATTCTTACTGTGCTAGCCGATCCACAGAATACTTACGGCTGAAGGATTTCACAGTGTATGTAGTACAAGGCTGTGCCACTAATGATTCCCTCGCGAACCAGGGGTCCAGGGAAGGCCGACACCGCACGAGGCATTGCACGGCACCTCATCGCGCTTATTGATTAACTCACATCTGACAGAAGGTTAGCCTAAAACTGATAGAAGTTGATTGGAAGTATTTGCTGAGACGAGTGTAAGCAATGGTGGATTCTGAAGGCCAGGCGCAACTTCTCCCACCTGACGAAGGAAGTTGCACGAAAATCGCCACAACAGTAGCACCATTGAGCCGCAATATGGTACCAGATTTCCGTTGCTTCACAGTTAAGCCTCTTGGGTTTACTGAGACGGCCTGCCCGCTGGCAGTGTTCTTTGCCCCCACGTGCAAAGTCCCATACCCAGGTCAGCATGGCTTCGAGGTGCTTAAAGCCTAGTATTACAAGCAGGAGAATCCGATGTCTCATTTTTCATACCCGGTACCGGAATCCTTCTGTCCCAGTTGAGGGTGAATATGAGTAGAACGCGTGTCATTGAAGCCAAGTGGTCCTTTCGCTAAAGGCTACCGGTACTAGCCGGTAGGTACAACGTTGATTTTGGGCAGCGCACACAGAGCGGCGGTCTGTTTGGGAACCCATGCTCGAAAGAAGATGAATAAGTGCTCGATACCATGCTTGAATTCTTGCAGTCATGCAGATGGAACCGGGGCACAGGAGGTGTGCCTCTGGCGGAAAATATTTATAAAGATGGGAGCCTGTTTGCTTTTCAAACCAGACCTGATCCGATAAATCACCTACACCAACAGACTCAACATTCTGGTAGAAGTCCAACAACAAACTTTGTTAGGGTCCTTTGCTTGACTTCCGCATATTCACTCTTTCAGAAATGTCTGGGCTGTTCCTCGTAGCTTCTGCTTTCTTTCTCGCATGCACTCTATGTCTCGTGTGGAGACGAAAATATTTCCATCATCTACTTGGAGAGAACATCTCCCATGACCAGATGTTGGGAGATGTCAAAGCCCTCAGCCACCGCCACCCCACCGCCGCATTGCTGAAAACGCTCATCGATGAGGACGGAGCAGGCAGTTGGCCACCGCGAGTGGACCACGACAACTGGCCCGCCGCCTTGCGACCATACAAGGAAATCTATTTTCAGCTCGTACCTTTGCTGTCAGTGGAATCGCCCTCTATTAACGACGACACTGTCAATATCGAGCATCGCAACATGTATCGGTCCTTGATGCGAAAGCTCTTGGCCGAGCGAGTAAACACAGCCGATGTTGAACATATACTCGCCACAGTAGAGGCAGGAGACTGGAGTGTCCTGCCCCGAGACGCCTATAATGGCTTTTACTGCTGCGTGGCTGTGTGCAGACATGCCTACCGGTACGTTTCCACCCATCCCAGAAACGTCAGGAATGTTCTCAGACTGACTTACATACCTAGGTGGGCTATGATCCCTGTGGTAAAGGTTGCCCAATGTGAGAAAATCGTGGACTTCCCTCCGGAGCTCGATGGCCCCTGGCCTTACTTGCAACGCATGTTCGGCTGCGATGCAGACGCTGGGAACAACACAGCCAATGTTGTGCATAATTTCGACGCAAGAGGGAAGCGGGTATACAAGATCAATGTTGGCATGTCGGATTTGATCCGATCCTCGGAGGACGTTTTCTTCAAAGTATTCCATGAACTTGAGGTTAATGTGAGAGAATCCAGTTCATGCCCGTCCCATGGTCTTTTCTTGTTCTTCAGTATGATATGCTGATTCTCTCAGGCTGTCCCTCTCTATTACTCAATGGTCATGGCGAACATATCTTTCGACTCAGGGGACAAAAGGACATGCGTGCGCCACGTCCTGGATATTGTATCACAGCTCCGCCACCTTCTGCTCGTGTTCTACGAAAATCTCCATGAACAAAAAATCTCAAAGTCAGTGTGGCTGAGCTACATCCAAGGTTTCCAAGGCTGGGGCGTTGGACGATTGATTGATGGTGAATTCGTCAAATATGACGGCTTATCCGGCAACCACGTGCTGGTCTTCCAGGCCCTGGACGCCTTTCTGGGAATTGAGCAGTACCTTACAGAAGAGAACATGCTCAGGTACATTCCTCGTAACCAGCGGGAGCTGTGTTATGCCTTCCGGCAACACAACATAAGACAAAAATTGCAGACCGATAACAAAGACGATGAGGAGATCAAGCAACATAGTAAGTATCGTCTTTATAACATTCGATGATGACCAGCATCTCATGAGACTGAGGTGGGCTTCGCGGGTGCTAACTATTTGATAGTTGCCCAAATTGTGAAACAGATGAGAGTAAGTCGAGGGGCTGGGATCTATGTTTCAATTTCAGTCGTTTCAGGTACTAACTAAAATTAAAGGTTTTCAGGGCAGCTCATAGAGCCCGCGTGATACCTTATCTCGAACAGCCGGCCCCTGAGAGGCTTCCAATGACTGCAGGAAAGTCTGTCTTGCACGGAGACACTATCGAAGACGCCCTAAGTGGGTTGGATGACATGATGGCTCAACGGTTCGAAGTGACAGTCTGAGCATCTCAGTCAGCTCCGTGGACCGACGGTGAATTTCGAGGTAGCTTAAATCTCAACCCAATTGCCATGCCGCTTGGAACTGCACAGATGCAGGTAATCAAAATGGGGGTCGGGAATGATGATGTTGACGATGATGATATTTCCAACGTCTCGAAAAGTAAGAGACGTGCTGAGCGCATGCCGACACAGCCTCCACTAATCTACGCTGTGCGACAGAAAGACCATCCTTGCCTAAGGGTCCTGTTCAATACATATCCTGTAATTTAGAAAAGAGATCAGTCGCCTGTCATTTACTTTGTAGCTACAGCGTATTGGCTCAATTCCGGATCCGCTGGTTAAATGTCAAAACTCCAGTGCCTGGACATTGTAGAACCGCTTAAAAGAAGTGAAGGCACAGCAGAAAATGCAAATCCCAGCCAATGTGGGACAAATTGTTGTAAAATTATGCCCACGCACAACAACCCCGCCCGATTGGCCGGTCCGACCTCGTTTCGCTATGCGGGGAGGAAATCTTGGATGTCTCGACTCTCAATGTGTATCCGACAGAACGTCAATGGCTTGACCATTCATGCGGGATCAAATGTCGTGGATTTTGGCACTTGAGAGTCTCCAGTCTCTCTAGGCGACAGAAGTCCTTTTCTCCTTACAATGATCTGGCGAGGCTTGGAAGACCACCTTTTTAACGAGGTGCGGCACATTACCTAGTCTCTCCATGATCCCAAGGTAAATGACCGTCTTTAGAGACCGTCTTGGATACGCTAACGTCGTCCTGGCCTGAAGCCCGGTCAATATGGTTTCGGAGTGCATCAACCATGTCCTGCCGCCGGTACATTTGGGCAGTCTCCATCGCGGTCAAGCCGGACCAGCTGGGAGACAAGACGTCAGCTCCGTAGGTGAGAAGACACTGAACCGCCTCGGCGCTCCCATCCTTGACTGCGCGGTGGAGAGGCGTGCCGGTATACGAAGTACGCGGCCGACCGAGCTCCTTCGGGTCCACTTCCATCTCGTTGGCGTCTGCTCCGTGATCGAGGAGTATTTTGAGTATCTCGACCCGGGAAGGATCGGGCTGGAAGTTGCCTTCGTCGATCTCAGTAGCACTTGTGGTAGCGGCTGCATGGAGGGCTTGCGTTCCTTTTCTCCTCGCGCCGTGTTCGACTAGCAGCCTTACTGTTGAAGGCGGACAGCTTGCCGCTGCAAGTGTCAGGAGGTCTACCGTTTTACCAAGTAGTGGTGGGACATTTGGATCTGCGCCGTGCTCCAGCAACCAGCGCATACAAGTCTCATGGCCTAGAGCCAGCCTGAGGAATCATTAGCTCAAATGGACGTCTTTCATTCGATTGAGTGTATTTCTTACTTCAGCGGCGTGGAATCGTCATAGAAATCATTTAACCCTCCACCCTCGCGAAGCCAGGCCTCGCAGAATTCGAAGCCTTGATTTGTCCAGGACTTGAACATGAGTCTAATCACACGGGGCGTCATCGGAGTGCCTTGCCGCAAGAGCGACGAGAACGAGGATAATTGCCCGTTCTTAACGATTAGGCAGAGAGAGTGCTCGTCGTTGACGGTCGCCAATAGCTTGATCCTCCCTTTGCTCTCGGTCTCCTCGCCTCCCCCGGTGGTCAATTCCATATTGTAAGATTGTTTGATAACTGCTTCCAACAATTGAATCAACTTCACGGTCTCAAAGAATTTGGATCGTGACAGTTTAAGGTACGCAGATGCACTGAAAGACCGCTGGATGAGACGGTCAGCAGCTGGGACAGGTCAGGAAGGTCCAGGGGCAAGACTGGGTGGAGCTCGAATGGAGTAAGATATTTATCTCTAACCCTAAGTAACCCTAGCTCTACCCAATCCAGCTTTTCTTCACATAACTCTGACCTTTGGCAAATAGGTCCCCAGAAAGCAAGCAGTGTCTAGACACTAATCTTCTTAAAAAGAATAGGTGTCGTCATATTAGGGGTAATCATAAGATTCCTCCGCCCATCAGTTGGACGTCCTACAATACCTTCGGGATACTTGAGATCGTAGTTCGTGAGCAAGTAAATCAAGATCAGCTTGATGGTAATGTCAGCCAGGAACCGCCCAGGACAGGCGTGTGGGCCGCCACCCCAGTTGAGCCAGTCATCCGACGTCGAGGCGAACTGGAACTTGCTTGTGTCGAATCCCTGGCGCTTGTTTGCCCACCTCTTGGGTTCAAAGTCCTCAACATCTGAGCCGTACAGATCTTGGTCCATGCTGTGCTGGAGAGAAGTGAAGTTGACGGACAAGCCCGTCGGGAGGGTGAGGCCGTCCTTGAAGGTGTACGGCACGACAATGCTTCTTTGCATCGTAGCCTCTGTGAATGGATGCATACGATGTGTCTCCCTCATGAAACTGTCGAGCAGCCTAAGCTCTCCGAGGGCTTGACGTGACCAGGCCTGCCCGCCGTGCAGCTCATCCCTCTTGACACGATCTATCTCATCCTTGATGTCTGCACAGGCATCAGGGTGTGCCAGAAGGTCCAGGAGCACCGAGTAGGCGATGGATGAGGTGCCGTGCATAGATGCAACCATGGTGATGAAGATGTTCTGCACCAGCTCGTCTGGGGTCACCTCCTTTCCCTTCGCCCGATGCTCATCCATCAGCCACTGGATGAAATCATCGTGCTTTTCAACGGGCCCGCCCATGCCCTCGGACTTGGCCTTCTTGAATGCAGCATGTCGTGCTTCGAGGACCGGGCGCACGAATTCAGCCGCTTTTCGACGAACCTTCATGACATCTTTTACCTCGCGGCTCAAGTACTTTGCGGACCAATACAGCCACGGATGATACTTCTCGCGGACTGCTCCAGGTGCCTTCAACACAACACTGAGATACTCGAGAGAAATGGCTGGCCAACCACCGCACAGCTCGGGGCCGACCATGACACGCGCTGACATATGTGCGAACAGCAGCAAGATGATCGGATAAATGTGGACCGGAGTCCAGTCTGAGTGCATCGTGTTAGCACGAGACAAGCCAACCTTTGAGTCCAAAAAGAAAAGAGGCAAATAGTGAATAGTGAGACACACCTGCGCACTCGGGCATATGTTTATTGGCCGCTATGACACACTGCTCTTGTATGGGCTCTATGAGATTGTTCAATGCCTTATTCAGGTTTAGGCGAGCTGCATACTGGACCTCTTCGGTGATGGCAGGCCCGTTAATGTGGTTCAGAATAGAAGCCTAGCAAAGTTCTGTCAGAGCTATGGAGAAACGGAGTGTGTGAAGATGGTTGAATGGTGTTCCTACCTTTTCAGTGTAAAGAGGAAGACTCAATCTGTCCTGTGGCGCATTTCTCACCTCTTCCATGTATTGAAGCGGGAGAAACACCAGCGGGCGGTTGGGGTCCCCGGCGTTGCGAATTTGAAACGGCTGTCCATGTTTGAGATGCTATTGTGATGGTTAGCAGCAAGAGACCAGAATTGGCAGAATGGATTCCCACGGAACTGACTTTATCGTAGCCTTTTTTCAGCAATTTTCCAGTCTCATTTGCGTATCGCAGCTTGGATTCATCACCATCACCAAACCCCACAAGCGGTATGCCCGGCGAAGGTGTCCGCACGAATTTTCGGCGCCAGAGTGTGCCGAGAATACATACGACCGTGGAAGCGAAAAGGATCAACGTGGACGAAGACATGCCTGGCATTGTCCCTGCTGGATAGCGATGAGGTTGAGGAGCTCGAAAAAATGATAGCAGCGTTTCGGGGCTCGTTGGCGGCCGGAGCTCTGGCAGTTGCCCCGCTAATAAGATCTGTTGGTTCGGTCATTGAGGTGACCAACCAACACGACAGAATACAGCCAATGAGATCGCTGACTAGCCAGGCGAATGGAACCTGGCCCAGAATTAGGATTGCCAGAAAACCAGGTGGAAGCCCCTCCCGGGGCCCTGGGAGCTATTCGTCTATGTAAGGTTATTAATTCCCTTATTAATTCCTGCAGCCCTTATATACACCTTATAACCTTGATATATACTTTATAGCCTTTAAATATTTTATATACCTTTTATATATAATTTATATCTTTTATATATATTTTACAGCTTTTATATTTATCTTATAACTTTTATATATACCTTATAGCCTTTATATATTTTATATACCTTTTATATATACTTTATAGCCTTTATAAAATACTTTATAGCCTTTATATATACCTTATAGCCTTTATATACGCTTTACACCCTTTATATATACCTTATAGCCCTTATATATACCTTGCAGCCCTTATATATACCTTGTAGCCTTTATATATTTTATATATATATTATATACGCCTTATAGCCTTTATATATTTTATATATAATTTATATACGCCTTATAGCTTTTATATATGCTTTATAGCCTTTATATATACCTTATAGCCTTTATATATACTTTATAGCCTTTATATACGCTTTATAGCCTTTATATATACTTTGCAGCCTTTATATATACCTTATTGCCTTTATATATTTTATATATATTTTATATATACTTTATAGCCTTTATATATACCTTACAGCCCTTATATATACCTTGCAGCTTTTATATATACCTTACAGCCTTTATATATGCCTTACAGCCTTTATATATATACTACAGCCTTTATATATACCTTATAACCTTTATATATATCTTGCAGCCTTTATATATTCCCTGCAGCCTTTATATATACCTTGCAGCCTTTATATATACTTTATAGCCCTTATATACGCCCTGCAGCTTTTATATACGCCTTATAGCTTTTATATATACCTTGCAGCCTTTATATATACCCTGCTGCCTTTATATACGCCTTATAGCATTTATATACTTTATATATATTTTATATATGCTTTGCTGCCTTTATATATTTTATATATATTTTATATATACCTTATAGCCTTTATATACGCCCTGCAGCCTTTATATATACCTTATAGCCTTTATATATACTTTATAGCCCTTATATATGCCTTACAGCCTTTATATATTTTATATATATTTTATATATACCTTATAACCTTTATATATTTTATATATATTTTATATATACTTTATAGCCTTTATATACGCCTTGCAGCCTTTATATATACCCTATAGCCTTTATATATACCCTGCAGCCTTTACATATACCTTGCAGCCCTTATATATACCCTGCAGCCTTTATATACGCCCTGCAACCTTTATATATGCCTTGCAGCCTTTATATATACCCTGCAGCCTTTATATATGCCTTGCAGCCTTTATATATACCCTGCAGCCCTTATATACGCCCTGCAGCCTTTATATATGCCTTATAGCCCTTATATATGCCTTGCAGCCTTTATATATACCCTGCAGCCTTTATATATACCTTGCAGCATTTATATATTTTATATATATTTTATATATACTTTGCTGCCTTTATATATTTTATATATATTTTATATATGCCCTGCAGCCCTTATATATACCTTGTAGCCTTTATATATGCCCTGCAGCTCTTATATATGCCTTGCAGCCTTTATATATACCTTATAGCCCTTATATACGCCTTACAGCCTTTATATATACTTTGCAGCCTTTATATATACCTTATAGCCTTTATATATTTTATATATATTTTATATATGCTTTATAGCCTTTATATATTTTATATATATTTTATATATACTTTATAACTTTTATATACGCCCTGCAGCCCTTATATATACCTTATAGCTTTTATATACGCCTTATAGCCCTTATATATACTTTATAGCCTTTATATATACCTTATAGCCTTTATTATATATATACTTGCTAAGGCTTATTTAGTAGAATAAGGGCTTATTAATAAGCCTTAAATAATTATCTTATAAATAATTTATAAATCCTTTAATACTTTTTTTATAAGAAAATAAAAGAATAAGTTATTTATTCTTTTAATTTATAAAATTATTAAAATTATTTTATTAATAAATTTATAACTTACCTTCCTTATCTTAATATATATAAAAATATAATATTTAATAATTATAATTAATTATTTATAAACCCTTTTAAGATATATATTTTTAAGTTAATAAAGTTTTATTATAAATATATTTAAAATATAATAAAGATATAATTATAACTTAAAATAATTTAAGAATTATTTATAAAAAAGCTTAATTAATAAAAAGTTAATTATATTTTTTTTTTAAAATATAAAAAAATATTTAAATTTATAATATTATATTAAAGGTAAGATATTAAGATCTTAAATTTATATAAAACCTTATTATAATATTATTTATTTATTTTTATAAAGGCTAATAAATAAGAATTATTATTTTAATTTATATTAAGCTTAATAAATAATTATAAATAAATATTTTAAGGAAATTATAAAGTTAATAAAGGTAATTAAAATTTTTTAAACTTTATAAAGAAATTAAAAAGGCTTTTTTAAAGTAAATCCTTTATAAATAATTATTAAATTTTTATTTTAATAGTTTTAAATATTATTTTAATTTAATTAATAATTAAGTATATTTAATTATAATATATAGCTAATTATTATTTAATTTTAATATATTTATATTAATTTAAGAAAAGTATTAATTAAAAAGTAAATTTAAGCTATTTAAATATTATAATAATTAATAAAGAAAAAAACTTTTTTATAAGATATTATTATTAAAAAATAAAATAAGATATTAATATAATTTATATAAATTAATTTAAATTAAATATTTAAAATTAATAATAAAAGCTTTAAGAAACTTCTTAAGTATATTATATAATATAATTAAAGGTAATCTTAATAAATTTAATAAATTAATATTAAATATAATTTTTATTAAGTTATATCTTTTATTAATAATTAAATATATTAAGAAATTAAAAATAATAATAATAAAAATAAAAATAAGCTTTTATAATTATTAATAAATAAAGGTAAAGGATTAAAATAACTTTATATTATTTTTAAAATATATAAAAGTAATTTTAAATAAATAGGCTTTATTAATATAATTAATTTAATTAATTTTATAAATAATTAATATATCTTTATTAATTAAAGAATATATATTAAGAATTAATAATATATATATAAACTTATAAATAAATTATAAGTTAAAGCTATTTATATAAGAATTTAACTTAAAGAAATATTCTTAAAAATTATATTAATTAAATTATTTAAAATTAATAAAATAAAAATTATTATATATACTTTTATATAAATAATTAAGGATATTTTAAATAAATAAATTATTTAATTATTAATTAATTTAAAATAAATAAACTTTTAAGGAAATTATTAATAAGTTTATTAACTTAAGAATATTATAAGCTTAATATTAAAGAATATACCTAAATAATAATTAATTACTTATAAAAGCTAAAAAGAAAATAATATTTTAATAAAAATATAAATATTTTATAAAGTTATTATTAATTAAATATTCTTTAAATAATTAAATTTTAATTTTTATTAAGATTATTTAATATTAATTATCTTTATTTTATAAATCTTTACTTTAATATTATTATTATAAAGAGTAGCTTTTAAAAGTATTATTTATAAATTAAAAATATTAAATATATATAATTAATATTAAATATAAAAAGGAAATATTAATATAAGATATAACTTTTATAAAGTCTTTATATTAAAAAAGATTTTTATATTTATAAGAAATTTATTAAATAAAATAATTATAATAAGCTTAAATAATAAGCTATTAAAAAATAAAGAATTTATAAAAGGTAATATAAAATAAATTAATTAAGATATTTAAAATTATAATAATTTATATTAAAATAATAATCTTAATAAAATAAGGTATTAAAAACTACTCTTTAATTAACTTAATTATTTAATATTTCCTTTATTTAATATCTTTAAAAAGTTAGCTATTATTTAATAATAAGTAAAATATAATAAATAGTTAAATATTTAATTATAATTTAAATTAAAGATTAAATCCTTTTAATTAAAGTTTTAAAAAGATAATATTCTTAAAGGCTTTATAAAAAATAAAGATAATAAAAAGATATTAAATAATTTAATATTATTTATAAATTAATTATAAATCTTTATTAAAATAAAAATAATATATATTTAATTTATATATAATAAAATATAAAAAGGATTTTAAGGAATTACCTTTATTTAATATTAAATCTTAAGTATTTTTAAAAAAAATAGCTTTAAAAAAGTATTAAAGTAAGATAATAAGTTATTATTTTAAAAATATAATTTTATATTTTTAAGATAATAATAATATCTTAATTTAATTAATTTAATATTAATTATTTTATATTTTATCTTTATAGTAATTAAAAATAAAATTACTTTAAAAATTATTATAATTAAATAATATTAATATATAATATTATAAAATAAAATAAAAATATAATTTATAAACTTTATATTAAAGTTAATTATAAAATTTAATAATACTTATTATTTATATTTATTATTATTAATATTAATATTCTTATAAATATCTTTTAAAAAAAAAAATATATTATAAATATTATATTAAGGCTTTATTATTATAAATATAATGCCCTTTTATTTATAATTATATATATTATTAAGTTTAAATATTTTTAATTATTAAATATTATATTATTTATAGAGATAATTATTTATAAATATTATTAATTAATTATAATTTATTAGCTTATTAAGTTATTTAATTTATTAACTTATATAATAAGCCTATTTTAATAAAAAATATAAAAATAAAATAATATTAAAAATTAAAGATATATTATTAAATAAATAAAAGAAATATATAAATTATCTAGCTAATTTAAAACCTAAATATTAAGTATATTAAAAAAATTAAAATTAATAAAACTTAAATAAATAAGATTTAAATAAAGAAAAAAGGAATAAGTTATAATAAATTATATTTAAAAAGCCCTTAATTATAAATTAATAAATATATAATATTATTATATTTTTACTTAATAACTTAAGCTATATTAAAAAACCTTAAGATAATATATTTTATATATAAAAACTTAATACTTTATTAATTAATAAATAAGCTAAATAAATATATTATATAATATATTAAGTTATATAAAAAAAGAATAAAGTTATTTTATAATAATAAAAGGATAATAAAGAATAAGTATTAATATATTCTTAATAATTATTTATTAAAGTATAAGAAAAAAAGGTAAAGTATAAAGTTTATTATTAATAATACCTTAAGGTAAAAAATATAATAACCTTTATAAATAAAGATTATAAATAATAATTAAAGTATAAAAATTATATTTAAAGAATTATTATTCTTTTATAATAAGAATTATTAACTTATATTAAAAACTTTAATACTTTTTATTATATTATTTTCTTAATAAAGCTAAACTATTATAAATTAATTATAAAAATTAATATAAATATAAAAGCTAGCTTAATATTAATTACTTAATTAATTATAAAATAAAGCTTAAAAGTTAAATAAAATTAATAAAAATATTAATATTTAAAAGGAATTAAAATAAGAATAATCTTTTATAAAATAATAATTATATTTATATATATTATAAGATTTATAAATAAATAAGATTAATACTTAAAGATTTAAATTAAAGGATATATATTAAATACCCTTTCTTTAAATATCTTATTAAGAATATTAATATTATACTTATATATTATAAATATATTTATTAGTTAAAATAGCTTAATTATAAATATTAAAAATAAAATATCTTTATTTATTAAATTATATACCTTTATAAAATTAAATAAGGTATTAAATATATTATAATTAATATATATTAAGTAATAATTTATTATCTTTATAAAGATTAGTAAATTTATTAAAATTAATTTTAATTATTTATTTTAATAAAAACTTTTAAAGCTAAATTTATATTAATTCTTTAACTTAAAATATAATAAAATATTTAATATTATTATAAATTAAAGTTATTTCTTTATTTATAAAAATAAAATAAATAAACTTATTATTATTTAAAAAAAATAGCTATTAAGATATTATCACTTATATTCCTTTAATAAAATAAGGTATTTAATTTAAAAAAAAGCTATATATTAACTAAAATAAATATAAGTTAATTAAATAATATAAAAAAATAATAAGCTTCTTAAATCTAGTGATTTAAATATATCCTTAAAATATATTATAACTTATTATATAACTAAAATAATAAAGATAAATAATTATAACCTTAATATAAAAAACTTATTAAGCTAAATATTAATAAACCTTATATTATAAAAACTAAAAAGAAGTAAAGTAAAACCTTATACCTATTTTATATAATATAATAAAGTAAAATAAAAAGAATAATATTAAATAAAAATTAATAATATTAATTAATTAAATATATATAATTAAAAGGAAATCTTTAATAAATAATAAATATATAATAAATAAAAAATATAATTTATAAATATTAAATAAACTTAGGTTAATAAAAAAAGTATAAAAACTAAATAAGTTAATAATTAATTAAAATAAAAAACTTTTAATATAAAATAAAAATTATTATTAATAATCTTAAATCTTATTTTAAAAATTAAAAAATCTAATAATATTTAAAAAAGGGTTAAGATATTTAAAATAACTTTTTATAATAAAAACTTAATAATAATAAATGCTTTTAAATAGGTAGCTTTAAAATATCTTATCTTTTAAAAAAAATAATTATTTATTAATTTATTAAAAAATAAATAGCTTTAAATTTTATTAATTAATAATTAATATAACTTTAAAATAAAAGTAAAAGTTTATTTATTAAGTATTAATAATTATAATAATATATAAAAGTTATTTAATTATTTATATTTAAATTAAATAAGATAATAAAAAAGATTAATTTTATATATTTATTTAATATTTATAATATAAAGGTAAATAAATAATAAATAGAAAAATTAATTAATAATTAATTTATAATTATTAAATTAAATTATAATAATGAATTAATATTTATTATTATATTAAGAAGATATATTAGCTAAAATATATAATAAGAAATATATTATTATTATAAATATATTTAAGTTTTTTTATTAATTATTAATATTATTAAAAGATTAATATAAGCTAATAATAATTATATAAAAAGAAATAAAATATTTTAAAGTAATTTTTATAAATTATAAAAACTTATTATTATTTATTTAATATTTTATAAATAAATAAATAAAGGATTTCTAAGAATTTATAATTAATTATATTAATAATATTATAATATTTTTAAAAATTATTAAAAAGTATATTTATTATTTTAATAAAATATTTTAGAAATTAAATAAGTAAAGTATAGCTTTCTTATTTAAAAAATTATTTATTAAGTTCTTATTAATATAATTTTTAAGATTTAAAATAAATATTTTTAAGTTATTTATTATTAAAGAAAAATATTATATTATTAAAAATATAACTTTTTTAAATAAGTTATTTTATTTAAAATCTTAATTAAATAAAATTAACTTCTTATAATATTTAATATTAAACTTTAGTATTTAAATATAGCCTTTATAAATATAAAAAACTTTTTTATTTTAAAAAGGATATAAAGAATATAATATAAATATATCCTTAGGAAAGTAAAAGGTATATATAAATAAAATTATTTAATAATTTATAAAAAAAAAGATAAAATATTTTAAAGATATTAAGAAAGTATTAAGTAATAAAAATAATTTATATTATTATAACCTTAAAAAATAGCTATTTATATAAATAAATATATTATAAAAAGGGTTTAGTTTAATATTTTTTTAATTATAAGATAAGTATATTTAAAAAAATAATATTAAAATTCTTTATAATAAATAATTCTTTATTTTATATTTAAATAAAGAAATTAATAATATAGAAAAGAAGTATTAATTTATAAAATTAAAAGTAATAGCTATTATTTAAGGAATTAAGAAAATTAAGATAATTATTTTAAATTATTTAAACTTAAACTTAATTATCTTAATTAATTATAAAAAGATTAAAGGAATTTTTAAAAGAATTAACTTATATTTTATAAATAATATATAAATAAATATATACTTATAAGCTATATTAATATTTTTAAATTAATATAATTTTAAAATATATTATATACTTAAAAAGTTAAATATAATAATAAATACTTTTAGCTACTTATTAAATAATTAATTAATAAATAATTTTATAAATATATTAAAAAAGATCTTTAAAATAATATATTATATTTATATTATATTAAATTTAATATAAGTTAAGATAAAGTATTTAACTTAATTAAAGAAAAAGGAAGTTTAATATATAAGCTTATTTATAAATAATAATTTAATTAAAATTAAATTTTAAGTAAATTAAATTTATATTTATTATAATTAAAATACTTAGTTAATATAATATAATAAAGTTATTATAAGACTAAACCTTTTTTTTTTTATATAACTTTTTATAATTTATTAATAATTTTAAAAAAAGAATTTTAAAAAGATATTTAAATAATAAAATATAAAGAAAGGAAATAAATTATTTAAAAAAAAATAAAATTAATAATTCTTATCTTTTTAAATTAAAATATAACTTATTATATATAAAAGTATATAAAGAATATTTTTATTTATATATTCTTAAATTTTATATATTTAATTTATTTAAATTTATTTATAATAATTAATTTTATTTTAAAGAAATAAAAATATAATATAATTTAATAAATAAATTTATAATTAAGTATTTATAAAAATATATTAAGTAGTATATTAAGTATTATTTAGGTTGCTAAGGAAATTAAATAAGTTATATAAAGCTTATAAAAATGCTTATCTTAATATACTTTTTATTAATATTATTTTATATTTTTTTATTAAATATAATAATTAGATTATTATTAATATTAAATAAGAATATTAAGTAGAATTTAAAAAGCTATAATATATTAAATATTTATTTAATAATAATAAATAAATATATAAAGGCTAACCTTATTATCTTAAAATTTATTAAATACTTTATATTAAAATAAATAAAGCTATTTTTTTATTCTTTATTTATAATTAATTAGAATATATTAATAATCTTAATATTAAATAAAGATTTATATTAAATAAATACCTTTTAAAAAGAATTATTTAAGTAAATAAATATTACTTTATTATTTTTAATTATTTATTATTTATAAATAAATAAATTTATTAAAAGATAAAATTAAATTATTAAAATAGCTTTATATTTTTTTATTAATAATAATATAAAGGAAATATAAATAAATATAATCTTTTTATTATAAATAAGTTTAAATAATATAATATTAAAAGTAATAAAATATATATTATTTTAATTTATTATAAATATAAAGCTTATATTTAATCCTTTTATTAAGTTATTAATAAAAGAAATAATATAATAAAGTAAAAAGGATTTTTAGAATTAAGTTATTATTATTAAGAACTTAATAATAAAAAGAATAAAAGAGTATTATAATTTAAAAAGAATTTAAAAGGAGTTTTAATTAAGAGATATAATTTACCTTTACTTAAGAAAAAGATATATATTTAAAGGTTTATAAATAAAACTTAATTTTAAATATAAAAGATTATTTTATATAATAAAAATAATAAGTAAAAATATATATAAGTTAGACTTATTAATATATTAAGATATATACTTAATAATTTCTATTTATATATTATAAAAAATATTTAATTTAACTAAAAACCCTTATTAATAATAAATATTAATACTAAGCTTAATATTAATTAAAAAGGATATTTTTAAATATAAGAATTTATATAAATATTAAAAGATAAAAAAGATAATTAAGAAATAAATAATAAAAGTAAGAAAGAATAAATATTAAATTAAGTAGCTTAGTTAATTAAATATATATAATATAATTTTTAATAAAAATAATTTAAATTTTATAAAAGAATTAATAATTAACTTTAATACTTTTAATAAAATAAAAAAGAAAAAAGGTTAAAAATAACCTTAAATATTTTTTTAAAGGGGGGTAATAATTATATAATAAATATATATTTATTTCTATTTCTTTCTTTTTATATTTACTTCTTTTTTTTTATAGCTATATATTTATTTTTATTTTTCTTTTATTATAAAAAATTTATTCCTTTTTTTTTTTTAATTATTTAATATTTTCTTCTTTTTTATATTAAGCCTCTTTTATAACCTAATAATTTAATATTATAAAAATTATCTTAAATATATTATTTTACTTAAAATAAGCACTTATTAATATAATCTTTATAAAGTAATAGCTTTATTTATAAAGTATTTAATAATAACTTATATAAAATAATAACTTATATAAATAAATAATTACCTTATTTATAATTAATTAAGTTAATAAAATATAAGCTATTTACTTATATTTAAAACTTATTTTATATTTTTACCTTAAATATTCTTCCTTTTCTTTTATTATATATTAAAAAAGCTTATAATATATTTCTTATAAACTTTTAATAATAAGATATATCTTTTCTTTATTAATTTTAATAATTTTATTAAAAGATTTATATAAGATATATATATAGTTTTAAAGTTAATATATCTCTTTTATAAGCTATTTTAATTTCTACTTTAATAATAAATATTATATAAACTATTATTAAAGCTAATATACTTTAAACCTAAGAAGCCTTACTTATTTAATACTTATAAATAATAAACTAAAAATAAAAAACTTATAATTATAGCTAATTAACTTCCTTAATAAATTACTTTTTAAGTAATACCCTTTTTAAATAATATACTTATATTATATCTTTATAAATATTAACCTCTTTACCTTTATCTTTAATATTTAATTACCTTACTTCTTTAAAAGATAATACTTCCTTTTACCTTTATCTTTAATATTTAATTATTTTACCTTTTTAAAAATTAATACCTTTTTATTATTATTACCTTAATAACTAATTACCTTCCCTTTTTAAAAACTAACTTAGTTACCTTTATATCTTTAATTATTATATTAAAATAATATTATTATATTATTTATATTTTCTTATTAATTAAAAATAAAAAAGCTATTAAATAAGCTTTTAAAATATTATAAGGCCTTTAAAAATAATATAGCTATTAAATATATCTTTAATACCTTTATAATAAAAGAATTATTTAATATAAAAATAATAAGTTTAAATATTTATAATAGCCTTTATTATTATAATAATATTATTATTAATTAACTAATAAATATTATAATTACTTAAGATATATTAATATTATATATAAGTAATAAATCTTATTTAATTAATTATAAGATTATTAAAAATTAAGATATATACTCTTTTATTTAAAATATCCTTAAGATATAAAATAATTCTTAATTTATTATTATAAGAGTATAAAAATTAATAATTAATAAATATTTATATTTTCTGCTTAATATAATTATAAGTTAATATTTTATTATAAGAAATAATATTTTATTATTAGTTTTATTATTAAATATATAATTAAATAATTATAAATTTATTTTTTTTAAGATATTAAGAAATAATTAAGCCTTTTATAAATAACTTTATAATATTTAATAAATAAATTTATATATCTTCTTATATATTTTCTTAAGAAACTTAATATTTAAAGAGTTTCTTAATTTATTTATAATATTTAATAATATAAACTTAAAAGTAAATATTATCCTTATTAATATATTAAGGGAGGCTTATATTATAAAAGTAAAGTAAATAATATATTATAATAAATAAAGATTCTTATAATTATATAATTTAAATAAATAATATAATACCTTATCCTTTTACTTTAAATACCTTAATAAAAAGGATTTTATTAAATTAATTTATTAATAATATAGCTAAGTTTATAATATAGTTATTATAATTAATAAAATAATAATAAATACTTAATAATTTAATTATTAATATATTTAATATTAATGAAATTTATTTATTTAAGTTAAAATTAAATAAGCTTAAAATTATTAATTAAGCTTATAATTATTAATTAAATATAATATATAAAATAAGCTTTAAACCCTTAAGTTTATAATTTAATATATTATCTTATTAATAAGTATCTTATAAGTAATACCCTTAATATTAATACTAACTTTATTAATAATTATATAAAGTTAAAATATATTATTATATTCTTATAACCTTAATAGCTTATATAATTAACTGCTAGCCTTATAATTATAAAATTAGCTACCTTATTTTAATTCTTAATTTTAATTATTAATCTTTTTATCTTAACTTTAATTATTAGCCTTTTTATCTTAAGATAGCTTATTTTAAAATAAAGTTAAATAAAACCTTATTAATTAAGAATAATTTAACTTAATTATATTATAACCTTAATATTTATAAGCTATTAATCCTTATTATAACTTAAAAGGCTTAATTAATTAAACATTATTAACTTACTTTATAAATTATAAAAATAATAAGAAAAAGGCTAAATAAAATACCCTTATATTTAATTAAAAATATTATAACTACTTATCCTTATAATATAAATATAAGAGCTAAAATAATAATAATATATATAGCTAAGCTAATAAGTCTCTTATAAAAAAGGACTTATATAGCCCTTAAGGCTAATTATATAAGCATTAAATACATAATATATATTAAATGCTAGCTTTATTATTTAAGCTTAATTAAAATTTTAAAAATCTTTAATAAAAGAGCAATTTTAAAAATCCTTAAGGAAGAGATAAAAATAATATCCCTTATATTATAAATATATATAAATAAGAATTAATTAGTGCTATTAATAAAAACCTTTTATATAAAAGATAATAAATATCTTATATTAAGTTTAATAATTATTATATTACTTTATTTACTTTACTTATATTATAAATTAAATTAACTAAATTAATATAACATTTAAATTAAATAAACTTATAAATAAAAGCTTATAAAAATAAAAAGATATATAATAATATAATAACCTTATTTAAAAATTACCTTATATTAAAATAAACCATTATTATTATTTATATATATTATATCTAGCTTAAAATAATATAATATAATTACTAATAAGCTTACCTTAATAATTATATATATTACTCTTAAATATAATAAACTTTATAAATATTATTATTTTTTATTTAAGGTAATTATTATATATATACTTATTAAGGCTTATTTAATAAGGTAAAGGCTTATTAATAAGCCTTAAATAGCTATTTTATATATAATTTATAAGTCTTTTAATACTTTCTTTATAAAAAAGTAAAAAGATAAATTATTTATTCTTTTAATTTATAAAATTATTAAAATTACTTTACTAGTAAGCCTATAGCTTACCTCCTTTATCTTAATATATATAAGAATATAATAGCCTTTATATACGCCTTATTATCTTTATATATTTTATATATATTTTATATATATATTATAGCTTTTATATATATTTTATAGCTTTTATATATGCCTTACAGCCTTTATATATACCTTGTAGCCTTTATATACGCCCTTTAGCCCTTATATATACCTTGTAGCCCTTATCTATGCCTTATAGCCTTTATATATGCCCTATAGCCTTTATATACGCCCTGCAGCCTTTATATTTACCTTATAGCCCTTATATATACCCTGCAGCCTTTATATACACCTTACAGCCCCTATATATGCTTTATAGCCTTTATATATACCTTATAGCCTTTATATACGCCTTGCTACTTTTATATATTTTATATATATTTTATATATGCCTTATAGCCTTTATATATGCCTTGCAGCCTTTATATATACCCTGCAGCCTTTATATATACCTTACAGCCTTTATATATGCCTTTTAGCCTTTATATACGCTTTATAGCCTTTATATATACCTTGCAGCCTTTATATATACCTTATAGCTTTTATATATTTTATATATATTTTATATACGCCTTATAGCCTTTATATATTTTATATATATTTTATATATGCTTTATAGCTTTTATATATGCCTTATAGCCCTTATATATACCTTATAGCTTTTATATACGCCCTGCAGCCCTTATATATACTTTATAGCCTTTATATATACCTTATAGCCTTTATATACGCCTTGCTACCTTTTTATATTTTATATATATTTTATATATATATTATAGCTTTTATATATACCTTACAGCCTTTATATATACCTTATAGCTTTTTATATACGCCTTATAGCCCTTATATATGCCTTGTAGCCCTTATATATGCTTTATAGCTTTTATATATACTTTATAGCCTTTATATATACCTTATAGCTTTTATATACGCCTTACTACCTTTATATATTTTATATATATTTTATATATGCCTTATAGCCTTTATATATACCTTATAGCCTTTATATATACCCTGCAGCCTTTATATATACTTTACAGCCTTTATATATACCTTATAGCCTTTATATATGCCTTATAGCCTTTATATATGCCTTACAGCCTTTATATATACCCTGCAGCCCTTATATATACCTTGCAGCCCTTATATATGCTTTGCAGCCTTTATATACGCCTTATAGCCTTTATATATACCTTATAGCCTTTATATATACCTTATAGCCTTTATATATCCCTTATAGCCCTTATATATTTTATATATATTTTATATATGCCTTATAGCCTTTATATACGCCCTACAGCCTTTATATATGCCTTATAGCCTTTATATATGCCTTATAGCCCTTATATATACCCTACAGCCCTTATATACGCCTCACAGCCTACTATTGCCTAGCAGGTTATTTAGCCAATCAGCTTTCAAATTTCAAGTTCAGTCTAGCACTATTACTTAGCAGATTACTTAGCTAATCAGCCTTCGAGTTTCAAGTTTAGTCTGGCACTATTGCCGGCAGATTACTTGGCCAATCAGCTTTCGAGTTTCAAGTTGGGTCTGGCGTGTCAAATTTTCCGTTCACTGACTATTCTAGACGAATAGCACAGGGCCGTGATTACTAGCTCTCCAAGGATCATCTTGAGCCCTGTCCAGCGAGAGGCACTCATTCCAAGGTGGCCTTGATTGGAGCGTCTTTGAATGCCCCCGAAATGTGAGAGGGCTGAGAGGCACTCTTCTGATAGTCAATTTGAGGCTCACGAGAGGGCGACAACAGGAGCGTATCAAGCTGCATCACATATATGTAGACTTGTTGGTGGGTGGAGGTAATTCTGGAGGTCAGATGCGGCTGGCTTTTCTGAAATTCACTGTTCAATCTTGCCTTTGATCCCGCGCTCTTTGGGTCCTCTAGCTACTCAAACTCAGCCATTACACCAGTGGCAGATCTTTTGGATGGTTATTACGAGAGAAACTCGTCGTGACAATTACTTTCAAGGGACAAGGAGCCCGAACAATTGACAACGCCCGGCCCGAGAATGCAGAGTTCAGTCAAAAACTCCAGTCACAGGTAACGGACCGATCTGCCAACTGGGTTGGCTGTCCAGTCTGGGGAAAGGGTCTCAAGGGTCCAAAGCCTCATTACCAGAAGTGAGATCAGCTGTCTAGACTGCTTCATTCTTGCTCTGAGACCTGCATTTTGTTGACTCCCTCAGCCAACTCTTTGCAGCTCAACACAAACCCCCAACCCCCCTTCACAATTGAACTCGATGCACTGCTTGCAGAACTCGGGGCTTGTCGTTGCACACACGTCGCTTAGCATGAGACAGTCATAACCCTTTGTGAAAGCATCCTGGAGGCTGCCGCCTACGCACTGGTCAGTGTTCGCACCAGAGAAAATCAGGGTCCTAATACCACGATCAGCCAGCGCTTTCTCAACGTCCGTTCCACCCCAAAACCCCGATAGGCGATTCTTGTAAAGCCAGATGTCTTGTGCCTCAGCCGCGTCCGCCAGTCTGGGGTAGAAGGCAAAATTCCACTGGTCTCGCATCATGACCCGGCCACCGTCAATGACCTCCCCGTCCTCTAGCTCCAACGGTCCAATCTCGGAACCCAGGCCACCGACCTTCTTGTGGCCTCCGAAGTTGGTGTCGGCTGCAAAACCCTTGATGATTGTCGGTGGCATTTCCTGGATGTCCTGCTCCGTCAGGCCCCAGCCCAGCCACACGATGGGAATGCTGGCATTCCTGCATGCTGGTATCGCGTGTGCGAGGAGCGCATCCACCACTTTCAAACCAACACTGTCGGCTGGACGCCCCAACAATGGGGACAGGAAGTAATTCTGCAGGTCCACCACCACTAGGGCGGTCTTGACGGGGTCGATGGTCACACGGCCAGTCGTCGTCTCAAGCGACAGTCGTGACCCTATGGGCGGGGAATCCGGGTAGGTGGGTGTGTGAGATCGTATCCGTTGGCCTCGGAGTAGAGCCAAAAGTTGCCGCGCCGCCGATGACTTGAAGCTTCTCAGTCGCCATTTGATCGGTGAACCTGCTGTTGTCAAAAACCGTCATTACAGAAAAGGGCCCATCGCGGAAGATACGTACAAGAGGCAAAGCTTTCGAGTCTGGCTCGCGATTGTAGGATGCTTAGAGACAAGATCTCGTTTGTTCAAGAAAAGAGGCAGGAAGCAAGGTTGCCTGCAAGCCACTCAGTGTCTCCAGGCTTGGGGCCGGCGGCCCATGTGTCCAGACCGGCCAGTCATAACAGTCCGCGACTGGTCAGTCACAAGGCTACCACCAAAGTGAAGCCTGTGACAAATGCAAGGTGACACATAAGGTCTGTCGTTCAAAGTTTCACCTATGCTCTGCCGGATTTGTTCGAACTGAAATCCATCATCACGCATTCTCCGTCATTGATGGTCTCGTGAGGTGCAGTACCTCGACCAACATTACCAAAATGTCAGGAAACGCGAGACACGCTTACATGTGAAGATGGAGACTGAGCCGGTCCAATCTTCCCCCGATCTTCAGTTATCAAGAGCTCGATGCCCACATGTCCAAAACACATAGGCACAAATCAGACAACGCCGCTGCCATGAGGAATTGCTTAAAAATTATGGAATGTTATGGAACTTGACAGAGCGAGGAGGCTGGCTCCTCCAGAGTGAACTGTACGGGGTTGGTGGCTCTTCTGATGCAGCCGTGCGGCGGTCATGACTAGTGCCAGGCTGTTGGAGTTGAACCGTCGAATAGAGGGACGTCACTGAATGGTTGGTCCAAGGATGGGTGCGTGACAGCGAACAGGAGAGACTTGATTTGTGTGCTAACAATCCTTCACTAATCCCAATAAGAAAGCTTTGGCGGACACTACCCCGCCTCTTTGGAATATTAAGCTGACCTTGCGCGCTTTGGTCAGGGTGTCTTACACAATTCCGGGTTCAGTCTCACGGCGCTCACTCTTCCCTGATAAACAAGTTTGCCTTATCCTTGGCCCAGCTCGTGAGAACGACTCCATCTGCTTTTCAAGCCCCGTCATATTCACCTGCCACCGCCTCCCCCATTTGTCCAAAGATGGGCCTCCCGGTACTTTTGTGCGGCAAGACCGACAGATCGCGGCCGGTGGGTTGCTGGTCTTAAGCCAGAGCTTGAGGCAATTGTAATCCCCTCATTTCCAGTCGCGACAGATT